>OX637399.1:8565000-8967500 GCA_951799425.1 Ilex aquifolium | reverse complement strand
AATGTCGAAAAGCTAGAAAGAAGTGTGCTACATTACAGAATGAAAAGATAGCTTTTGAAAACCTCTGACGTCATTTCATTAGCCACTGACCTCTGGCCACGCTACAACCTATGAAAAGCCCTAATTGATCTCAAGTCTGTTACATGTGTGTGTTGTTAATCAAAATTGGGGTATGGTAAATAGTATTTCTTTAAATTGCATCAATATTCTTTCATGAGATTATGCCAAACATGATTAGTTTGTTTCCGTAAACTTCACTTCCTTCCTAATTGTGCATGTGATTTTTCGATTGGCCACCTTCTGATCACATGCCCCGTGAGAGACAAGTCACTATAATCGGAGTGAATTTTTGCTGAGAGCATTCTACGAGAGGTTTGTGAAATCGAAGCTATCCATGGAAGGTAGTAAAGTGGAGTGTTTGTTATATAACAATTCTTGTTGCTAGAATGATCATTCTTACTACATAGGGAATTTCAAATACCAATATAACAAGTGTTTATTTTTGCATATATTACGTACCAATGACAGAGAAGTGTTCTATGTTCTAAAAAAAAAAAAAAAAGTTTCAACTATCATGGTGCTAATGCATATACACATTTTTTTTTCACAATGGAGTTTGTAGGTAGCTTCACTGAAAACCTTCACGAGACAAAACTCGTCCACTAGGAATCACCTAGGGGTTTAACGGCTTATTGCATATGCTAAATGCAATCGTGTTATCTACGAAAGTGATTTTGTTATGCTGTTATTTATTGCTAGAGACCAGCAATGTTTAGGTTGGGGAGTGTGATTAGCACTCAAAAGTAGCATATTGTTATGCTCTTTTTGGACTAATTATACTTTGATGGAGTTTAAATGATGATATTTTAGGTTCTAAAGTGAAGGAAAGTCCAAAGGCATCCAAGAAGTACATCTGAGGGACAAATGCCGAATTAACGCAAGACCAAGGGAGCAATGTCAGGAGAATGCAAAGAATGAAGGACAAAGTGTAATAAATGAAGGACAAAGTGTAATAAAAGCATTTGAAAAATCAGCATGCAAAGCACCACCGTTCACTTGCCCACTTGCCCACTTGCCCACTTGCCTTCCCAAGCCTATAAATAGGCAGCTCTTCTTCAGCTTTAAAAAGGCCAAACCTGAGGGAGAAATTAAGAGAGTATTTTTTTAGAGAGTTTTTAGAGAGCAAAATTTCTTTCATTTTTTGTAGTTTCCATTTCAATTCATGTATTGAAGATTTTATGCTTATGTTCTTATGGTAAGAGTTCTTTCTTATAATTGTCATTTCTTTATAGCTTTTATATTTACTTGCTTATATAAATATAATGGAAGGTTGAGCCTCCTCTACTAAGTGTTTTCTTTTATGTTTTTATTATATCTTGGTTGTGAATTAAACACCAAGTAGTTAGTGTTTTTCTTTTATGTATTTTTATCTCTTGGTTGTGAATTAAACACCAAGTAATTATTGCTTTCTTTTAATTTAAGTATTGTTTTCTTTTACTTCCATTGTTGGAGCTTCCTTCTTCCCCTTAGAGGAGTGAAACTCTTCCACCTTTTTAGTGCTTTACCAAAGTCGGAAAGGGTGGAACGTGATTCACTTGTTCTTTGTCGAAGAACGACTCCTTGTTTAGATATTTTACTTTAGAGTATTTTACTTTGTAACACCTTTTGGGGATGAGTAATATTCATCATTCTAGCTTTACCATAGCTATGAAGGGTGAGTAGTCCTCATTCACTCTTTGGGAAGGGATGATAGATATGTAAAAGATTAATCCGGACATTATGTTTGTGTATCACCTTTATGCTTAAATGTTCTATACTCCACTTGATTTTTGGGTGATTGAATGCACCTAGCAAAGTAAAGGTACTTTGTATAATCAACGGATCTTTCTATGATAAATGGATGACTCCTACACGGAAAGATCCATTGATTCAAGGCAAGTACCCTAACTAACTCTTCATGACAAACTTTCAATGTCCACCATTATAGCACTTCATTCCTATCTTCCGATTAATTTGCCGTTGACACGGGAGTTAATTGAGTTATAAAGCATAAACATAATGCACCGGATAATCAACTACATATTCTGATTCCCGGATCAACGAGTGTTTGTTACATTTAATCATCTTATATTTTGTCTAGCAAAATACCCATTGGAAAGAATCTTACATTCTATCCAAAACTTCCCACAACTTCAAAATCATAATATTTCCAATTACAAGTCTTTCTCACTATTTACTTCAAAGAACACCAACCATAGTTCCCTGAGGATTCGACTCTGGACTCAAACCAGATTATTACTACAACTTGACCGCCTGCACTTGGGTGTACACATTTCGGATCAAGTCAGGGCCCTCCTCCAAAGGAATTGGAGTATGAAGGAGAGAGATGCGGCGCACGGAGAAACCCTACCTAATTAGGAAACCCCTCCCTCACCTCAAAAAACTCTAGCTCTATAAAATGTAAAGCCCTCTCACCATCTAGGGCACGCCTCCCAAAAATACCTCATCTCCTGCCTCAATACCACAAGGTCGTTGCTCCTTTTCCTTGGAAGCTCAGTAGCTCCGGTGACAATTATTCATCAATATATATAACACCAAAGGCCATCGTTGCCATTCAAAGTGGACGTAGGCCACGGCCGAACCACTATAAATCTCTCTGTGTTGATCCTTTATTTGCCATAGTTGTCATTAATTGCTTGTTTATTGCATTTTATATTATTTACTTGACTGTGGTGCACCAAAACTAATTTGTGCATCATCAGTTTGGCGCCGTCTGTGGAAATCGACAGAATTCTCATTCCTAAACACAATCCATTTTTACTGAAACAATGGCGATCACTACCAGATCCATGAACCAGCATGAGGACAATCCTCCACGAGAGGAGGAGGTTCCTCCACCTGCCAACCATGTGCCGAATGCTCCAGCTCCAAATCCTCAACAAATGTTGGAGACCATGCAGCAGTTGGTGGCCCAAAACCAACAGATGCTTCAACTTATGCTCGTCGGACGAGGAGGGGCACAACTCGGCGGAGCACAGCTTGGAGGAGCCCCATGTCCTTGGGGTCAAGGAGCTCCACGCCCTGCTGCTCCACATCTAGGCGCCCCCGTAGGACTGGGCGCCCCCTTTGGAGTCCCCCTGGGCGCCCCACACAGGGAGGCTCTACACAGGGAGGCTCATCATGAAGGACCTCCACCCCCTCCCCCTGCTTCCCATGGTGAGGACACTCCTCTCCAAGAGGACGAGGGCGAAAACCAAAGCGTGGAGCATGGGAGTCACTTTCATGGTCATCCCAGAGGAGCCCCCAACCTTTGGGATGAGAAAATCAAGGAAGTGAAAAACCAGCTAGGTGACGTCTTCAATGCCATGAAGGCGCAAGGACCAGAAACAGTGGACTATCTTGTACGACGAACATACACTCCTTTCAAGCCTGACGTGGCAAACTACCCTCTTCCCCAAAAGTTCAAAATGCCTTCTGTTGAGGTCTTTGATGGAACAAAAGCAAAGGACCCACTAGACCATCTCGACACCTATAAAACTCTGATGCAGTTGCACAATGTCCCAGACGAAATCATGTGCAGGGCGTTCCCGACCACATTAAAGGGGTCCGCCTGACAATGGTTTGCTAAGCTCTCCCCTGCATCCATTGCCTCCTTTGCTGAGCTAAGCAGGTCATTTGTGTCCCATTTCATCGGAGGGCGTCGCCACCAGAAGCCAGTCACGCACCTGCTTAGCATAAAGCAGGACCGTGAGGAGAGCCTGAGGAGCTATCTCACTCGTTTTAACGAGGAGGTACTTGAGGTTGATGAGCCCGACGACAAAGTGACGATGACCGCCTTCCTGGGAGGTCTCCGCTCATCAAGCTTCCTCTTCTCGGTGATGAAGCGCCCACCAAAGAGCATGCCAGAGCTGCTAGCCAAAGCCCAGAAATATATAAACGCCGAGGATATCACAAGGGCCAGGCGAGGTGAGTCCTCCAGATCCGGGGACAAGAGGAAAGAAAGGGAGAGGGACGACAAGAAGGAGGCTAGCAACAAGCATAGCAGCATAGAGAAGGTTCCCGTCAGAGACCGGTTAGGTCCGGCCCCTCAGAGGGATCGACAAGCCTTCACGCCCCTCAATGCCGATCTCGGACACATCCTATTCCAAATCCAGGATGACCCCGCAGTGAAGTGGCCAGGGAAGATGAAGTCTCCTCCCAATCGCAGAAATCCTAACAAGCATTGCCGCTTCCACCGCGACCACGGGCACGACACCGACGACTGCTATGAACTCAAAAGGCAAATTGAGGATCTCATTCAACGTGGCCACCTACGCCATTATGTTGCTGGTAGAGGACAGGCGCCGCCACCACCCCATATCCAGGAAGAGCAACACCCCGTTGGGGAAATTCACACCATCTCGGGAGGATTAGCAGGAGGTGGAGAATCCCTCTCTGCCATGAAGGCCCATGCCAGGAAGGCAAGGCACCTTGACGAAGGGCGCCCGTCCAAAGCGCCCAGGCAAGGCACCAATGAGGTTATATCTTTCTCAAATAAGGACCTAGAAGGAATTCAGCACCCCCATGACGACCCCCTGGTGCTCACCATGACGGTTGCCAACTTCCAAGTGCGCAGAATCCTAGTGGACAGCGGCAGCTCTGCCGACATCCTATTTGCAGAAGCTTTTGACAAGCTCAATCTGGGCAGGGAGAGACTGCAGTCCATCAGATCTCCCCTCATTGGGTTCTCGGGGGAAAAGGTGTACCCCCTAGGGTCCATCACCCTACCAGTCACAGCCGGAGCAGCACCCCGAAGCTCTTCAGTCATGGTCAACTTTCTGGTGATAGACTGTCCATCAGCTTATAATATCATATTAGGGCGACCTGCTCTCAACACATTAAGAGCCGTGCCCTCTACCTATCACCTCATTCTCCGATTTCCAACCCCTAACGGAGTTGGAGAGGTCAGAGGAGACCAGGTAGCAGCTAGGGAATGCTATGTCTCCTCCATGAAGACCAGGAAGCCACAGGAAGCTTTGCAAGTTGAAATCCTGGACCCGAGGGATGACTCTACTATAGAAAGAGGAGAACCGGTGGAGGAGCTCACCCCCGTGGTCCTGGATGAAGATCACCCAGACAGAAGAGTATACGTTGGATCTTCCCTTTCTAAAGATCTGGTTGGCCCGCTGATAGATTTTTTGAAAAGTAACATGGACGTCTTTGTATGGTCACATACAGACCTTGAGGGCATCGACCCAGAAGTGGTCACACACCGACTCAATGTTGACCCACGCCACAAGCCTATTCGCCAAAAGCTAAGGGGGACCTCCACTGAAAGGGCCCAAGCTATGGACAAAGAGGTGGGAAAGCTAGTAGACAACGGGGCCGTCAGAGAAGTACCATATCCTGAATGGCTCTCCAACGTGGTGATGGTCACTAAGACTAATGGGAAGTGGCGCCTTTGCGTCGACTTCTCAGAACTTAACAAGGCATGCCCAAAAGACAGCTACCCGTTACCACGGATCGATCTCCTCATCGACGCAACCGCGGGGCATGAGTTGCTCACTTTCCTGGATGCGTACTCTGGGTATAACCAGATTAGCATGTACCCCTCAGACCAGGAGAAGACATCGTTTATTACTCCAAAGGGGACCTACTGCTACAAGGTCATGCCTTTTGGATTAAAAAACGCAGGAGCAACCTACCAACGGTTGGTGAACAAGATGTTCGAGTCTCAAATTGGGCGAACGATGGAAGTATACGTGGATGATATGTTGGTGAAAAGTCTCATAGCAATTGACCACATCGATCACCTCCAGAAAACCTTTAATGTCCTGAAGTCCTACTGAAGCTCAATCCTGAGAAGTGCGCCTTTGGCGTGGGGTCAGGAAAATTTCTAGGCTTTATGGTCAATCAAAGGGGAATCGAGGCAAACCCCGATAAGATCAAGGCTATCCTCAACATGAAGTCCCCCTCCTCAACTAAGGAGCTCCAACGCCTCAATGGGAGAATCGCAGCACTCAATAGGTTCGTCTCCAAATCTGCAGACAAATGTCTCCCATTCTTCAAAATTCTCCGAAAAGCCTTCGAGTGGGGACAGGAGGCAGAGGAAGCCTTCCAAAGGCGCAAGGCCTACCTAGCTACACCACCCCTCCTTTCACATGCCGCTCCAGGAGAAACCCTGTATTTATACTTGTCTGCCTCCTCATCGACAGTGAGCTCAGTTCTTGTTAGAAACAGTGATGGAGTGCAAAAACCTATCTACTATGTGAGCAGAGCATACAGGGGGGCAGAAGTCAGATATTCTGTAGTTGAGAAACTAGCGCTCGCCTTGATCTCAGCGGCAAGGCGCCTGCGACACTACTTTCAAAGCCACAGCATTGTTGTCATTACAGATCAACCTCTAAAAAGGGTCTTGGGAAAGCCGGACGTATCCGGAAGGCTCCTTAAATGGGCAGTAGAACTTGGTGAATTTGACATTCAATATCAACCAAGAGCAGCCATCAAAGCACAAGTGTTGGCGGATTTCATTGCCGAGCTTACACCAGCAAAGGAGGAGACTCGCTCAAACACCCCTGATGGCGCCCAAGCCTCCTCAGCCACCCTTGATGGCGCCCAGGCAAGGCCCTCAGGCCCCCAAGCCTCCTCAGCCACCCCTGATGGCGCCCAAGCCTCCTCAGCCACCCTTGATGGCGCCCAGGCAAGGCCCTCAGGCCCCCAAGCCTCCTCAGCCACCCCTGATGGCGCCCAAGCCTCCTCAGCAACCCTTGATGGCGCCCAGGCAAGGCCGTCAGGCCCCCAAGCCTCCTCAGCCACCCCTGATGGCGCCCAAGCCTCCTCAAACACCTCTGATGACGCCCATACCTCCTCATCCACCCCCGATGGTGCCCAGGCAAGGCCCTCAGGCGTCCAAGCCTCCTCAGCCACCCTTGATGGCACCCACGCAAGTCCCTCAGGTGCTCAGACCCCCTCTGGTACCCAGGCAACTCGCCCTATGGACTTACCTCTTCCAGAAACCTCTGAGCAGCCTTCTCCATCACTCTGGAAACTCTACGTTGATGGCTCCTCAACCAACGAAGGAGGAGGAGCAGGCCTAGTCTTGATCAGCCCAGATGGCGCCACTCTCAAGTATGCGGTAAAGCTTCACTTTCTTGCCTCTAACAATGAGGCGGAATACGAAGCCCTCCTCTCGGGATTAAGGTTGGCAGCCGAAATGGAAGCCCAACAACTTGCCACATACAGTGACTCCCAGCTGGTAGTTAACCAAGTGAAAGGCGAGTTCGAAGCAAAGGGAGCAAGAATGCAGGAGTACCTTGCTATGGCGAAAAGTTTAACGGCAAAGTTCCACTACTTTCAGATTCGCCATATACCCAGAGAAGACAACATGGCGGCCGATGCACTTACAAGGCTCGCCTCAACCTTGCAAGCCTCACAAGAGGAACCAGCATTCATTGGTCACCAACTCGAGCCAAGCAAGTTGGACATAGTGACAACAAATGTCAACTGTGTATCAATCGAGTCGAGTTGGATGACCCCAATAAGGGCATACCTCCAAGAAGGTATACTACCAGATGATCCGTTAGAGGCCAGGAAGCTAAGAATGAGAGCCTCCAGGTTCACCATCCTGCAGGATACCTTATATAAGAAAGGCTATTCCTTGCATTTGCTACGGTGCCTTGTACCAGAAGAAGCTCAATATGCCCTGCAAGAGATTCACGAAGGGATCTGCGGGAACCACTCTGGAGGGCGCTCCCTTGCCTACAAGGCACTCAGACAAGGCTACTTCTGGCCTTCCATGGCAAGGGACGCCCAAGAGTTCTCCAAAAAGTGCGACAAGTGCCAACGCTTCGCAACTGTGTCTAGACAGCCACCGGAGGAGCTAACAACTATCATAAGTCCATGGCCCTTCTCCAGATGGGGGATTGATATACTAGGCCCCTTACCTCTAAGCAAGGGACAGTGCAAATTCGTGGTGGTGGCAGTCGACTACTTCACCAAATGGGCAGAAGCTGAACCTTTAGCAAGAATAACAGATGCAAAGGTGAAAGACTTCATCTGGAAGAACCTGGTCTGCCGCTTCGGGATACCCCACGCCATCGTCAGCGACAACGCGAAGCAATTCGACAATAAACTGCTCAACAGTTTCTGCTCCGACCTTCAGATAAAACAACCTCACTCCAGCCCAGCACACCCGCAGGCAAATGGACAAGCTGAGGTCATGGTGAGAACGGTGCTACGTAACTTAAAGACAAGGCTCGAAAGAGCGAAGTGTCTTTGGGTGGACGAGCTACCAGGCGTATTGTGGGCTTATCGAACCACGCCAAGAACTCCTACTGGGGAGACCCCTTTTTCCCTCGCCTTTGGAACTGAGACAGTCATCCCAGTCGAGATAGGAGTACACTCTCTAAGGGTCCAATACCACAACCCCATCACCAACGAAGAAGGACTCCGCATCAACCTCGACTTAGTGGAGGAGGCAAGGGAGATGGCTACAGTTCGCAACGCAGAATACAAAAGACGCATGGCGAAGTATTACAATTCGAGGGTGAAGCCTCGCTCCTTCCAACCAGGGGACCTGGTCCTCAAAAAAGTGATCCTCGCCACAAAGGATGCACGCGAAGGGAAACTGGGACCAAATTGGGAAGGACCCTACCTCATAACAGAGGTAGTGAGGCCAGGCACCTACAAGATCCAGAACTTTGAAGGAAAGGCCTTACTCCATCCGTGGAATGCTGAACATTTGAAGAGGTACTACCAATGACACCCTGAGAGAGTTAAAAGTGATAGACAGTGGGGACTTGGTTTTATTTTCTACCTTTTTTGGGGGTTATTGCCCAACATTCAGTGTACTTTTGGGGTTACCACCCAGTATTGCAATGAATGAATAAAACTCTACATTTTACTCCAAATGCATTCTTTCATTTAATTTCAAAGGAGTACAAAAACAAGGTTATGAACCGTCTTTCCTAAATAAATAAAAAAAAAAAGAAGAGAAAATCAAAAGTCCCCAATGCTCTAGCTACTCTCATGATCATCCACCTCCTCCTGGCCACCTTCCGCATCATCCTCGTCTTCGCCAGATCCTCCCTCATCTTCATCAAACTCCCCAGGCAAGAAACCTGAAACATCAATATCAGGATGAGCGGCAGAAATCCTCCCTCGAAGCTCATCATAACCATCGATGAAGGCATCCGCAAGGCCATTCGCCAAGTCCCTCTCAGCTGTTGCAGCCTTCTCTTCAGCCTGCGAAGCTCTCTCGTGAGCCGCCTTCAACTCTGCCTCCAAAGCTGCCTCTCTGAGCACGACCCTCTCGCGGGTCACTGAAAGCTCAGCCTCCCTGAGCGCGTCCCTCCTACAGGTCGCCAAAAGCTCAGCCTCGAGCTTAGTTACCCTCTCGCGGGCCACGACTAGCTCACCTTCTCTGAGCGCATTCCTCTCGCGGGATGCCAAAAGCTCGGACTCAAGTCTGGATACCTTCTCATAGGCCAGCGCAAGCTCACTCTTAGAAACCCCGTCAGCAGCTTCAAGCTCAGCAATCTTCCCCTGAGCGGCAAGAAATTCCTCTTGGACGGCGACATGTTCCTGCCTCAGGGTACCATGGGCATAGGCTCTCGAAGACAGGCAGAGAGACATAGTCGAGACCTGAATTAAATAAAAGATAAAGATATGATAAAAATGAGAAAGGACGAAAGAAAAGGGAATAACGAACCCTTACCTGAGCCAGACCCTCCAAGTACATGTTGACTACCCTCTCGGTGCTCAAAGTGTTCATCTGGTTAACCTCAGGGATATATACAAACCTCCCAAGCCTTTCTCTAATAACTGCCGGGTTGCCCAGCATGGGGCGAGACCAAAAAGGTGCCTCTGCAAAAGTTCCCACGGGAGGAGAAGACAGAGGATAAGGGCCCGGTGAGGAAGTCTCTGGAGTAGCAGCAACTGGAGGGGTCACCGGATGAAGGCACGTCTGAGGATCTGACAAATGAGATGCTTGAGACGTGTCAGCCTCGCCCATCGCCAAAACCACTTGGGGGGCATCATCTGTCCTTGCCACCTTGGAAGGAGGAGGACTCCTGCTGGAGAGGCGAGACCCAATCACTCCTTTATATATAGCTGAAAAGAAAATGCAGTGTTAGACTCACGCGGGACACCAAGTAAAATAAAAGGGCATTCAAGAATCAACTCACCCTTCCTCTTTGAAGAGGAGCCACCAGACTGTAAGGAGGGAGCAGTGGCCTTAGCACGAATCGGAGGAGGGCCTTTAACCCCACCGTCTTTGAGCAAAAGATCCCCAAAGTCTCTCGTAGGGTGAGCTCTCACGGCTTTCAGCTTCCGCTCTTGATCCTTAGTAAGCACGGGACTACCTGCAAGAAACTTGGTGGGTACACAATCTACAAGGAATGAGCCAAGAGAAGATTGAGAATGTGGGACGTACCGACTTTCTTTGGAACGACCCAGCGTGATGGTACCAGTGCCCTATCGACATCTGAAGCCCACTCTCCACCGACAAATATGAAACGAGTTTTCCAGGTATGGCAGTTGGAGGCCAACCCAGTAATTAGCTTGCCTCCCCTCGGATTAAAATAATACCAACCTCGGTTGGGAGCCGGAGTCTCACTCAAGAAATAGGCTGCATGGAACTCAGTGGCAGAAACATCCTCCTGGTGCACTTTTCTCCACAATTCCAGAAAGGCTAGTAGAACCCTCCAACCATTGGGTGTCAACCGCCCGGGCGTCAATGAAAAATAGTTCAAAATATCACAAATAGGAGAAGGGATAGGAAGCCTGAGGCCAACCTCAAACATCTCCTCATAAATGACAATGTCACCAGAAGAGTCATCGCAAGCTCGCTCGCCTTTCTCTGCTCGACGACACAATACAGTAGGAGGAATGCGGTATGTAGAAATAATCCGCGAAATATCGGCATCTGAAGTTAAAGTGCTGATAAGGGTACTTACCTTGGACCCGTCATCGTCATAGATTACTTTGTGTTTTTTGCTACGAAGACGTGAAAGATTACCCAAACCGCTGCCAAGATCCTTGCCATGAAAAGTACCCATAGTGCCCACCTCCTGAGCTGTGTACTCCGAGCCGCTCAGTCCAGCACCGAGAGAGGTACCTGACCCTCTCTGACCGCCTAGTGGATGAAGCCCAGCGCCCGGAATGGCCATCTCGGCCAAGGAGGCACCTGGCATGGCGCCTGGCCTGCCCATCTCGCCCAAAGAGGCGCCTCTCATGCTGCCTGGAATGCCCATCTCGCCCAAAGGGGCACCTGACTTGCTCATCACGCCCAAAATGGCGCCCGGCATGGCGCCCACCTTGTCCATCTCGCCCACCTTGTCCATCTCGCCCAAAGTGGCTCCAAGAGAAGCCCCTTTCTTGCTTCTCTCGCCCAAGTCAGAGGGAGTAGTACCCATGGCGCCTAGATCAGAATTTTCGGTCCCCATGCCGCTTAGACCAGAATTTTTGGCTCCTATGGCACCTGCATCAGAATTTTCGATCCCCATGCCACTTATACCAGAATTTTTGGCTCCTATGGCGCCTGGACCAGCTCCAATGCCGCCTGGATCAGCTCCTATGGCGCCCAATCTGCTACCCGAATCAGCACCAGCCTCTTCCTCGCCCCCTGGATCAGCGCCTATGGCGCTCAAGCTGCTGTCCAGGACAGCCAGCTCCACGCCATGCTTGCCCAGCTCATGGGCATCTCGCCCAAGGACTCCCACCTCATGGGCATCTCGCCCAAGCCTCCCTGGCACATGGGCATCTCGCCCAAACACTCCCACCTCATGGGCATCTCGCCCAAGCCTCCCTAGCACATGGGCATCTCGCCCAAACACTCCCACCTCATGGGCATCTCGCCCAAGCATCCCAAGCACATGGGCATCTCGCCCAAACACTCCTAGCTCATGGGCATCTCGCCCAAGCACCCCTAGCACATGCCCATCTCGCCCAAGCACCCCTAGCACATGCCCATCTCGCCCAACTTCTCCAACATTCTCTTGATCCATGAATACCCAAGAAAAATTTGTTCACAAGAGTTTCGGCTATGGTTTCCCAAAAAACAATGGGTATGGAAAATATGCTCACAAGGGTTTCGGCTATGGCTTCCCAAAAAACAATGGGTATGGAAAATATGCTCACAAGGGTTTCGGCTATGGCTTCCCAAAAAACAACGGGTATGGAAAATATGCTCACAAGGGTTTCGGCTATGGCTTCCCAAAAAATAATGGGTATGAAAAATCTGCTCACAAAGTTTCGGCTATGGCTTCCCAAAAAACCAATGGGTTTCTTCTCCCTTGTGCTCAAACCCAAGAATCTCTAGTCTTGGGTCCTCAAAACTCAAGAAGGTTTCACCTCTCTAAACTCCAAGAAGTGCTCTATGAAAAAAATGGGTAGAAGAAGAAGGAAGTATCTATTTATATATCCTAGGGTTTTTAAAGAGGGAAAGCCCAAATTAAAAATCAAGGGCCCTCTTTAAAAATCTAACCAAAAATAGAAAAAGTCTTGGGTCTTCAAAAAAAAAGCTTAAGAAGAGCTCCACCGCTCTAGAACTCTTTGTGAAAGGGAAGAAGACACCACACTCAAAGCAAAAGAAGTCTCCACCATCTCCCAGGAACTCCAGAAATTAGAGACGAGGTCAAGAACTCATCACCACCGCCGGTTTCAATGAGGTGCGGTTAAAACTCAAATTCAAAGAGATAGAAGCATTTTTTGGAAAAAATTGTTGACCAAACCGCCTTTGGCCGTTTGTATGTCGTAGATCTCGAAAAAATACCCAGATTCAAAAAAAAATTCGCCTCAAACGGACTCCCGTGCGCAAAGTTATGGTCGTTCGAAGATTTACCGGGAGAAAGCCCAAATTGAAAATCAAGGGCTCCCTTAAAACTCAAGCAAAAATGGAAAAGACTTGAGGTGTTCACCAGGTCAATCCCCGAGTTGAAGCGTAACATGGGCATGGCGGGAAGAGGAGTCTTCATAAGCCATAGTTCAAATTCTACTAAATGCCCCCTTTTCCAAGTTTCCTCGAACACGGGGCATTGGGGGGCAAATGATGGGTCAGGCCCAAAGGGCCCAATTCCATGTTGAAGCCCAATTGTAATCAGAGACCCACCAAGGCTAAATCCAAGTCCAGCCCATTTGGGGCCCTCCTCCAAAGGAATTGGAGTATGAAGGAGAGAGATGCGGCGCACGGAGAAACCCTACCTAATTAGGAAACCCCTCCCTCACGTCACCGCCTCACCTCAAAAAACCCTAGCTCTATAAAATGTAAAGCCCTCTCACCATCTAGGGCACGCCTCCCAAAAATACCTCATCTCCTGCCTCAATACCACAAGGTCGTTGCTCCTTTTCCTTGGAAGCTCAGTAGCTCCGGTGACAATTATTCATCAATATATATAACACCAAAGGCCATCGTTGCCATTCAAAGTGGACGTAGGCCACGGCCGAACCACTATAAATCTCTTTGTGTTGATCCTTTATTTGCCATAGTTGTCATTAATTGCTTGTTTATTACATTTTATATTATTTACTTGACTGTGGTGCACGAAAACCAATTTGTGCATCATCATTTATTCTATATTTTTGTATCTCATATCATGTTCTTATAAAAACTCACAATTTGGGCACTTTAGACTTTACCAAGTTGAAAATTTGTTAGGTATTTTACCTTGAGAACTTGAAACATATAGTGGAGATGCATAAAAACCCTAGTTAGTTTTGTTCCAATCTTTCTTGGAGGGTTATTTACATTTACTCAATAAAAAAATATTTTTATTCAGCTAATCTCCTTCAATAGTCTCATTATTTTTGTTTTGGTTAACACCAATATTGTGAATGATTGCTTGACTTTGAATTATTTGCATGAGAAGTGTGTTATCAAAAACTCTTGAGATATGATTTTAGGCCATCTTTGTCATTATTTGAGCCTAAACCTTATTCTTTGAATATTATTATCCCTAGAAGCCATGATTGAGCCTTTGAAGAAAATTTTTTATTTCTTATGCCCAACATATAATAACCAAGCTAATGAAAAAAAATAATATCATTTACCCTTGGTTATCCCGAGATTGAGCTTTTTTATTGTTTATGTAATTTGGGAGATGTTGGTTGAGAAAAGATGAAGAAAAAAAAAAAGAAAAGAGTTTTACATACTTGTGAATATTTGCATTAGATGTCTTGCTGAAAAAAAAAGAAAAAAAAAAGTTGAAAAAAAAAGAAAGACAATATGTCTAGCTGTGAAAAAGAAAGAGAAAAAAATAGCAAGCATGTGTTTGAAAAGAAAAAAAATATATGAGCAAGTGATGTAAATTGTGCTTCTAAAAGATGGAGAGTGAAAGGCTATGGAAAGAAGTTTGGTTGTGTAATGTACATGTTCTCTCGGGATAATTTAATATTTATACATAGAGAATAAATCGATTGAATCAGTGTTAAATATAAGTAATTCAATTTTAAAATAACATACTTGTTTAATTGATATTATATAAACAAAATTATTAGTTATTTAGTTTTTTTTATTTCGTAATCTAGTAAGAATGAATTATCATAAATTCACTAATTTATTTTATTTGAATGGAATATAATCAAGAAAAAATTTAATTTTGTAAAAAGTCTATATAGATTATATAGCGGAGGAATAATAGACCATAAACTCAATATTTTACGTTTGTCGATTATTAAATGTATGCATCCAAATATGATAATACGAAAAGCATGATATAAAATCAGTATACAGGCTATAAACTTCTACCAAACATCAATATTGTGTTTATATTTGTGTTCCAAAATACATATTTAATTTTGTCATCCCAAAATTAATTGGAATAGTTAAGTCAATTGAACTTATAATATAAGTATTCAAGTTAAATTAAAATTTAAAATTCCAAAAATGATTTGTGAGGTTTGGTATGAGAATTGATTTCATTTTATAAAAAATTCTATAGGACCTAATTTAATACAACTATTTGACTAATTGTAAGTTTCAATGTTAGATGAATCTCACTTTCAATTCAATTGTTGTATTCAATTTGGTTCTCAAATTAGATCCAAATAATATTTTTATTTATTTTACAATCTTGTTGAAGTTGACGTGGCGACACTTGTAAAGAGAGTATAAGGAAAATATTATTTAGACATAAAATGATGACATGATTTTCTAACTTAATCAATTATAGCTATTAAATTGGTACTCGATACCAATAAATATTTTGACCTATAGATAATTTAATAATAGTGACTAATTAGATTAGAATTTTAGGCCCAAGTAACGATAATGCTTGAGTGACAAAAAGTGTAATAACCCCAAGAGATAGCTCAAGTGATAATATAGATGAGTTATAAATTTAGATGTTATGAGTTCGAATATTGGTAATCCCTTGTGGCCAATCCCAAATCATAAGAGATTTGTTACTCATGAATACCCTAGACCCTATGTGGATAAACTGTCTTTGACTGAACTGGTGAGGGTATTAGTCGATGTGTGCGCAAGTTAGCCCGAACACCCCTGACCATTGAACCAAAAAAGAAATAAAGAAAGACAATACATGTTGATAAATAGAAAAAAGACACGTGCTCAGAATGTCGAGCTCAACAGCTCGGATTAGTTCCAGCTCGACAGCTAACCACCCCAGAACCCTAGAGCTCAGCAGAGTCCTGCCTCAGAAGGACTTTGACTAGTTCAACTCACCTTCACTTCCTCTTAGCCGGTAAGATTGGGTCAAGCAAATGGAGTAACCAACTCAGCTTAAGTTGGCAGAGTAGGATCTACTAACAGCCAAACCATACGTCTTATAAGAGGGGAGGCCATGAAAGAGATTGAGATAATGAATCCAATACAAACAAAAGCTTCCTCTAATCCCTCAAATATCTTCGATTGACTTTACCATCAGAGGGTCGAACCCCAGAGCTTCTCCTATCTTCAACTTCCCTTTGTAGGTTACAGCAGGATTGTCCTAGCTCACTATTGCATCTAAAGCTTGTTGAACATTCTGAACCATCATCAGTTGGCACTATCTATGGGAAACGACAAGTGTTCTAAACCTAATCCATTTAAGAGACTTCAAATCCGCTGGTGAACACTAGATCAAAGGATCCCATTAGGGATCAAAGCTGCAATAACGAGCAGTCAAAGTCATACCCAATGGACAGGAGGACCATAATACCTCCAGAAAAAAAGGCAGCAAGGGTGAAAAAACTAGAGAAAACGGTGGAGGAATTTTTTAGCTTCTCACCAACCAGCATCACCCGAAGAAGGATTTATCCCAGATCCAAGAGCATGGAGATGACAACCATAGGAACGAAGAACAAAGCCAAAATAAGGTTATCAGTCCCTAAGTCAACAACCAATGGGAACGAAAATTCCAAGAGATTAATGAAAAGTTGGGTACCGTTTTGAACACCGTGAAAGCTCAAGTCTCGGAAGTTGTAGAAGCCTTGGTACAACACACTGAGTCCTATTTTACCCAAGATGTCTCAAACTATCCTCTTCCAGAGAGGTTTAAGATGTTAGTAATGGAAAACGTCAATGGGATGAAGGACCCACTCGACCACTTGGAGACTTACCGATCCCTAATGATGTTCCACAGCATCCCAGATTAGATCATGTGCAGAGCCTTCGCAACTACCCTTAAAGGAACAGTGAGGCACTGGTTCAATAAGCTTACACCTAGCTCAATTAGCTCATTCAGAAAGCTAAGCACATTCTTCATCTTGCATTTCATTGGCGATCGAGCTCATAGGAGACCCCCCTTTACCTCCTAAATATAAAAACATACCAAAAATGAAACACTCAAGAGCTTTTTTTTGCTGGTTCACCACAAGAAAACATATTAGTACAAATCAACAGGAAAAGAGACCAAAAGAAAGAAATAGACAACTCACGAAGAGAATGAGGAGGAGATCCCCAAAGGCGAGGGATTAAAAGAGGTCTTCTAGTAAGAGGATCAGAAAATCCGAACTCCCAACCAGATCCAGACACAAAGAAGAATTTGTCCTTTTATTCCCTCACATTGGAGGAATAGCCTATGAGAAGGTTGGTTCTCTCTTTTTGACAAGTAGAACCACCATTTGCTCTGCCCAGAGTAGGGTGTGAGCTTGTAGTAGTGTAGAATCTCCACTATGGTTAGGCGAGCACCCACACCATTGGCTATAGCCCAGAGAATGCCGAGGCCAACCAACCCCCTAATTGTTCGGATTTAACTAAGAGGGGGAAGATTTAGGTAATGAAGAGCTACCCTAATGTATTGTGGCATTGGGATTCGAAGACCACACTTGAAAATTGATTTACAAAAATAGAATTCATTTCCTATAAAAGAGTCAGTGGTTTCTTCTACAGAAGGGAGGCAAAGGCGAACAGAATGAGGGATCTGGTAGAGTTCCATAATCTCGTTTGTTGCCTTTTCATCGAGAGAACTTTGAAATTTATTTTCCCCCACTTGAACAATGGAAGAAGAAGCAATCTCGAGGATGGAGTTTGGGTCTTCGTTGGCCCCATGGCCTTAGCAAAATGGGAGGCAGTGTTCCCCGAGAGGGTTCGCTCCGAATCACTAAGTGCTGGAAAACAATGGTGGTGGATATACAAATTAGGTGGGGGAAGGCAAGTAGAACTATCAGAAAGAAGAGGTAAGCAAGAATCGAAGACGGATTCGAGTCGGGATTGGGAAAATTGATTAACAAAGATGTCCAGGTGATCGAGATTGTGACCTTTCCACTTGAAAAAACAAAAATGGTAGAAGTAGAATTGAAAGGTGTGACTCCAACTTATTTTTCCGGGAGGGGGAACCCGATTTGAATTTTTCCTCACGATTATACACGTGAAGTTCAAGACACTATACCTAGAGGAGGGTGAATAGATTTTTCAATTTTAGCTCAATTAGAACATAATCCACCATAATTACCTCTTTCCACAAAAAAATAGCAACTAATGTGAGAATCCCTTTAGTCACCACAACCCAACTTAACCACGATGATTGATTTTAATTAATATTCAATTAATTTACTCAATAATCAATCTCATGGCAATCCAAATCCCCAAAACCAATGCACAACTATATATAGATAGATATTCAATTGATAAAGTAATATACTAAAAGTTTACCTTTTGTAGTGAAACTCGTTTTATTAATTAATAAAAGTTTGTTTGTTTTTCCATTTTATTGAGAATCTATGCGGGCAAAATGTTTGCATTATGGTATACATGTGTATCTTATATTTTACATTGTAGATAATTTAGTGTGTAGAGTTTAACTTATGCACGAAAGACCAGATTATCGGATCCTTGTATAATATGAGCATAGGGTCACAATCCTAGATAAAATTGAACACGCCATCAGTATGATTATAGTGTAATATTCTGGCATAGTCTGTCTTGACTATAGGAGACTGTTTGATGTCTCGCATTATTACACTAGTACACTTTATTTATTGAACAAACTCATGTTAAGGTTATTATCTTTTACTGATTCAATAAGATAATAAATACTTCATGATTATTATAATTGCTTATACTCTTAATCCCAAAATATTTAATTGCCACGTGCATATAATGTTTGTCACTTTATTTCATCAAAGAGTGAGATTCATATTGAGTCAATAAACTCAGTGAATTGGAAGACGATATTATTGTATGGTGAAAATTAATTATTAAAGGAAACCACGTCTTGGTATTTAAATGAGTTGATGATGTCCTCTTGAGGAAGTCCATAAATTTTGTCCATGTCAAACCCTGCAGGTGGATTTAATTATTCGACATGACAAATAAGTTGAGTGATAAGATCTCAAGGAATAAAAGAATTCAATTAAATATAATTGTTAGTAATTTATTTAATTGATGGACATCTGTAATCTTAAACGTTGTGAAATTATTAAGCATATAATAATAAAGAGCTCGAAATATAATTTTGAGATAAGGCTCAATAGATCAATAATAAGTTTTTAGTGGACTAACTTATTATTAATGGACTATAGGATGTTTGTTCTGGGTTGAACATATGAATCCTAGACCCATTGGAAGTCCGACCCTTATTTCTCCTTAAGGTTTCTGTCGTAGCCTATATATAGACGTCTAAGCTCTCTAAATCAGCATCACTTTGATCATTCACATTTTTTAGGGAAGCTGAGAGAGAGAGCATAAATTCGAAGGTTTTTGCAGCCCACATTGCATCCGAATTTTGACATAGGGGGATATAAGAAAGAAGGTCATTAGGTTCATCGAGTTGTCTTCCACATTTGTTGTTAGGTTCTGTGTATGTGCTGAGACGAGATCAATCTAGAGGGATCTCGAAGGTAAACCCTAGTTCCGCTTTGTAGGGTTTTAACAGAATTTTTTTTTTGTATTCGATACATACGCGCTGTCAATGATTTTGGGATCTCCGTTCCAACAATTTAATTAATCATTCCAACAAACACATAGTGCACGTGTATGCAAACAATCACAAGTGTATACGATAAACAATAAATAACACAAGTGATTTATTGACACAGAAACATTCCTTGGGAAAAACCACGGGGAACTTTCTTGGTACAACAAAATCTAATCCACTATATGTTAAGTCAACATACAAGTACTCAAGACTTATACCTCAACTAATACCATGGTTAGATGCTCTTTTCATTGTTGTCTCTCTCTACCAAAGACCCTTTTTCAACGTCTAGTATAGCTTCACTTGGATCTCCTCGCCGCACTGTTTGTCTAGGCCTCAAGTAATCATGGGCACGCCAACGATCCTCAGTATACACACTCTAATAGGTTTATCAAACCATTAAGATCTAGTTCTGCAAGTTGTGAGGTTGTATAGAATCTCTAGTGGTAGCCTTTTGGGTCTTAGAGATATAGGTTGTGGTGGAAGCTCTCAAGATAAAAATATGATTTTCCCTCATAGAAATCTCACAAGAAACTTAACCTAGATGTGAGAAAAACTCTTCTTATTTATAGGTCTGGAATAAGGATAGTCTTAGTAAAAAAAAAAACTCAGAATTGCGAACGACCGCTCAATTGGTGGGAGGGCGGTCATAGGACGATTGTCGCTAGAATGAAAAACACGTTTCAAACACGACTAAGGCAGGCACCAGTCGACCATAGAGTGAGACATGTGCTACCTTTTGTGGCCTTTTCTCATTTCTTTTCCTATGTCATAAAGAGACCGTTATAGTGAAGGCTAGTGAGCATAGATCGGTCTCTACAGGTTTTTAAGCATAAAACTATACAAAAACTTGTCCTCTTGAGCATTAAAGTGTGTTGTTCAAAGAGTAGTTCGATTATGATTCAAACTATGTATTCAAAACTCATAAATGGTTTATAAATTTTTTTAAAAAAAATCACCTAGGAGTCCTAATCATATTGCTTTCAATTCCATTTCCATCCTAATCAAACTAAATTAAAATTAACTAAAGGTTCATCTTAGGTGTTTAGGTTATTACTTTGTCCTAAGTATGAAAGTGCATACAGAGGTTGAATGATGTTGTTTTGACGCTTGATCTCCTTCCTTCAATGATGCTTTCAGATCATGAACTTGGTTGCATCATTACTATGGAATATGTAGAGATTTTACAATAGACTCCATGAAATTAGTCAATTATAAATATGATATAACACAACCTAAATACTCCAGCTTGAAGAGTCCAAGCAAATCAAGAAGCAAAACAAGAAAAAATCAAGAATCAAGAAGATCAAGATTAAGGAAGAGAAGCATACTCGGGCTCTTGGATGAGTTCTTGAGGCGTTTTGAACTCTTATAGTGAAATGTGTTTAAATATTAGTCACACAATGGCTCTTTGGTGGTTAAATCCACACGAGCCACGATGTCACTTCCCGAGGCACTAACAAAAAAAACATTGAATGTGGACCAAGTGTAAGTCACGTCGAGTTAAGCTGGGGGCAACTGATAAACCAAAAAAAAAAAAAACAAAGCATATGCTCGGAATGCTGAGCTCAATAGCTCAGATTAATTTAAACTTGGCAGCTAACCACCCCAAGAACACTAGAGCTCGATAGAGTCTTTCCTCAAAAGGACTTTGACTAGTTCAACTCAACCTTCATTTTCACTTAGTCAACAAGACTAGGTTAAACAAGTGGAGTAACCAACTCTGAAGGTGGAGTAGGATCTGCCAACAGCCTAACCACATGGCCTATAAAAGGGGAGGCCATGAAAGAGATCGAGGTAAGTGAATCAAACATAAATAAAAGTTTTATCTGATCCCTCAAATATTTTCGACTAATTTTACCATCGGATGGTTAACCCCCAAAACTTCTGTAATCTTTTGCTTGCCTTTGTACGTAGATTACAAGATGATTGTCCGTTGTTGCATCTGAAGCTTAGTGGACGTTCTAAACCATCATCACATGTAATAAACACGTAACGTGAAGGGAGCCCACAAACGTAGAAAGTCTATTGGACTCATCTTGCTTATCAGTTATGAGGTTTTACTCCAACCTAAGGGGTTTCAAAAATTATTCACAAAAGATGGCTAGTTTGAAACTATTTCCCAAACCCAGGGACTTTTAAAAACGTCAGTTGGTCTGACGTTTTTAAGCCAAAAGACGTCAGTTGGTCTAACGTGTTTAGCCTAAAAACGTCAGACCAAATGAAGTTTTTTGGATGAATATGGCCCAAGCCCAACAACTAAAAACTACGTCCAGCCTAAAAAATGTCAGACGAATTGATGTTTCTACTGAGAACTAAAAAACGTCAGTTGGTTTGACGTTTTTAGTAAACACGTCAGTTCAACTAACGTTTCCTATGGACACTATAGAAGTTAAAACGTCATTTGGACTAATTTTAATTGTTATCCGTTACCAATATTTAATTTTCTATGATTTTAATATGTCAAAACAAACTGAAAACTAATATTTGCATATAAAAATTTAACCTAATACATTATCCTAATGTTGTTAAAGGTCATATCATCTTATTAAAAATATTCAACAAATTCAATTATAACAATATTACTAGACCATATCGATTGTCCCTTAATTAAATTTGTGTTTTAGGTCACATTTTATATTACAATAGCCTTAGTCAAACAAAATATTAGTCAAATAAAACTTTTAAAGGAGTTAATGAAAATAGAGATCCTTGAATGAGTGAGTCCCATTGATAAGAATTAATAGAAGTCACTGATTCCATTGAAAAAAAGATAATAGAACCTCACATTGATCCAAGAATTCCTGTTCATTTGAGATTCTAGTAAGCACGTCAGTCCAACTGACGTTTCTTATGAACACTGTAGAAGTTAAAATGTCATTTGGACTGACGTGTTTACTAAAAACGTCAGACCAACTAACGTGTTTATTGAAAGTTTAAATCCATGACTAAAATGTTTAATTTTTATTTATTAAAAAATTTAATTATATTAAATACATAAATTTTGATAATTGAAAAAATACATAAATTTTCGTTGGCCTACTGACGTTTTGCTGTCTTGCTCCCTAAAAGTGATAAATAAAACTGTTTTGTTCCCTCTCTTTTTTAGAGGATGAGTTCTTTTTCATTTATTTAAAAATTTAATTACATTCAATAAATAAATATTGATCATTTAAAAATACTTAAATTTCGAACATATCAAACTTTAAAAATTGAAAACGTATACATATAATTAATTTTTATTTTATCATATAATTTTAAACGCATACATAAAAACAAATAAAATTTTATTTTTAATGTTGATTATATCGACAATAATGTTTATTAAGCGGCGTAAAAATATAAGTTATTCAGAACGTATACATGTAAAAAAAAGGATGTCAATAACGTGGTTGATATTCAAAACAACATAAAGGATTATCGAGTATACATAAACATGATGGGATAAAAGTGTCAGACGCATCATCGTCCAAATTAGAGAAATCAGAAAGTTCAGGATCAGAAACAAGTAACGGATCCTCTAAAATTTTAATTTTGGCATATTTAGGATCAAAATGCTCTGTTCTTGCATAATCGAGTGCATGGAAACGATCAAGCCTTGATATGAATTATGTTCGACTAATTGTTTGAATTTTTTGAATTGTAAATATCAGTCGAACGTGCCTTTGGTACCGCAATTCCATGTCAATGATAAAATACTTCAAGGTCACAATGTTTGTCATATAACTGTCGACATCTTAATGTGGGTTCGATATGAGCACCTGGAGGTAGATAATCTGTTGCAGACCCAACAATTACATATCCAGTTTGATCAAATGGGTGATAAGGGTCGATGGGCTCATTGCAGAATACACGATTTCGTCCATACCACGTTACACCACTAGAATCAGTATATGATTCAATAGAAGGAATTTTGTTCAGTGATGTTGATTTGTCCGTTGAGCATTCACGTTTGTTAGTCGAAGATGAACTATTTTGGTCATTGCGTGAGGAAGAACTTACATGTGATGTGCTCCTATACATTTTGTTTGGTGGTGGTGCATTTACACAATTGTGAATGGTAGTATATATATGCTCGGATTGGCAATTTAAAATTGCAGTGAAAGGACATCACAATGCAAAGTTTGGAACTGATTTGACTATGATGCAAAATGACAATGAAAATTTTGGGATATGACAACACACTACATAGACTGATTAAAGTAAATAGGACATGACATTGTAAAGTTCAGAACTGATATGACAATGATAAGATGTGACAATGAAAAAGTTGAGATATGACAACACATTGAGTCATAGTGATTCACGTCTGTGATCCATTTAACAGTATTAGAGTTTTTGGCTGTTAACTACTGTGTAGTCGCAGGATGTTGATTGTGACTAAACACCAGTGCATTGAAGTGCAATGCAGGGTCTTTATTAACGAGTGCTGCTGAATAAGAAATAGTTACAATGACTGACAATTACATCATTGTCGGTCGTTGTGACTACACAATGGGATAGTGTGACTAAACAATAGTTCAATGTCAGTCTGTGTAATTATACACTGGTTCAATGTCAGTCTGTGTGACTACACACTGGTTCAATGTCAGTCTGTGTGACCAAATATTATTGTGTAGTAAGTGAGTGTGACTACACAATGTTGTAATGTCATTCATTTAGGCTGTAACCTGGCATACCCCAACCCAAAAAATTTGCCTATAAGTTTGAATGCTTGTGCAATGTTCAATGTACATAATTCATCTTTAACCATGAATTTTAGTCCAAGAACCCTGTTTGAAACTCTGGGTTATCATTGGGCTTTAGAAGATATGTTCTTTTACCCAACGAATCCTCGTTTACACTATTCACTAACAGCTAGAAACACAATGATGGCGGAATGGAAATATCGCTTGACGGAAAGAAAAAATGTAAGCTTAGATTTATGTTCTTGCAACATAAGAAGGCCTCGACAAGTTGCCATTGATATGCCTATTAACACTCCTCAAGAATTAGAGCGACCATTGTTTCGCATCCGAATTGAGAACAATCAAATGACAATCCGTTGCAATCGGTACAACCTACGTCATATTGCAAGCGATCGTGCTGTAGAAGGGAGGATGCAAGAAGCTATTTTAAGCTTACAATTGAGTGGTGAAGATGGATGTATTTCTTATCATTATCTGTCTGATGAAGATGAAGACCCATGAAGAAGTGTTATGCAACTCCTGTGTTGTAACAATTAAACTTCGGTCGTCATACTTGTGTTTGCAGTATGTTTATGTATTATGATTCTGTATTTTGTTTCTATGAAATATGTTGTACTAGTCCAATTAGTATTATCCATGTAAATTTCAACAAATACAAAAAAAAATGAAAAAACTCCGTCAAACCCCATTCAACTTGTTATGCGCCCTGTCCAACCCCATTACAGTGTAAATTTTACTCAATAACTCCATCATTTGTGTACCACTATTGATAACAATTCCACCTTTGGGAAGACAACTATATGACAAACCCTCCGACCCATATTTCATTCTTCCACCCCAATTTAGCAAAACGGTAACTTGTTTGCCAGCTATTTCAATTAGTTTCCGTTGTAGAATAAGTTCTTAATTCAGAAGAACCTGTGGATTGATAGAAACAGTTAATACTTCATGAAGAATAGATCCATACTAAATTAAAGTCCCATTGAATTTAACGCATGCTACATACAAGAATTGATAAAATACGAAAACCTTAGGGTTGGAAGTGTCGAGCAAGCAAAGAAACAAATTGGGAGGTCAAACCAATACCATGAACTTTGATACAAACAGTGACATTGGTGGTGCTTGCTGACTAAGAGACATAACAACAATGTTATTACTGAGATTGAGAGAGCGAGCTGGTGTTACAACTATATTGTAATTATCAAGACTATCCAACTCAAGAATGACAATACTAGAGTAACTTTATCGTATTAATTAACATGCATATTTTGAGGAAAATGTGGTGTTTCATGCCTAAGAGACATAACTATAGTACTTCGATTAAGATGGAGAGAGACATCAAATATAATTATCATAACTATAGTACTTCGATTAAGATGGAGAGAGACATCTAATATAGTTAAGATGATGAATTACAAAGGACTTAATGAGGAAGGAATGAATGAGTACTTAATAGAAGTAAGATTCAAGGAAACAAATGTCACATGATTTACTAGACATCAATCTGCAGATGGCCCTTTTGTAATTCCCACATTCACTAATCACGCCATAAATGCCAAATGATTTACTAGAGCGTCCATTGCTTTATAAAACCTTATATACCAGAACTATTACTTGGACCTTAACAACAAAAGTGATCCAATTTCCTTCCCATGAATGATAGAAAATTTTGGGTTTCTGAGAGTTTCATCAATAGACTGCACAGTACACACACTCTGATTTCCAACTAATTCACACCAGTCTAGTTGTCCAATCCAACGCATTAGTTTGAGAGATTCATATTCTTTCACAAATTTTGGCAGATTTTACAAAAATCAATCAATAAAACACCATTAATCAAGCATTTACTGTTGCAGATGAGAAGACCAAAAAACTCTTCTATCTCTAGCAAGATAGAGATAGCATTTACAAATGACCAATGAATAACATTTTTTTTTCCCGAAGTGACTAAGGAATAACATGACAAAGCAACACTATTTATATCCATGCATGGAACTGATACTGATATACTGAGATGAAAATAGTAAAGTGAATCTTACAACTGTACCCAAGTTTTAAAACTAAACATACACATCCCTTACTGTAGATTGAATAATCAACATCACTGTTCAAGGGTAGAACTACCATGGTTCCATGTCAAGTGTCAAGTGTATATACTCGAGTTTATATTATGTCAAGTTTGTGTTGGCTGTATGGTATTTCAAATATAGTAAAATCACTTATTGAACTTTCTGATTTGAAACATGTAATGTACAATCAAAACAGTAACAGTCAAATGTAAAACAGTTACACAGAATATAGTCTTAACGAAACAGTAACTGGAAACAGTTACATGAAAGAGTTACACGTAACTGTTTGTATAAACAATATAAAGACTAACCCGATTGCCGAACAGGAACTGTTATTGAACTTTAGATAGATCAAGGCTAGTGTTTGACACTATGTCCTTAAGACAGATTTCGCCCCCACACACGGTGCTTATGGAATATCGAGTGTCTGCCTCTCAGGATACAATGATCTTAACACGAGCTGAAGTAGCACTCCAATCTACTCGTCCAGCGAACCAAACTTGTGTTGTGTACTCTCTAAAATGCACACTGTCTTAATGCCGAAAATGATATGCTCTAATGCCAAAACTGACTGATTGAACGAATGAATCAAGTGAATGAATGAATGGTAATGATCCTGGGTATTTATAGACACATTGGTGACTTTCCGGACAGCCACCATTACCAAAAGACACAACCCAGCAACTAGAAGACACCACTTGTAACTGTTCTCTATGAACAGTCACAACTCAATTTCGGACTGGAGGGAAGTTACAATTCCGAACCAGTGCGATCCACGGGTACCGAAAATTAATTACGGGTCAAAAATTCTCGCCCAATTAATTAAATGAATTTTCTCTAAAAATATAGGGCTTGGTTTAACCCACACTCGTACCCGAGCCCGGCCCGGCCGGGTCGGGTCGTGGCGGGCGGGCGTGTGTGGTCGAACCGAAGACATGTAGGTGCTCGCTCCGCTCATAAAACTGTGATACCCCTTGGGGCCCAACCCATGGAGCAAACTTGGCCTATATATGCCCATGTTAGATCTCTTCCTCAACCAATGTAGGATTTGTGTCAAATCCCACATTGCACTTTCCTTTATTTCTATAATTCAAGAGGGTCACTTTGAAGCCTATTTTCTCATTCATTTCTTACTCGATTTGAGCAAATGAATATACTACATTATTCTCCTCATGAAGTAGAATATGAACCCACGAAATTTTATTCAAAATAAAAATTAAGTCCCACTTTAATTTAGACTCAAAGTCAACCAAAAACTCAGTTTTTATACTTAAAAAACTGTTTTGGTCCAACAGTTTGTACTGTGTATTAATTTTTTATTGTGATTAGCATATTGATGTCAAGCTATTTATTTAACGAGTTTAATGAGATCCACCCGTTTACTATCTAAACTCGTTAAGACTCCTCTATGAATTTTGAGTAGAATTTGTGGGTATGTGTAGAGCTACTATGTATTAAAGGGATCCAATTTCAGTGTGCCTTTTTTGAATTTTTTGTTAGGATCTTTTTTAACAATACTTGGACAAACCAACTATCGTTAGGATTGAAAAACAGTGGGCAGAGAGTTCAAAGTCCAACTAAATCACCTACTAATTGACAAGGACTCAAGACTCATTGATTCATGTCTCTTTCATTCGTTTGGTCATTGAAGACCAAGTCAAATAAACATGAGGGAGGAATAGCCAAAAAAAAATGAGCAAAACTTAATTTAGTTCATTTAAAACGAGCTTCTATTTATATACATGCAACCAAGAGAAACTTAAAAATAAATTGAAAAAAAAAGGCCCATAAATATGCAGAGCTGCGAACTGTTAAATTGAATAAGCATAGTCCAAGATAATCCAAACACCTAAAAATATAAAGGCACCCAAGAGAAACTTGAAAATAAATTCAGAACAAAATGTCAATACATACATTATAAGCTTAAACTATATAGGAGCAGAAACTTCAAAACTTACGATTTTCGTTGGTGGAGGTGGGCTGGTGGTGGAGGTGGACTGGTGGAGGTGGTGATTTTTGTTGGGGATGTCAACTGGTAGTGGTGGTGGGCTGGTGGAGGTGGTGGGTTTCGTTGGGGATTTCTATCTTGTGATGGAGGTGAACTGATTTCGCCGATTTCGCCTAGGACTCAGACAGAATTAGGGGAAGAAGAGAAAAAGAAAGAATAAAAACTGATTTCGGATTGCCTAAAAACGTCAGTCCAAATGAATGACGTTTTTAGTTGTTGGGCTTGGGCCATATTCATCCAAAAAATGTCATTTGGTCTGACGTTTTTAGGCTAAAGACGTCAGACCAACTGACGTTTTTAAAAGTCTCTGAGTTTGGAAAATAGTTTCAAACTAACCCTCTTTTGTGAATAATTTTTGAAAACCCCTTGAGTTGAGGTAAAAGCTCAATATCCCCCAGGAAAAAAAAACTTGGTACTTATCACAACTCGCCAGGTACTTTTCTGTCTCGATATCACCTGCCAATATGGTATTGATACCATGATGTCTTTATTGGAGAATTATATTTACATCCCTTAGATTTTACCATAATTATGATAAATATCTCATAGTTAGTAAAATTACACTGTAACATCTGTCAAGCTTTGTCGGGTGTTTGTTAACCATTAATTTTCCAAAATAAACACACGCACATTATTATAAGAGCAACGGCTTACACACATATATGTAGTCCCCAAAACAACACTCATCTATGCCACCACAGACAGTCCCCATTGCAATTTTCTTTGGACAATCTCGGAGTTATGCACCTCCAATTTGCAATCTATTTCTGTTGATGTGGGGATTAGTTAATATTTGTAGGCCAACTTTGAAATTCAAATAGATATTTGAATTGGATATGTCCATGAATAGAACGGTAAAATTATAAAAGCAATGGTCTAATCCATGAATCCCACGAATTTGCAAAGTTGTTGGCCAAACAATGGATTAAATAAGATATAAGATATATTTCATCCAATTTAAGTGACCGAGTGTATTTGGATTGAATGGGATACGATATCAAAAAGAAATCATATCAAATCCTAACCGGTCATCCAATACTACACAATTGGTGTTACCATTGCGGGTCAAGTTGGTCGTATTTATCATCATGACTATCACCTAATTAAGAGTATCAAAATATGATATGACTTGACCCGAACTCAATATAACACTATTTGTTAGACATGAGTTAATAAACAAATCATATATCGAAGAATAATTTTTTTGCCCGAACTGATTAAAACTCAATATGAATCCGTTTCAGTTGACACAATTGACAAGCCTACCCTAATCTACGGGTCATCGTAACCATTATGACCCATTGTGACTGGTGTCAGGTCAAAGACTATGTGAACTGTAGATTTATTTAATTAACTAAATGATATGTCTTGTAATTTGAGTAAATCCTGACGGGTATTAATACAATTTTCCCAATCTTGATAACGTACACAAACTATACTATTAGATTACCATTGTTTGACGTTTTCTTCTTGCCTTCCTAATGGAGACATTGAAGATGACCAAGAAAAACCTAAATAATAATTAAAAAAAAAATTGGTTGTAATTGCCATTGGATTTGTGCCATGAATCAACATATGGCGTATAGAGCTTTGTTTTTTTCACACACACAAGGGAAATACAAAGACAATAGCATATGGTTGAATTAGGGAACTTAGTTTCCAGTAGTAAGTAATACGACAGGATCCCCCTTGCACTAGAAATTTTTAAAATATGAGATTTGTTTTATTTTAGTCTCTAATATTTCAATTGTATCATTTTAATCCTTGAAGTATTGAATATGTTTCTATGTGATCAAGCAGACAGCGTGCAGATTGCTAACGATTTTTTATTATTAATACCTAATTATGAGCGAAAATATAATTTAGATAACCCTTGACAAAATTTCTACCAAATTTTTTGTCAAATAACTATGTAAATTATATAGTTTTGATCATAAGCTATTTAAATTTTAGTTAAAAACTACCTATATTATACATTTTTTTATCAAGAACTATCCAAATTTTAGTCAAGAGCCACCTAAAATTTTTTTAAGAGAACCATGATCGATCACAGATACACATGATCGGTCATGGACTTCTCCTGAATAGTTATAACTTATCATTTATGTGTTATAACTTGACTTTTAAAAATTGTAATTTCTGTACGAATCCCAATTTATCATGATCGATCATGATTTTTAAAGATTGTAACTTACATCTCAAAATAATTATAACTTAACTTTAAATAATTATAAATTTCGGTACGATCCCTCCTTCGGTAGCATAATTTTCCCCATTCAAAAGCACTCTCTTGTACGAATAAACCTAATCATTTGAATATAGTTAGAATCAAACCAAACTACAATAAAAAAATCCTTAAACAAAGGTATTGTCCTTTGTAGGTACAGCTACGGCCAATTATGACTTTTCCTCATCCACTACTTTTTTGGCGCGTAGATCACAAACACAACCCCTCAACTGCCACCTCATCTGTGATTCTGTATGGTCTTATTTTTTTGGGAAAATTTTAATTACGTTTTTTAAATTTATTATATCTTTAAAGATATCACTTTTACCATTCAATATATCACTGACACCTTCTTCAATTAAACTACGGTTTTTAACCAAAAAAAAATATCTAAAATACTAAAATTACCTTTACTAAACCCCAAACAATTTTTATACATAAATTTCGATTAAAATTCGAAAGGATTAAAATTTATTTTTTTATATATTAAAATTTGAATTAATTAAAAATTATTTTTCTACATATTAAAATTTGAACCAATTAAAATTCAATTCAAATCAATTAAATTTTTTTAACGTATTAAAATTCGGATCTATTAAAATTTTTTTTTACGTATTGAACTTCGAGCCGATTTGAGCTCTATTTGAGATGTTAAAGCCGATTAAAATTCTCTTCGAGTAGATTAAAAATTATATTTTTTTACTTATTAAAATTTCGTGTCAATTAAATTCAAATCGATTAAAATTTATATTTTTTTATGTATCAAACTTCGGGCCGATTAAAATTCAATGCGAGTTGATTAAAATTTGATTCGATCCAATTAAAAATGAATTTTAATTGGCTCAAATTTTAATACATAAAAAAAAATTTAATCGACTCAAATTTTAATAAGTAAAAAATGAATTTAATTAACTTGAATAGAATTTTAATTGGACCGAATTTTAATACGTAAAAAAAATTATGAAACAGAGGAGTCTCATTGAAAATATATTTATCTAAAAGGGGTGTGGATGAAGTTTTTTCTAAAATATATCATGGGCAATTTAATAAAATTACATTCTAGTTAACAACTTTAATTTGACATGGGTGTCAATGAAGATTTAGAAAATAAAGGGGGTATCTTTAAAAATATGGTAAACTAGAAGGGGTGTAGCTGAATTTGTTTTTTTTTTTGGGAAAAATTACACTTAGTCTTTCTGGGGTTTGTTACTTAATTACTTAGATCCCCTAATATTTGAAATATTACACATAGACCTCCTAAAGTTTGTACGTGCGTAACACTTAGACTCCTACCGTCAATGCCCGTTAGTTTTATCCCTTAGTCAATTATATCTAAACCTCCTGAAGTTTATAGACGTATAACACTTAGAAATATTACACTTAAATCTCTTATTAGTTACGAAACTTACGGAATCTATTAAACGAAAAAATTACTCCAATTAAAGATAGAAGTTATTATGTACATTACAATTTAACCTCTTATTTGGTTTTTTAGTTTTATTTCGATAGATAATATAATTGTATGTAAATAAGTGTTGAATTGAGTTCGTTGATATATTTATATTGATTATTATACGTAATTCATATCTTTGAGTCACTTACCGACTTAAACACCAGAGAATCAACCTCCAAAGTTCCCCTCTGGTCTCCGACTTCTTTTTTAGGTGATCGAAGCCCAACAAACTGACATGTAGGTCGTTTAAATTTTGATATCAACAATACTAATTATGATTTTTTTAAGGAAAATTAAATTTTTAATTTTAATTTTATTTCAATAAATGACATAATATAACATAGATTTTGATTGTAAAATTTAAAATATTTGATATTCTATCTTTAATTAGAATATTTTTTATTCAAATATAATATTTTAAACTTAAAAAGTTTTAAGTGTTATATGTCTACAAACTTCAGAGAGTCTAAGTATAATTTACTAACAGATATACGAATATTTGACGGTAGGGGTCTAAGTGTTACACACGTACAAACTTTAAGGGATCTTTATATAATTTTTTAAATATCAAGAGATCTAAGTGATTAAGTGATAAATCTCAAGAAATCTGTGTGTAATTTTTTTTCTTTTATTTTTTTGGTATAATATGCAAACACACTCCATTTATCCGTTAAAAAGTATTGTTCCTCAATACCATAAAAATATCTATGGGAGACTCCACCTCAAATTTATCTATGAGAGACTCCACCGCACTACCATTGATGCCAAAGTTAAGGCTCCATAACGTGTATGAGAGTTTGAGGTTTAAACATAAATTTAACTTCACCAAACTATCATTCGATCTCAAAAACTTTAAACAAGAAAAAAAATTTGACTATTTCACAGGAAAAATATTATTTAAACTTAAAATGTTGACATCATTTATTAATTTTATTAATCATAATTTATAATCTATATAATAAAGTACAATACAATTCAAATCTCAAAAGATAAACAAAATGATTTTTGCTATTCGCAGTTGAGACACTTTTAAATTTTATTTTAAAGTTAATCTAATGGCTAATATTAACATCTTCAATTTAATAGAAAAAAAATAAGCCTCTAATGGTGTGTTTGAAGTGACTTTTTAAAAGTACTTCTAGGAATTATTTCTCATAAGTAATTTAAAAAAAAAAAATAGTGTTTGAAATCGCCCCACCACTACCTCTATTACCACCACCCCCGCCGCTCCACCACCATCACCACTACCACCACAACTGCCACCACCACCACCACCACCGTCACCCTCACCCCCAACACTGTCGTCGCCACAATCACTATCGCCACCCTACATACCCACCACCCCACCACCACCATTGCCGCTACCACCACCTTACCACCACCATCACCACTTCCATTGCCTCACCACCACCATAACCACTACCATCACCGCCCACCACTACCACCACCACTCCACCACCATCATCACTACCACTACCACCACCGTCCTACCAACATCCCCACTTCCACCGCCCCACCACCACTATCCCTAATCACTATCGCTGTTGCACCTTACTACCACCGCTACTGTCCCACCATCACCCTTACCACCCCCACCGCTCCACCACCCTCATGACCATCACAACTACCACCATCATTGCCAACCCACCACCGCCACCCCCACCATCGTCACTACCCCCACATCCACCGCCACCCCCACCGCCACCCCCACCCTCACTGTCCCACCGCCACCACCCACCACCGATTGCTACCATCGTTGTCCATGGCCACCACCCATCACCATCACCATCGTCATCGTCATCGTCATCTTATTCTTATATTTATTATCATTACCACCATAATCTCACTACCACTGTCGCCTACCGTCAGCACCCATCACCACCCATCGTTACCCACCATCGCCACCAACCACTATCACCTACTCTACCACACCTTCCACCACCACCACCATCTGTCATCGCCCATCACTATAGCCACCCACTGTCACCTACCCCCCCCCACCACACTTATTACTGTTGTAATTCATCACCACCCATCACACTGTCGCCTAGAAACACCCATCGTCGCCCACCACCACCATCATCACTACCCACCACCATCACCGTCGTCGTCCCACCACCACTACTGCCCATCACCACTATTGTCGCCCCACCACCACCAGTGCCAACCACCATCACTGTCGTCCACCACCACCACCGTTGTCACCCACGGTTGCCACTACCATCATCGTCACTCAAAACCAACTATCACCATCACCGTTGTCACCCACAGCTGCTACCACCACCACGGTCGTCGCCTTTCCCACCACAACCATCACCACTATCCCCTACCAAAACTACCATCGCTCACCCACTACAAATCAGGCTTAAATTTTTTTATCTCTTCTTTATGTTTGTGATTTGATTTTAGGTGTGAATACAAATGTGTTGACCATTTTTTTTATTACTCTGTACCTTCAGGCACGAAAAATAACTAATTATTAAATAAATAATAAGTTATAATAAATATTATAATTTTTAATTAAATCAATAACAATAATCAATAAAATTAACAAATATCATTATTTTAAATACAAATACCATTATTCATTCCGCCGATGGCATCAAGAGTCTGTATACAGTGATAACAAGAGAAGGTCCGCGTGTGGATTGAAAAAGTCAGAAAACCCCAGCTCCAAGTGGGACCTTCACGTATGTGGTCGTACCTACGTCCATAATTACTTGGAAGTATCATTTTCTCCGATTTAATTAGACCCAAATTATATTTTTAGTATACTTGTAAAAATATTTTAATGATGTAAAGTTATAAATTAAAGACTCGCAAATAAATATAAGAGTTAATTATATTGAAGGTTCCGAAAGTATAAAATTGTCTCATTTTAGTCCCTGAAATATTCAATATATTTTTATGTAGTCTCTAAAATAGACAGTGTCTAGATTGCTAACGATTTTTTATTATAAACTTATCACGTAATACTTAAAAATAGGTAAAAAAATAATTTGGATAATTGTTAACCAAAATTTTATCTAAATTTTGGTCAAAGAGTTACTCAAATTATATATTTTTTATAATGAACTATTTAAATTTTGATCAAGAGCCAATCATATTACACATTAGGTAGAGCTATTCTCAGCCCTTAAATCTCTTTTCCTACCCCCATTTAATTCTCATACTTCAAACTACTAAGTTCACTTTATCTATATCCACTCTTTAGTTACTAAACTCATCCCGTCTATATTCATTAATTAAAAACTAAATTCATTCAATCTAACATATCGACAACAATCAAAAAAAAAATTCAGTGTATTATTTTGGTGCATAAATATTACAGAAATAGAGTAAAAATGAATAAAAAATAAATAATTTAATTTTAAAATATTAGTCAAAATATAACAAAATATCGTTAACCACCTCAAAATATTTCGAAAAACGTTGGTAAAAATATGTCAAAGTATCTCAAAATAACTCGAAATATTTTAGATCACATTTGAACATTGAAATTTCACTTCAATTATTATTTTTGTTTCAATTTTGTTAAAATATAAATTTAATAGTTTAATTGGATGAGATAAATGGGTGAATTTAGTAGTTTGGAGTAAGAGAATTAAATGGGGTAGAAAATAAAATTTAAGGGGTGAGAATAGCCCCACCTTTACACATTTTTAGTCTAAAGCTATCCAAATTATTTTTTGGTCATATTTAGGTATCACGTGACAAATTTATGATAAACAAATATTACCAATTTAGATGTTATAAATATATTTAATACTTTAGAAACTAAAATAATGTAATTAAAATATTAGAGGCCAAAATGAGATAAATTGTATACTTTAAAGACCTCCGATGCAATTAAACTTAAATATAAATTTTTTTTTTTCTGGTCAGGCCCTAAAAATAACTTAGATTGCTAAAAGATATAACTTAATCTTATTCTTCTACACCTTTTCCCATATTCCAATCTCCAACCCAATCCGGGGAAGGTCCTCTCTCTCTCTCTCTCTCTCTCTTTCTCTCTACATACATATACACACATTTATATAATCAGAGCTAGTGTGTACATTTCACGTACACCTTGTCAGCAAAACCAGAAAACCAACCCAGTTATTCTCTCTCTCTGTTCATAGGTTGGTGATCTAGGGGGAGGGGGTGAAGTGGGTCGGACCAGCCATGGACTGGGAATGGTTGGTGGAGTTCTTGAAGGGTATGTTGAAGCCAATTGCTGCTCTTGCAGTGGTGCTTATGGCTGTGATATTGTCTTATACGCAGAGGTTGGGGTTAGGGGGTGAAATGGTTTACTCAATCTTCAGAGCTTTTCTTCAGCTCTCTGTTATTGGGTTTGTTCTTCAGTTCATTTTCAACCAGAAGAACAATGGCTGGATCGTTCTTGCTTATCTTTTCATGGTATGATTCTCCTCCCTCCCTGTTTGGTTGCTGAGAAACTTGAAGAAAAATAGAATGAAGGATATTCTCCTGAATGTAAGATTCAGAATTATATCTTTCTTATTTTCTTGATTTCAATGGGTAACCAAATGGGATCTCTCTCTCTCTCTCTCTCTCTCTAAGTTTGTATTATGTGTAACTCATGGTTTTACTAAGTTAAAATTCCATTCTTTGTATTGATTGATAATGCTGGATTATAAAGGTAAAAACCAAAAAAGGGTCCAAAGAAGAGAATTCGTTGGTGTTGAAGAACCAGGGAAAAGGAACTTTTTTGTTATGTGAATTAAATCTTGCTTGTTCAATTGCACACTGCTATTCCAATTATTCATTTGTTTTCTTCAAATATCCCTCTCTCTGCTGGCTAAAAACTCTTTGTCCTGGACAATTTTTGTTCAATGTATGTCACCCATTGTTGTCAAGGAATCAATTTCTTCCCCCTTAGTCCTTTACTGAAATGGAATTGCCGAAAAAATGAAGAATTCATAGCTTGATGATGACAGAGCAAGTGCTTCCAAATACTTGCCAATAGTTTAAAACCAGCTCTGATCAAATCAAGAGAGAACAAAGTAGTTGTCATACTTCAGCTCACATCCTTAATGAGGACTTTGAACCTTTGGTTTTTTCAAAAGAAACAAGGTGGAAGTAGGTGAACTTCTGAGTTCATGCATACTTATTTACAATGATAGATCACCCCCTTAAGTTTTGAAAATCCCCCTTTTTTTACTACTTTTAGCTATGAATCCTGTAAAACCATGTAGGCTTGTCCCTGTAGACTTGTTCAACAAAAGGCAAGCCTCATTCGTTTGGCTAAATTAGTGGATCCGTCCTTGCTTATATGTATGTTTAGTGCATACATACTTTTTGAAGATGGAAGGATTGTCATTACTATGCCAGGTTCAAGTGGATGATTCCCCTTTTGTAAATGGACTGTAGATGGATATTTTGGAATTCTTTGTTGTGTCAGGTTTTATTGGAGATAGTTTGTAGGGCGGCTTTTGTTACCCTTACTGATTTAGGTTTGCAAAAGATATGGCCATGACTTAACAGCAGTAAACGGTCTTGCTTATCCCTAAGTGATTGATTCCCTAAATAGAGCCCTCACTCATGAAATTGGGCTATTACTTTGTCTTTCTTTTCATTTTATTTTTTCATCTTTTGGTATGATTGATAGACCTTGATATTCTTGGCTGCTAGACCTTTTTCTGCAATGATTAATTGCTTATGAGGATCAGGGACGCTTCTCACTTCAACTACTTTTTATAATTGTGCCCCTGCAGGTTTGTGTTGCTGGTTACACAGCAGGCCAACGGGCGAAACATGTCCCTCGTGGGAAGTATGCGGCAGGAGCCTCCATCCTGGCTGGAACTTCAGTGACAATGTTCCTTTTAGTTGTGCTGAATGTTTTCCCTTTCACTCCGCGGTACATCATCCCTGTTGCTGGGATGATGGTTGGCAATGCAATGACAGTCACTGGGGTTACAATGAAAAGACTCCGAGATGATATCAAGACACAAATGAGCCTGGTTGGTCATATTAAATGGGCATTTGTAGGGTGGTAGATTGTCATAACTCAAAACATTTTCCAAATATTTGCTGCAATTTTCCTTCTTGTGACAAAATTTATTGACCTACGTTTTCTATATGGCCGTTTCTAATCTCATAACTTATATGAATGTGAATGACAAGATGTTGTGCCATTGCTCTTTTGCTATATACATGAACATAGTTGTTTCTTTTTCTGTATATCGAGTTGTCCTCAATGCTTACCATAGGTTTCAAGTCTGGAGGTCCAATTTGGCATCACTTTTTACAATTTCATATGATTTCTTATTGTAGGTGGAGACAGCATTGGCTCTTGGGGCTACTCCTCGTGAAGCAACGTTTCAGCAAGTGAAAAGGGCCCTTGTTATTGCGCTCTCTCCAGTCTTGGACAATGCCAAAACTGTTGGTCTCATATCACTTCCTGGTGCAATGACTGGACTCATAATGGGAGGAGCTTCTCCTCTGGAGGCCATTCAGTTGCAGATTGTCGTGATGAACATGCTTGTTGGGGCTTCAACTGTTAGCAGTATCATGTCCACATACCTCTGTTGGCCTGTTTTCTTCACCAAAGCTTATCAGTTAGAAACAAAGGTGTTTTCTTCTGATTGAGGTTTGTCTGATCTTAACTCGCTATGTTCATCGCCATCAACTGAATTAACCAATACAGGCATCGAGGGCCTAGTGGTTACAGTTTCCAGTGGATCAATCGCCATGCAAATGAATATGCACATGAAATTGTATGATATGCATTTAGTTACCTTTCTTCCTTTTCCTTTTTCCAATAGTAAGTTTTGGAACAATGAGTATCCTAGCATTTTTTGCAGGACTTCAGTTAAAAATTCATTTTTCTATTAAGGAAATTGCAATTATGGTTTATGCAAATGTTTATATCGAGTGTTGATGAGTCTTGCTTAGAAATTCTAGCATCGACCCTTTGTTGTCACCCCCCATGATGTGCATCTGTGGATTATGTTCTAATTCATTAGCCATCTTTGGAGCAGATATCCATTATTACAATATTTCCCAATAAAATCATTAAAGGGTAATAAGTTAGTTGTTTAGAACACATTCCTTGATGTATGCTTTGGAATTCATGGGCTTGCATAATAAACATACATATAGATCATTGAAAACAGGGAAAACAATTATTTGCCCAGTGGTCCTATGTTCAAACCTAGTGTAGGTATTGCATCAGATGGAATATCTGGAGACACGTAAGAGGCTGAGCTTAGTGGGTTCCTGTTTTTATAATTTCCTGCCGGAAAATATGAACAAACCACCAGTCTTCCTCTTTCGTAGTTGCAGGTGACCGCGTGGCACCCAACCTGTCTAGTAGTCCTCCATATAACAGCCAGATAGTGGCTGCACTGGCAATCGTCGGTTTCTATAGGGCATCTGCACACATTCCTCACATGATCGAAAAACACCTGCTCCTGGTACCAACTATTCACCACGTCCGTCGGAGAATGCTCCTCGTATTGCTCCCAAAACGTGTTCTCGCCGTATGGACCCAGGGAATGGTGCCTGTACTGGCAGTCATTCTGGCGTTGCATGGCCCAATTCTGGGCATACGTGGCCAGGGTTGCGTTCCATTCCAAGGGTGGTACATGCATGCTCATCCTCAAGTCATTGTGAGCTTTGAGGTATTCTAGATCCTCCCGGGTGATAGTTTGCTGGGGAGGCTTGTAATAAGGGTGGTGAAGCTGGTGTCTGAATCTGCCTCGGCGCCTCGGGACATTGGGGTAGCGCCTAGGTGAGGTTAAGGCGGAGGCATTGAGTGCATGAAGAAATGCAAAGATGAACAATGCAACAAGAATGGTGGCCTTTGACATTGGTACTGCTATGGTGGTTGTTTGTTCTTTGGTTGGCTGCTCTCATTTCCTTGAGAGCACCCTTATTTGAGAAGAGAGAGAGAGAGGGGAAACGCGTTTGTTTGTTTTTTTTCTTTCAACTACGAGATATCCGAGTCTCTTGGAACACCTGTCTTCTTGGACACATGGAGTCCCCTAGAACAAATTAGTCAACAGAAAAATTTTCTTGTGTGTGAAGGGCATTTTTTGTGCAGTTCTGTCAAGGTAATTGGGGGGTGATGGCTTATGTGCATTACTATAAGAAGCTAAAGGCATGAATGGCCCTTGTTTGTTTGACCTCTAACCGTTAAGGATTAGGCAATTACCGCAGTTTTAGGACGTCCTCAGGCAGTTTCCCCATAAGTTTTCCCACTTTTTACAATGACTTGTTAGATTGGCTATGATAAAGGGTTGTTCCATTCTTAATAGTTTCAAACTTTATACAATATCCTGACCAAAAAAAAAACTTTATACAATATAACAGTAGCTCCACCAAGTCCTTGAGAGATTGAGAACATGGGCAGAGACACAGAGAAATGGGCAGTTAGGCTTCTCAATGGAGTGAATTTTAATCCGAATTCGAGTTTATTTAACCGGATATGGATTAATATTTTAATCTGTTTTTTTGAATCCGATTAGATTTCTATAAACGAATTTGAATTTGGATACATATAAATTTAATTTGATAAAAAACCAATCTAGTATATATATATATATATATATATACACACACACACACACACATTTAATTGAGAGAAATTATTGTATACATATTTAGTTAAATTATTATTGAGATTGACATGAAATTAATCAGAAATTATTAAATAGAATGATTGATTGATTAAATTATGTTGAGAATTAACTTAAACTTGGTAACATTATTATTTTTTTATGAAATTTTGTTGGGATTTAAATTTTCAGATTGGATCGGGTAATTGGATTAGATATCCGATTATTAACGGATGCGGATATGGATTAAGATTTTGAAATTTGTTGAGTAAATGGATGGAATTCAAATTTTTTATCGAATTCTGATCCATTGACAGTCCTAGAACAGCCAAGCTTCCTGCCACTATAGGATTTAGGAAGTGCCACGGTAGGATTTAGGAAGAGTTATAGGTATGCAGCTAAACATCTTTATGTGGAAAGACTATTTCCGTGGCTAATATCTATGATGCCCCGGTTAGAAGGGAGCAACCTTATTGCTGTAAAAAAACTCCACCAAGTCCTTGTTAGACACATCTTTCCAGGTCTGGCCTTACCAAACTAAGGCCGGGCCAGTTACCAAAGATCCTCCCACATGGTCCCATTTCATCCAAGCCATAAGCATGTGCAGGTTCAGGCTATTGCACACCAAGGATTATAATCATAAGAAGGCTGCATTTCCATGTCCTCATTGTTACTGTAATATGCATCAAACAGTTCTTCACCTTGGTAGGGATCCTCTGCCCTCCCCATGGCACTGCCATAAGGCCCAAATCCACTGTCGAAAGCACCATACACATCAGAGAACATCTGCTCTCCCTGCCTGCCAACACTGCCAGACTCATATTCGCCTGGCCATTAGTCACTGATATTGAAAGTCAGAAGAAACCCTCGTAAGCCTGCCCAGTGTGTCCATTCTCATTCCAAGGTCTGCAGGTAAAATCAAATTCTCCTACCATATCACCTGATCCGATCCCTCCGAGGGAGATGGAAGTGGCTCTCAGTGAGGGCTGCCATCACATTAACTGCTATCAAACCAAGTGAAATGATATGATGCATACTTTTAAGAAATCAGGTTCAATAAATTTCGAAGTAGAGCCGGGCATGACAGATTACAAACTTCAAGCTATAACCCTCACTCAGATACTCATCTCTCTTTGCATACAATATTCAATCATGCATGAGAATATTTGCCTAGTTGTAGAAGCTATTCTAGCATTCTTATCTAAAGAAAGAGGAGGGGAAAAGAACTGGATTTTTGCACTACCATATCCTTGATCCTTCTGAAATAGAATCCCCTTAAAGATGAAAGAGCGGAGAAAGTCCCATAACAAGAAAAGGTCAAAAAGGGAAAAAGCTTAGGTATCTTGGCTAGATAGTTAAAAACCTTACTAGAGTATCTTATGCGATTGAGCTCACATTTATTTCTATAGGTATTCTATGTATTTAAAGAAGCAGTGAAGGTGCTGCCCTTGCTAGTAAATTTTCCACAGAGATATGCCATCCCCTTTTTATTGGACTAAGGGAATTCATGGGTAGAGTGCAAAATCCCTTCTTGTGTAGTCAGTCTACCTACAGACCTGGATGACCATAGGCTGATTCTCAACTCTTTGTTTCAAGTTGTTAACAAAATGATGCTCATATATACAACACAAATAGTGCCTGAAGTTCTTACAAAGGATTGCACGTAGATGGCAAGAATAAACTCATTAGGGGAAACATCAAGTGGGCCAAAATTTGTGATCCAAACAGTACATTTAGATATATACAATGAAACATGTATACAAGTAAAGGAAAGGGGGAAGGGGAGAGCTCATGAAAAAACAAAAGTCAAATGCTGTCAATCAAAAGCTATACATAAAAGTCAAATGAGGTTGTAGAAAGGTGTAAATGCAAATACTCATACATGTCAACCAATGAAAAAGAAAAAAGAGAAATTAGCTGCATCCGCTTAGTTTGATTTCACCACAAATCCCTCATTTGATGCTTTTGCTCCAGCTCATTCACCAGAAACTAACACAAATTAGTACCATAATTGACACGGCACCCAATGCTCCTTCAATCCATTGCACGCTCAAATCATACTTCACAATTTCTAGAAGTGGGAGCAGTTCCAAATTCAAATGTGAAAATGATCACCTCTATGGTTCAATATTGGAATTACAGATCGCCTATGATCATCACCATTTCGCATTGGGATCACAATACCTTACACCGGTGACCAGGATATCAATCACCAACACTGAAGATAAGCATAACTCCTCTCCAGTTGTTGTAAAGAAATGCTTTGCACTGCAAAATAACAATGCAGGGAGAGAGGTAGAGCTTCAGGGGAAAAAAAGACGAATTCAAGTAGATTATGAACTTGTTTGGGATCTTCCCCAAAAAAGTAGGACTTGTTTGTCCATTTTCAAAATTTATAGGACCTAACAGTTTTTTGATGCACAAAGCAGTACTTAATAGTTCTTTTCCGTAGAAACTACCATTTTTAGTAAATCAGTGCATGGTTTGCTTATGTTTTGCCAGGCTACTTTTAAATTTTATGCGATCAACACTATTGAGATTCACGTTTACACTCACATCCCTAACATAATTCCCACCAACATTTTTTTTCCAAATCAAAATGTTTTAACAGGTAAAAATGATTCAAGATTAAACTGACTTACTTGGCCATAAGAGCATTTCCAATCAATTTACTTAACTTCAAATTTGATGCAAGCAAAAGCTGTCTATCTGAAAGAACATTACATGAGTTAGATCATAATTCAAGTGAGCACCCTATATCTACACACTATCAGTCTTTAAGATAAAGAAAGTGGCTTACTCTGAGGTTGTGGTCCATATTGCATGATTGAAATTATCCAACTCTTCAGACTGGGAACCATATACAGATTTGATTGTATCGATACAGCAACTGCAACCAAGATAAATTTGAACATCTAAAACTAAATACCCCTACCAAATTGGTGTTCCATATAACACACACATACACACACACATTGGGTGTTCAAGACTCAAGCTTTTACAAAACCCAGAGGGCCAGAAAACAAGAAAATGGGAGTGTTTTGATTTGTACCTGCAAGCCTCCTTGTTGAACTTTCTCTTGTCAATTCCATACAACGTTTGAAAAACATCGGGCTCCACTCGACAAAAATATGGGCGATCTGATAAAATAAAACTTTAAAGAGGGTTCATACAGTCACATATGAACAAAATAAAGATAAGGCGATAAAGATTCAAAACCTTAGGCAAATTCTCACCAGCATAAATTGAGCATGTTCTTGTGCTTTTTTCGTAGTGTATGCACCACCCATCTGCACCTATCAAACTTTTGTACAACTGAAAAAACAGAGAATTATCATCAAACACAAACATACACACACACACACATATTGAGCAAACAATTGATTCGAAACCTGGGTATCAGAAGGGTCGTCAAAGATTTCTTCGGGGGAGGGAAAGGAGGGACCTTTTTGGAGCTTGCAGCAAGCGCCACAACCCTGAACACACTGCCACAGAGGATCCTTTTTCTTGCCGCCGAAGCCGGAAGTAGTAGTGGTGGTGGTGGAGGCGCCACCGCTCTTCTGGCCTCGGTTGATCTTCTGGGTCTTCAAGTTTTGTCTCTGTCGTGGCCGATTCGCCTCTGAGTGGATGGTGGCGTTACTGGCGTAGCACGGCAGAGACACCACCACTGTGTGCGCCATTTCTCTCTGGCTGAAGATTAGATTAGGCGGAGCAAATGGGTTTTGAATGAATATGGTATGAATACGTTATTTTTGGAAAAATTTCAGTCACACCATTTATAGTTTACTATATCTTCAAAGACACTCTTTCTATTTTTTTAATCTTCACTACACTCCCATTAAATTAAAGGTGTTAATTAAATTTTATTAAATTCTCCATGATATATTTTAGAAAAAATTTCATCCATATCTCCTCTAGATAGACATATTTTCAATGAGACCCCTTATTTTTTTAAATTTTTGTAGGGAAGTATTAAAATTCGATTCAAACTAATTAAAATTTATTTTTTACTTATTAAAATTCGAGTCGATTAAAAATTATATTTTTTTACTTATTAAAATTTGAGCTGATTAAAATTCTATTTGAACCGATTAAAATTCATTTTTAATCGGCTTGAATAGAATTTTAATCATGTCGCATTTAATTTTAATCGGCCCGAATTTTGATACATAAAAAAATATAAATTTTAATCTACTCAAATTTTAATACGTAAAAAATAAATTTTGATCAACTTGAATCGAATTTTAATTGACATGAATTTTAATAAGTAAAAAAAATATAAATTTTAATCTACTCGAAGGGAATTTTAATCAGCGCTAACAGCTCAGGTAGATCTCAAATTGACTTGAATTTTAATAGGTAAAAAATAATTTTAATTAGGTTCGAATTTTAATATGTAAAAAAATAAAATTTAATCAGCTTGAATTGGATTTTGTTTGGTTCAAATTTTGATATGTAGAAAAACGAATTTTAATCAGCTCGAATTTTAATATGTAAATAAATAAATTTTAATCGGCTAGGATTTTAATCAATTTTTTTATGTATAAAGATTGTTTGGTGTTTTAAGGGCAATTTTGGTATTTTAAATGAGTTGTTTTTGTTAAAAACGCTGGTTTAATAGCAAGGGTATCAGTGATGTTTAAATATAAATTAGAAGAGATGTTAGTAATGTTTTGAATAATAAAAAAAATGTTCTTAAAAATATGATAAACTAGAAAGACTTATTTTTTAATATTAATAGTTGCACACAATTCCGGTTCACATGATGTTGTTCTATCCAAATGAAATATGACAACCTAATAGACAGTCACACAGTTTAATGGGTGCAGCCCAGGGCCTCATGGTCCCATCACTAAGGGCTTATCGAGGTGATTTTTGGGCACTTTTTTTTGTTTTGACCTTTTTTTTAATTATCAAAATAAAAAAAAAGATAGTTTTTTTTCCCTCTTATAGATAGTAGATGAATAAATTCTTGAAAAAAAAACATTCTAGAAACATCATAGATTAACTATTCGTTGTTGGCCAAATGCTTGTTTAAAGGGGTGAGTGCTCATTAATTTTCAAATTTTTAATATTATCTCTTGAGAAGTAGAGTGGCTACATTTACCAAAACACTCTTATCGCTATTAGTCCTCTCATAGCCTTTTTTTTAGACACTTAATCCTACTAGTAGTTGCAATGTAAGTTATTTTGAATTCTAGTTAACTTGATGTTGTTGTATCAAATTGAAATATGATAATCTAATAGATAGTCACACATTTTACTTATGTCTCCCGAATTAATTGAGACAGGTATCATTCAAATTGATACTTTGAACATACAAGGCATTTCCTTTGATCTGAATATGTTATTTATCAATGAATAAACCTAAAAATATGTCAATTTCTTAACCAAAGGAAAAATAACTAAAATAAAAAATTAAGGTAGATAATAGCAGTATTGCTCCATTTTGTCTCACTCAATGGCATTGTCCATTGTTGGAGTTGGTAATAGTGGGCAGACGATTATTCATTAGCAACTTTAAAAAGGTTATCCCAAATGAAGCCTAAACTGTTAGAGCTCTCTCAAAAGTTATGAATTAGGCTAGCAGATATTCAGCTATAAAAAAATATATTGTGATTAATTTAATACCAAAACTTGCGAGGATGACCTGTATGGCTGTATTCATCAAAGTAATTGGTCTAAACTTAATAATAGTGTTTCTGATCACTCTTTCTAGCCAAAACTAAGACCCAAAATATCAATTCATCTTCTTCTATTTTATTTTTCCAGTAACTAAACATAAAATACAAACCTGAAAAACCTTTACTAACAAAAACAATAAAAGAGAGAAACAAACAAATACAAAAAACTTACAACTCTAGTCGGTAATAGGAATAATAGAAGTTGAGTTCTATTGAGAACTCAAGAGAACATGCACAATCTTATTTGCATAATGTTAAAGTAATGACACTATGAGAGTAATAAGTCACAACCTCATGAATTAAAAATCATCGCTGCCACCAAACATACTGGCCTTATTGATAACATACCTGTGTAGGGTCCAAAATTATTTGCTAAAATTTAAGATGGGTTTATCCTCAATTTTATTGCACTTTCCCTTTAAAGTTGGACTCTTTTCTTTATAAATATTTAATAATTGTTGCATGTCTGGAGGGCATATCTTCTCAATTGTCCCATGGGTTTTCCACCAAGAATAAAAGTAGTTGAGGAACTCAATAAAAGTTTCAGTAAATATAAAAAACCAAATGTGTGTTAAGGACGAGTTTTGAAAATAAAAGGCATTATGCCGAGTATTGATATAATCGAAATAGGTATAGCATGAATACGGATACCTTGTCAATTTTTTGGGTTTAATCAAACTTATATACCAGTCTCTTTCGAATATAATCCTTAGTAATGTAGCCTTGCTATAAGCAATATTTTCTGGATGATCATTACCTCTCTTGTAAAAATGTTCAATTTTTAATGAGTCAGTTTCTTTAAGAATCAATTCGTAATATCTTCCATCCCTACTACTGGGGATTTACATGGCATTATCTAAATCAAAAAATTGCTTAGCAATGTAGCAAGGGGTCTTTAACCCAATTTGCATATTAAGTTTCTAATATTATAATTGGATCAAATACTAGTAGAGTTTTTAACTCTGTATAATTTAACTGTAGTTTGGCTATTAAGGCCTCCTTCATTGATTTTTTACTTCTGACGACAATACATTCCTATTTTTCTTGGTTATTTGATTGTCCTTATTTAAGAAATTGTTGTTTAACAGATTTAATCTGTTTTGATTCAATTAATAGGGGCAATATGTATTGATCTAGGTTCTTCCTCCAGATCTTCCTCTCTCGTGACTTCCACCACGAAAATTACTTCTTCCTTTGATCATAATGATCCCTACAAAAACTCTCTTGTTAAGAAGTCAGGAATAGAATTTAATTCCCCTTTTACATATTCCATTTTAAAATCAAATACTGGCAGAATAACTTGTCATCGATCAAATATCTTTTTATAAGCAATATTTTTCCCATCTTGTTCTAATACATTTTTAGCAAAACTACAATCAATTTTTAATAGAAACTCTTGATTTAGAAGATCATCTTGAATTTTACTAATATATTTTACTATAGACAATTTTTTTTTTTTTTTTAATATTGGAATAATTTAGTCGAGCTGGATTCCATTTTCCTAGCACTCAAGCCATCAGGACCTGGTGATTAAAACCTGAAGCAAAATTCAAAGACCAATTATAATATTTACCCTTTTTTAAAGTCCATTTGCAGCATTTTCCAATTACAATACAAAACATGCGAAAAATTACTATTTCATTATTTTATTTTATTATTTTGATGATCAAATGGTTATAAATAATTCAAATTTATTTTTAGTACCATAACATTATCCCAGAGCAAACATATCCAACCGACTCATTTAACTAAAGTGTATTTGGGATGATTTTAAAAAAGTATCTTTATAGTTTATAACTTCTCAAAAACATTTTGAATAAAAAAATACTGTTTGAAATAACTTGTTTTATTTACTTCTTAATAAGTCAAAATCAGTGTTAACACTTAAATAATTAATTAAGTAAAAGTAAAAAAAAACAACTTCTATTTTTTAAAATTATTTCTCCATAAAACACTTATCATTCTTATATTTATTATCATTACCACCATCATCCGATCGTCGCCACCGTCCATTGCCACACCACCACCGCCCACACCCACCACCACCACTATCCACCATCGCCGCCTACCACCACCATAGCAGCTAGCCACCCACCACCATCACTTTATTTTAATATATGTTTTAGAGATATATTAAAAATTAAGACATAGATAAGTATTTTTTAATTAATAATTTAAACGTATTTTTACTTAGCAAATTTTGTATCTTAAATCAGTGTAGGTGGTTGGATCAGTGATGTCCATTAACTCTACCAAACATTCAATACATATGATTTTGACACATCATTTGAAATATAAGATTTGATAAACAAATTTGGGAGGCACAATTTTATCTTTTTATGTAAGTATTCAAACGATGTTTATTTAATTAAAATATTTTTTTATAAAATATTTTTATAAAATATTTATTTAATAAGTACTTTTTTAATTTTATAAGTCAATTCGAATGCAACGTAAGTTTTCTAGGCAGCCAAAAAAATGAAATAAACATGACATCATAACTCTGCCGTCTAGTTACACAAATTGGCGAGGATGGAAATGAATCGAGTGGAATAAAAATAAAACTCAAAATTTTTGTTTGTTTAATGAATTCGGTCAAACCCATCTTAAGTAGATTAACTTTTGTTTTATAATTTTCAGCTGCTAATTACCTTATCAAACAGATTCGGGTATTAACCTCGAACAGATCTAGAAGTCCATATCTAACCGAATCCAAATAACTTTGTTCTGATCGAAGTACATACCCAACAAGCAATAAATTCAAATATTTCCAATTCGAATTTTGACAATTTTTTAAAATGAAATTAAGAGAAATTTATCTCTCATGATTACCCTAACCCTGACGTAGATAATTTACATTTGGCATAAGTTAGCCCGAACACCTCTTACCATTTTAAAAAAAAAAAAAAAGAATAATTTTGTTCATTTTGGACTCCCATATAAAATAACTAGTTATTGTCTGTGCCTGAAAACACAGAGTAATAAAAAATAAACATATTTATATTCATATCCAAAATCAAATCACAAACATAGTTGAGAGATAAATGAATTTAAGCATTGATTGTAGTGGGGGGGGTGAGGGGTGGTGGTGGTGGTGGTGGTAGGAGACGGTGATGATTGTGGTGGGTGGCAATGACCGTGGTGGCGGTGGGGGCGATTGTGGTGGTAGCGACGGTGGCGGCGACGGCGGTGGCGGTGGTGGCGACGGTGGTGGTGGTGGTGGAGGTGGTGGTTGTAGAGGTAGTAGTAGGACGGTTTCAAATACTATTATTTTTTTTAAAGTACTTATGAGAAATAATTTCTAGAAATACTTTTAAAAAATCACTTCAAACACAACCTTAGAGGCCTATTTTTCCTATTAAATTTAGAGTATTAATATTAGCCATTAGATTAACTTTAAAGTAAAATTTAAAGAGATCTCAACCGCGAATAACAAAAGTTATTTTGTTTATCTTTAAAAATTTGAATTGTAAGTTACTTTATTATATATATGTTATGCTCACCAAATTATTTATTAAATTTTATATCCCAAATCATTATAACTAATTGTATCAATTACGCCTACTAACTTCCACCAAATATTCAATTCATAAAATTTTGATACATCATTTGAAATACAATATTTAATAAACAAATTTGAAAAATACGATTTTATCCACCCATATATTGTTTAAGCTTAGAATTTTCCACCCAAAGCCCCCTTATAGTTTTTTTTCTCCTTTATTTTCACTAGCTGATTAAAATACCTTACTCTCTCAACCCAATGTCAGACCCACCCTACATTGTGGTTGTCCCAATAATACATGACGAATAATCTTTCATTAAACAAAAATTGACAAAAATATATTAAAAAAATCTGGATCCCCATTAACTAATGAGGAACACACATCATGCACTGCCAATTCCAACAAAGGCACAATCGAATATCTATGGTCAGACAAGCGATGAACTCCCCTAGTGCCTTGCTAATTCTCAACCTCCAGTTAACCATCATGATTCATGAGAGAAACTGGTGAGAAGCAATTCCCAATCACATTGACATATGCTTCCACTCCTAATGAAAATATCATCCATCATTCAACTCATTACCCAAAATTATAGGCTGCCATAGTACAAATTCAATCAACTGTCAAGACTTCTTGCACCTATGTATCTCACTGCAACCATGAGTAAATTGAGCAGGAGGACGCTATGGGCAAACGATTTATAGAAACTAAACAAAGATCAATATAAGAACAACAAGAGGACAATTTCTCAGTGTACAATTCAAACTCATGCTCACTCTTCTGAAATCAAAAGTATTTTATCATGTCTAAACAAAGTCAAGCAATGATATACTTAGGATAAATATCCTAAGTAGGATACGCTAGTGGATTCGTTGTATATGCCATATTTGAACAGAGACCTCACCAATTCAAACCATTTAAGGGGATTCGCTGCCTTTAGGGGAGAGACGATTATCCTCATCAACAACAGGGCTCCTGTCATCAATGGGGCTCCTGTCATCAACAGGGCTCCTGTCATCTCTAGGACTAGGGCTGCGGCTGTGACCATTAGCCTCATAAGGGCTATCAGACGTCCTACCAGCAGGGCTATCCCTTTCAGGACTCACAGAACTTCTGTCCTTCCCCCTAGGGCTCTGACTGTGGACTGAATCGTCCTGCTCGCTTACCTGTCTCTCTTTCTTAATAATAGGGCTCTCTCTCTCCATTGGGCTACCATCATCAGGTGTTGGGCTGCGCTTCCTTGACTTGGAGGGGGGTGGAGAACCCTTGTCCTGCTTGGGGCTTCTACTGTAGCGAAGGCTCCTTGATCTCTTCTCTTCACGCTCAACAATTTTCTCCCTCCTTGGAGGGGATCTCGATCGACTGACGATAAAACAGAGAATCCAGTTAACAATTAACTAAAAAAATAAGGTTAGGCCTTTTCATATAAAAAAGAAATTATGTATGTATGTGAACGAGCATATCTGCAATAACAAGTATGGGAGAATACAGTTTTCTTGGTACGTTTTCAACATTTATGCAACAAATAACCACCAGCCATTTGTCCAATAAGAACTTGGGTGAGACTATTCCCACACCACAAATCTCCATCCCCACCCCATTAAACTCCTAGGCACAAAACTACTAAGTCCACCTATTCTTTTTCCATTCCATTAATGTTGTTAAATCACACCCCCCAATTTAAACTCGCCCACTTAATATATTAAACATTTTATTCCATACAAACAAAAGAGAATCTTCTCTTCTGGTTTGGACTAAGCAATCAACTTTCATGGCTAGATCAACACTTCCAAAACTAGCTTCTACCTAGAACAAACTTTTTCTCATTAAAAATTTATAACCCATAAGCTTAGTTTACATGTCTCTTTGATAAATGATTTTCTAAGTGATAAAGTGTATGAACTTCGACAACTGTATACTAATATGAAATATAATGATTCAATTCTTTCTTCAGATTAGCAATGTCATCATCTCTCCATGTTTAATTTGATGATGCTTTGATTTCAAGTTCCATGGCTAGATCAACACTTTCAAAACTAAACTTATAACTGGAACAACCTTCTCCTTATTAAATTCCAACACCCATAATTGTAGCTTTACATGGTTGTCTTTAATAACTGATTTTCCAATTCACCGTTTATGAATTTTGATGACTGTATGTCAACATGCAACAAAATGGTCTGATTCTTGCTTCAGATTCAACCTATTGTGATTTTGTCATGTTAAATTTGATGATGCTTAACTAATGTTGATACGACCTCTTATGGTAAATATGTATAGAAATGGAAATAATATATTTAGTAATGTTAGTGTAGCGCGTGTGGAGGCCCCGATAGAGCACAATGGTGAAAGAGGATTCATCTAGACAACCCCAAAAAAGTTGATGAGACGAGATCTTGTTGAGTTGAGTTGGGAGTGTAATGTGTGTAGATTAGGGTGAGACTAGCGGCTAATGGGATTGATATAAAATGGGGAGGGATTAGTCCTCATGGGGTGGGAAAAGAATGGGGTAGATTTACTAATTTTATATTTGGTGATTTGATTGGGTGGGAATGGATATTTGTGGATTAGGAACAGTCCCACCCTAAAAAAATAGGTTTCCCATGAACAGCTCAGACCATTCATTAACTGGTCACTATAAAACAACATTTAAGTGTATCATCATCAGACAGCAAATTCAATGATCGACAATAAAACCAAACATCAAATGCAAGGACAATCAAGAATCAAAACTGCCAGACAACTGACAAAAAAGTAACTAACCTGTAGCTACGACTTCGGCTATAACCTCGACTATGGCTCCTTCCACGGTGAGGAGAACGTGATCTCACTGGTGACCGTGAGTAACTCCGATCACGTCGACTGGAGGATGATTATTGTCAGAATTCATAAATTAACAATTTTAAAGAGATGGCAAACTACTGAACAGTGCTCCCTCAGCACATACAAGGAGGGGATGAAATAACCAAAACAGCATAGTCCTCAAAGTACCTGAGCTTCTTGGGACTGTTCTGGCAGTTTCTTTCTATATGACCTCTATCTCCACATCGATAACACTTGTTCTTCCAGTCCCCGGCTTTGCAATCTCGGGCCCAATGACCATCAATGCCGCAATTGAAGCAACGTCCAGACCCAGGAGCAGGACCCTTGCCCAGATATTCTCGAGAACCACCAGTTCCACGTGGCTCCTACAGTCAAGCACATGCGAATCACATCATTAGAAGACAGATTACAAGGATGAACAGGAATTTGTCTAGAACAAGATAATAATGGAGAGGACCATATGTTATAAGAATGGAAACAAAAAACTGATGGACCTTCCACCATTCAGAGGAAATAGAACAGGGTCCCCCTGAGAGCATAAAGGACTGATTTCAAGGGGGAAGATAGTTTAGCCAAACATCAAGATCCAGCCCTGATTCACCAGTTCAACCATCCACCCCAACCCACCTCCAAGAAGCCGAATTAGAAATTTTGATGCAACATTAACAAGATTATATCAACACTGATGAAGATACATAACACAAAATTATATCACTGTTAGAGCATCCAACCCAAAACTAATTCGTAATGGGTGGAGTGGCCCCTAAGTATATAAACAAAAAAGGTGATCCTAATTATTCGATGTGAAATATAAGCTCTCTTAAAACCCTCCCTCACATAGGATCCGGGTTCACAAGTGGGGTCAACAAACAAACAAACAATAACGGAAAACTAAAATGGGAAAGAGACCTAGTCCACCAACCATCCAAGACTCAATTCTAATATCATGTTAGAGCATCTAACCCAAAATCAATTGGCAATAGGTGGAGTACGCCTAAATATATAAGCCAACTTTGGTAGTTAAAATTATTCGATGTGGGATACAAACTTCTTCAACAATCATAAAAGATGGAAAAATATGGACCACACTCCATATAAAAAATTAAAAACCCATCTGTAGCAAAGAAAACCTTGACACTGCTGCCCAACAACCCCCAAAACCAAAAATGCTCCAGCCATCACCCCCTCGAGCAACACAAAAGTTAAAAAATAACCTACACCAAGCATAACAAAACAAAAAAGAAAGACGGACTGGGCAACCAGAAGATCTAATGCAAAAGAGCACAAATAAAAACTTTCAGCATGAGGAGCAACCCTCGTCCAATTCACACTAAGACATGCAACGACTTTCAACAGCAAAAGCTAGAGGTTTACAGTGCTTACTCCCTTTGCAAATTCCACAATAATACGACTTCCATCGAAATCTCGACCATTTAAGCTATATCTTGCATCATCAGCATCACGAGGATCACTAAATTCCTGTGAATAGAAGTTGAGAAGCAAAAACCAACACACAGGGAACCCCATAATTGTGTACTATGATCAAAACCCAGTTCACTTAAGAAAATTTAAAATAATATCTCCAAGTGCACTCATAGGTAAGTAAACAAAAACAAAAAAGATGTGATACATACAACAAAGGCATAGTCGCGCTTCATATCCACATCTCGTACTCTGCGGAAACGGTTGCCAGAAACAATAAGGCCATCATTACTTAAGTACTGGAAGTGCATGACACATCGCCTCACAAAACGAACTAAACACCAGTTTGAGATTGTTGCCAATTCCACAACAACACGCATAAACATTACAGAAAGAATCGTCAGAGTCTCCTAACACTCGGCAAGAATTTCCACCAAGGGCACCCTCTCACCATTGACCTCCAGGCCAGGCAAAAGCCCAGAAACCTTCAACAAGATCATTCAAGTTAAACAAACAAAGACACCCGGGGCCACAATGTTCCTTCACAGATAACATGATGAATAACGTAGCCCAAGCACATAACATGCTTGGCACACAAACCATATGTCTCCTAAATGTAAACGGTAGACGTACCCCACACCCCATAATGATTGACGACATACATGATATATATCGTTGTGTGTGATGTACTAGATTATAAATATAAGAGCCAAAAAATGTCTTAATAAATTACAACAAAGACGTTTAAAACCATGCAGTTTACATTACCATGCAGCTTACAACAATCTTGAATTTAAAAGATGAGATTTTACGCTCTCGGTGGATAGTACACATGATCGAGTTCGATCACCAAATACATTTTCCCAAAGTGGATAAAAAACTTTATTTTTTTTCATCAACAAGTTCAAAAGAAGCCTTTTTCCAATTTACTTAACAAAAAATATTCATGGGAAACAAAAAATTCAGCTTCATACACCATGTCTTCTGCTGAAATACAATGATATGACTTGCACAAATAAAAGGATTTTCAGATTTTCTCATTTCCCCTACATTTCCTATGTTCCAGTAATGGACATGGAATCTAACAGAATAACCATGAAAAGTAAAACATTAGTGCAACTGAGCTTGCACAGTTGGTTTGTCTTCAACAAATAGCACGGCTTGAAATTTCAAATAACAAAAGAAATTGATGCTACACAAACATTTGATTACCTTCCATATCTGCCGAAGACATGCTCCAGGTCACGTGATCGCGTCCTTGAAGACAAGTGACCAACGTAAAGACGCGTATTGCCATATCTATCATCATAACGAGGCATCTTCGAACTGCAGTGATTAACTATTCTGTCAGCAGAAAGATCCCTTTTGATAATTCAATCACTTGTTTGGTTGAGAAATTTTTTTCATCAATTATCACAATGATTAATTTACAATAGCCTATCAGCAAATTGATTGAAAAGTCATCACATCTCAGGTTAATTGACTTTAGAAGAAGTATCACAAACAGATGTTTAACTTCTAAGCCGTTATACCAAATGACATTTACTTTAATGAATGATCAAACATTTAAGACAGGTTTAGAAAGACAGCAGATCAGTTGTCATGTAATTGTTCCGCTTACCCATCACCTATAGCTTTCACACATCCACCCCCTGATCAACCCTTGGGCATAGTCATCCAAACTACCAGCTTTCACTGTGGAAATCTTGTCAAGCATTGATGAAGACTCATGTAAGACATCACACTATCACAATTATCCACATCACAATGATTTGGAATCCCCCAATATAAAAATCAAGTGGGGCTTACTTTCTGCCATCTATATCCTCAAGGAAAATGCTATTTGGGGGCCTAATCATGGGACATAATTCAAAGCAACAATTGGATTCAAAGTGGGCTCCATTGAACATCGAAACTTACAACTAATCCAACTAATCCAATGGCTACCTTGAATTAGGTCCCTATAGCATTGCTCTATACTCAAAAAGACACTTTTGTAGTCAACTAGACGTGTTTTAGGTCAGCAAGATGAATTGCAAGTACCCATTCAGATTTTGTCAGCCAAACAGCCTTGTGTTTCCAAAATTTCCCACAGACCCTCTTCAATGCAAATACCAATCGAGAAGCTCTACAACATCTATGTCAGCACTATGTACTTCTGTTAAGGTGAAAATCAACAAATGGATAGCCAACAATAATCCTATAGCATCTCAGAATAGAGGTGAATGGTATGATTAAGCCAAATCGATTAAACTTCCGCCATCAACCTAGTATCCTACTGCAATTATATGGGCACATATCATTGAAAAACAACTTCAAGAACTCCATTTTCTTCATCAAGAGAGTCTAAAAATTCAACCTTTAAAGCAACTGGAGCACAACCAATCAAATCGGCTACTTTCTTTTGCCTTTACCGCTAATATATCCCATTTTGCAAATCCAAGGTTTGACACTAATCATATCAAATAATCAATTGACTACAACTTTCGTCTATTTCAATTCCTCAACCCGGATTACTATCAGAAAAGAAGAACAAGGAAACTTAAGCAGCTTCTTTAAGCTAAAAAATAATTTGGTCAAGACAAATAAAAGTAAGTTCAATTACTATTTTACAAAAATGATCTACACGCATTTTAGTACATAAATTATACTGTTTATATATGTGTGTATTGAATATTTTTATATGTGTGATTATGATTAGAAGAAGTGAGTAAACTCCGGCAAGGAAAAAAATAAAAAGATAAAAAATGCAAAAATGACCGCTACTTTAGAAAAGTCCTTAAAAAAGCAAAAAACAACAAATATACTTTCAAGATGTGCTACCAAATGGTACATACGTCAGTTCAAAGTACTTATAAATTTGTCCAAACACCACAGTGCTTATCATAAGTAATTAGTCCAAAAAAAAAACACTTTTTAAAGTCATCTAATGCACCGCCTCAGCTTAAGACTCCTGATCTCATAAAGAATTCATTCTTTCAATGACCCTCTTTGAATGCTCTCAGGCTACAACACCATGTTCCTTTATTTTTTTCTTGGTAAATCATTCGTATATGCAATAAGTCCTAATTATATTTGTGATCATAATTTTCGAAAAACAAAAATAAAATGAATGGAATAATTTAACAAATTTTTCTGTGTTAATTGAGGGTGGATAGGTGAATAAAGAGTTCCATAGACAAAACACATGGAACATTCAACGATTTGTAATTTTTTTCTAGATGGCCATAAACTTTTAACGCATTTAAACTTTTATCACACTCCTACCCATGAGAAGCTAGCAACCACAACAACCACGGCTCGCCATTAAAATCATCCTATACCCGAATACAAAATGAATCGCTTGGTCACCAAAAGCTTATCCCACACTAACCACAATACTCGACTTCAAAACACAGATTTAAACCTACAAAAACCGAATCTTTCACGGATATTTCATGCATAAGTATACAATTTACACCAGACAGATGAGTTTGCGTGTGCGCGCGAGATAGAGAGAGACAGAGACAGAGACAGAGAAACACAATTTGTGCAATAAATTAAGTTGTAACAGCGTACCTCAGGAATGAAAGCCCCAAATTCTGATTTCTGGTTAACCCTAGCTTTCTCTGAGCGGGGAGACTGTTTCTGTTTCTCTCAATCGATCTCTCACACAATTTATGAGAATAAACCGACAGATTTCGACGGTCTGGATGGGTTTCCTTGCATCCAAGGGTTGCTAATCCATAACAAAAGGTCCGGGCGGATATGAGAGTGGGCTGCTAGTCCAATAGTTTGAAAGCCCACGTTTGCGTACTGACTTGGGCTTTAAATGACCCAATGTCATATTTGGAAGGAAAAAATGGATATGAGTACATTTTCTAAGTCTTGTTTGAGAGAAAGTTGACAGTTCAAATTTTTACACTATTAAGTTTTTTTATACATAAATTTCTTATTATTAGGTACATAATTGAGTTTACTATTTTATTGTATTACTTAATTTTTTTTTTTTTTGGTCAGATATTGTATTACTTAATTACCCTTCATTAAATAATGCATATCTGATTGACAATTTATTTGCTTTCAAATATATAAAAATTTGATTTAATTTTATCATTCGTTTAAATTTTGAACATTTATTCTTATTCTCTCACTCTCTCTATCCCCATATTTTCTCTCACTGTTACTCTCTCTCCCTATTCTCTTTCTCTTCACGTTACTCTCTCTCTCTCTCTCTCTCTCCCCTCTCTCCCTCCATGTCCCTTTCCCTCCTATCTCTCTATTTTCTCTTTCCCTTGCGTATTCAAGGCATAGTCTCTCTCTCTCTCTCTCTCTCTCTCTCTCTCTCTCTCCATCTGAATTCGGCATTCTTAAACGTCGTTATATTAGTACTCCAAAAGAGATACACAGAAGAGATCATAACTGACTGATAATTTATTTTCTTTTCAAATATATAAAGATTTGATTTGATTTGATCATTCGTTTGAATTTTGAAAATTTGTTCTTAAATCAATTCACAGTACATTCTTCAACCGTTGTCTTCAAAAGTTGTTATTTCCTGTATTCTCAAGTTGTGGACTTTTTGATTCGGTTCCAAACTAGTTGAAGGTATTACGATACGGCTCCAAGCGTGGTTTTTTGATTCAGTTCCAAATGTTGTTTTCTCCAAAGACATGCACCTAATAGATACAAGTTGTACCGATTATTCATTGCATACAGTGATTACAAAGAGATACAACAAATAGATATACCTAATAGATATACCAAAGAGATACACAGTGAAATTCAAAGAGAAACACTAAAATGATACACTTAATTGATGCATAATATTGACACAAGAAAATGATACACTAAAGAGATGCATCAAAACAGAGACACTAAAATAATACCCTTAATTGATGCACAAAATTGATACAAGAAAGTGATACACCAAAGAAATACATCAAACAGATACACCAATAAGGTGTATCATAAAAAATCAAAAAAATATAATTTCAAACAAAAATTAAGGATAGGTATTTTCTGTTTTGGGGGGTTTTTAGTCAAATATATAACCATCTGAGATCTCACAATGACAATGGTGTAAGGATACTAAGCCACAGATTCTGGCGACTAGTTGTGCAAAAATATAAATCGTTATTGAAATCTTTTGCTTTTCTCGTCTAAAAAAAATCCGGCTTTGGAAGATAAGAAATCTGAAACTTCTTTCGAAATCAATGCTATAATATTTCCAAATTCGAAAAATGAAGAACGTGGAAGGAAACCGCCTGATTTTTGGGTGTATCTGTTCGGATTTTGGGGGCTTTGTGATAATCTGAGCATTCAATTCGGATTGTGATATAATTGTTTCTAAAAACCTGATTTTTGGTCTTTTTCCTTCAAAATGCACTTATGCCAATAAGTTTTCATTAGTACATTTTTACTCAAATAAGTCTATATTTGTGTACCTGCTTTCATTTTTCCCTATTTGGAATTCTCACAAAGCTACCCAACAATAGATTAAGAGTGTGTTTGTTAACCCAAATTCAACATTTAAAAATTAAAATGAACATTTTTGGTACTTATTAATTAAGTCCGTTTGATAACTAAAATTAAGATATCTTAATATGTTAAGTTCTCCCAAAAAAAAAAAAAAGGCTAAAATACTAAGTTTGATATCATTTACTTAATTCTGAAAAGCTGAAAGCACTCTTTATAATTTTTTTTAATATGACAATTTTACCCTAAAACGTTTCACAGCCTTATTAAATTCTTAAGTGGTATTTATTCCAAAACCCTTCAATCTCCTTAGCCTCCATCGTCTTTGTCAAACATGGCAAACTGTTCTTCTTCCCCTATCTTCTTCTACTTACACACTTATACACACATAATCACACGCACACACACAGAGAAGTTACATACATACAAAAATAGATCACACGCACACACACATATATAATGCAACACACATAGATCACACACAAACACACACACGGAAACACACATAGTGATCATCCTACAAACACCCACCCACACATACACACACGAAATCACAAACACACACACAAACACAGGTTAACACAACTATTTTTAAATGTGGTCAAATTTTTGAATTAGATTTAGGATTTCAACAAAGTTAGGCTTAGATTGGAAAAATAAAGTCCCTCAAAGAATCCTATTAAAATTAAAAAAATCAGATTCCTTCGAGTAATAAAAGATCAAAATTCATTTTGATCCCAAACATTGCCAAACCATTCATAATCAACCGTAGTATTTATTTATTTTTTTATAATCCCAACTTATATGTGGCAAAACTACAATATCAGAAAAGTACCATATCGAAAATTATAATTAAATAGTAACTTATTATAATTTATTTGGTGTGAAGTTACGACTGAAAAATGTAAGTTAGAATTTAAATGGGTCAAGTTAGATTTTATGACAATTGACAACTTTTAAGTGATCAATTTAACTTGAGTTAATTTTATCATCATGTTTCTTAAATGTAGACTATAATATAATAATAGTGATTATAATTTATGTTATGAATTACTTATAATGATATATCATGACTAGTAATTGCCCATGCTTGAAGCCACAATAAAATAAACAAAAATATCGCAAGCAAATGCTCATGCCCGAAGGCACTGCATAGCACAAAAAACTCCAATAATAATAATAAAATCGCAGTGTACATGTACTTGGTTCAAATTCATTGTTAATTCAAATCCATTGCTATACATGGGTTCATTATAATTTTGATTTCAAGCCTAACATAATAGAGAACAAAATAAACGACACCTAAGTTTTAATATAAAAAGACAGATTGTGTTTGGATCCAATAGAATAGACACATAGCATTGTCCGTGTCTGAAGACACTATATAACAAACAAATGTATAGAGAGGAAACCCGCACACATACGAAACAGGATTTTCATATTTCTTCTCCTTTACCATTCGAGCTAAATCTTCCCATCTCATACCATTTGCAAGAGCAAAACTCAAAGAAAAACATAAAAACAAAGCAAAATTATGAGGAAAAAACACTGCTATTGGTATTGTACAAATTCTACAAAAAAAAACTTGCTTATTTCATAAAAAAAAATCCAATACAACATCAAGCAAATACAAAGCGCAACGTATCTGAAATTTCCAGCATAAACACACATAAAAAACAACCCTTAAAGCACAAAAATGGAGTTACAACTCTAGTAACACCTGCATGCATTTTCCTTCCTAGCAACTCCATATGTTTCCTCTACTATTCTCCCTTTGGCAACACCTCTTTTTTTTCTCTTAGCAACACAATCAATGTTGCCTTTTCCAACCAAATGGTTTTTACAAGTTATCAGAAAATCTCATTAACATCCTTAGGTGCTTAGTGATAAAAAGAAAAAAAATGGTAATTTGTAACGCCTCAAAATTCACCCTAGAAGACATTACAATCTACAAACCATCTAATCATGAGAGCAACTAAAAATAACCATTTAGATAATAAACGATCCAACCATCCATTAATACCAAATACTAAAGACAACAAAACATTGTAGCATCTCCAAACTTACAGTTCAAAACCAAACTATAACTAGCAGCGGAATAATTAAAACTAGCTAAAAGATTGTTTCATAGAAATTTCTCAAACTCTAAACAAAAAATAAAACAACTATATTCTTCTTAGACAGGGTCCACAACTTGATCTTCCAACAACTCATAATCAATCTGCTCATCCACATCGACATCCTCTTCTATGTCAAAATCTGTAAGTGTGTAGTTGTAAGGGGTGAGTAAAAGCTTGTAAGAAATCCCTCTCAAATTACAACAAGGTTTTAAAACAACATAAAGAATGCAAGTCTCTTTTTGGAAAATAGCATATATAAATTTTTGAGAGTAAAACCATGACAATTATAATGATCTCAAATGTACGGAATAAAGTAAATTAATGACATGAATAAACTTGCAAGAAATTAAAACAATCAATAAATAACTCAGTAGCATCATCCCATATTTTCATGTATGTTGGTTGCTTTTCAAGAATTTACACAACGATTCTACCTCATTCACACACCACAACCACACAATCCCAATCATTCCCTGCAGGGCCAAATCATAAATCACTTCCTTAGGAAGGGCGTATACCGTCTCCCGCAGCATTGATGAATCATTCCCAAGAAATGTATACTATTCCTCAGCTTCGAACCTACGTGAACAATAGTGGTTGCTCTCATAAACAACAATCCACTACAAGTGTTAAACAATCATCTCAGCCCTACTAGGATAGACTAACCTCTAACACTCTATGACAGCTCTCGAAGGCAATTCAAGTCCGCCACACCTAAACCATACAAGAGATGAAACCATAATTTTCTCAACAACCATAATTTTAACCAATCACAATTTTCATAAAAACTCAAGTATCACAGTTGCACAATTCTCAATATACTACAGTAATAAAGGAATTAAAATATGCAAGAGATCATATCAAGAAAACCTTTACAATTTTGATATCTAAATTCTAGGATTTTGCCAAAAATCACAATTTCTTGGAACAAGAACAAGTAGTTGATTGAGAACCTAATTTAATCAATAATATGAATTTTAGAATTCAAGAATCAATAGGTGTTTCACTTAAAACATGTGTTTAGTAAAAACTAGGGTTTTAGAAATTCAAGAATAATGTTTCTTGAACGCAAGACATGTATCTAGTTGAAAACCACATGTTACTCGAAAAGAAATCAAGAACGAATAGTAGGTTAATCAAAAGAAACCAAGAACGAAAGATTATTTAGCATATAATAATCTAGAAGATTTAAAACATACATAATTATACCCTAAGTCTCAATGAAAGAACTTGAGAAGAATCCCATACCTCAATTCGATGTTTGAAGATAGCCCTAGCATGTTTGAATCAATCTCAATGCTAAAGTCCCTTCAAATCTTGTGTTTTCTCCTTCTCTTTTGCTCTCTAGGGTTGCCTAGGGTTAAAAACTGATGAACATAACTAAACGGACGTCCTTATGGAATTTATAAGGTGAAAAATAAAGAAAAACCCTAAAACTAGTTGGGGCCATTTTTAGGGTGGTGTCCGAATGGTGATTGGGTGTTCGGACAGTGCCAAGTCATTGTTTTTGATGAAAAATAAGGTTTCATGGTAGGGAGTACTGTCCGGATGGTGCTTGGGGCGTCCGGACGGTGCCAACTTTATGTCCAAACTTCCGGAGCAGTTTTCACCTATTTAGAAGTTGATACAGAAGATTTTTGTGAAATACACTTTTGTAACCCTTGAAGTCTAGTTGCTTCTATAAAAAATTAAGCTCAATCTGAGTTTGGAGTAAAAAATTATGGCTAAAATATTAAGATAGTATCAAATTTCTTGCTACCTGAATTCTTTCTAAAATGCGCTTTAACTCCGGAATATTTCCTAACTTTTAATACATCCTATATTGCCTCTCCCAAAGTTTTTCGACCTTTCGGATTTAATGGAGGCCTTATTTTGACCTAAAAACATATATAAAGCTAACCACCCTTCTCAAACTTAAACACCTTCAAAACTAAGTTTGACCCGAAAGTCAATTCGTCCGAAACTCAAACTTCAAGATCAATCTTTTAATAACGATTAAAGATTTCGACAATCCTTATATTCATCCTAGGAAAAATATTAATATGATATTATTCTTATTTAATTCTTGTACAAGGTCTTACATAACTGTAGAGGTGAACAAAGGGAAAACAAAAAGGACACATTAACGGAATTCAAGCACCCTAACTCCTACCCTTTTTCAAATAATCAACTTAAAATCAACAGCTCATTCATAATTGTTAGCTACTTAGCAGTTGAATCAAATGACCAATATAGTAAATTGGAGCAGAAATGCAACAACTATACAATTGAAAAGCATGAACTGAATTGCTTGAGGTGTTGCAGTTATATTATACTTCGTTGCAGCAGCTATATGCATCAATGAAATTCACTTTACTTTGCCACAAAAAACACTTGTTTTGGCTGTAATTTTTCACCTATCTCTTAAGTATACTAACCATTCAACTTCCAGTGAAGTCATAAGTTATGACATGCGAATTTTGTTATTTCAAAAGCCAAAAATATCATAATCCAAGAATTCAAACAATCTCAAAGATGCTACGGTGGAATGTTTGTGAATAAAAATGTGAATCCAACAATAATCATAAAAATGAAAAATAATAATTGAAATTCACCAAATATCCAATGGAGGATTTAGGACTATAATATATTTTGTATAAAATTGAAATGTTTTCGCCAAGATATATAATCTCCATATCAACAGAAATGAAATTTCGACTCCAATATGGTTGTTGATGCTCTATGTTTGAGAAAATCCAAAAGCCTCCCTCTCTCTCTCTCTCCACACCAAAAAAAAAAAAAAAAAATCCAAGTGAAGAAACTAAAAGGCTTATAAGTTTATCTTGCAAGAGGAGCCCAACCATCCGCCGACTGATTTCAAAACACGATGAATCTAAAATAACAATGGGTAATTTGTTCGAACACCTTGTGTGCGTTGTGAATAATTAGTAACCAACATTATAATTAAAACGTTGATTATCTAGTGAATAGCATGCAACATAGTTAGGTAAAGGCAAACTACACATTGGTGGTCTCAAACCTTAGACATTTATTCCAATTAAACCCATAAAGAAATTTAATAGATGGGCAAATTAAAGCACAAACAACACTCACACCCAAAATCAATAATCAAAGCAATGTAAAAGTGTACGATTGGGGAAGATATAACATTTTCCCATCTTGATTGAAAACTACTATAAGCTTCAATTAATATTAGATAACAATCTTCCAAAACACTATTAGCTTAAATTACTGCCATTAAAAATTCTCTAGTTACATGAATTCTGAATCTTTATACCACCACAACCCCTCAAACCAACCACTTGCATCACCATCTCTATCAATTAATAATCAAAATTAAATAATTAAACAAACTAAAACCAAAAACCATAATTAACCCCAAATGGGTTGTATCTATTTCAAAACCAAAAATTGCAGCAAAAAAATGGTAACTTGAATAATAGACATGAAAAGGATGAACTAAACATCAGGTCATGTAAAAAAAGAAGGAGAGAATAAAATATAGAGCGATTTAGATTATGTTATCTGATAGTAGAATATAACTTTACATTCGCATTCATATCTATAATATAAAACATGGCAGATTTCAATAATCCCATCCGACGGTTTCAAATAGACTCATCAAATGACCACTAACATCCCCACTATATTGATTTCAATTTCTTTAATTAAAGCAAATTAAAGTAAAAAAAATTTTTCCAAATTAATCGGTTGGTTTACGTTGTATCGTGCCTTCAGTTTTACGTTGTTGTTGATAAAACATCACTAGGAAGAGTTTTTAGGATGTAATATTGATATACTAGCGATAACCGTGCTTAAAGACACTGTGTAATTAAAAAAAGAGTGAACATTATTCTTGAACATAAAAAAATTAAGCACCGAACATAAACACATATTAAGTTGAAAGTCTAAGCTGCATTCTTAACACACTCATGATCAACAAAGCTATATAAGGATTCTCGCGAAGACAAATTTCAATGAAGATATGGAGTAAACCCAACTTTAATGATCAAAGTCCCATAAATCTATACTGATAACACATAAAATTTATGTTGTTGAAACTACATACCTTGTTAGAACTAACGGTAGTGCTTAGCAAGAGAAGCTCAGTTTAAGAGATGACATTCATTTATCTTTTCATTTGTTAGATGGAATGTTCAAGCCTGAATGTACCATGTATGCTAAACAAAAATTATCAATTTTTAATCAAAAAAAAATTATTTTGTTCTTTTAAAAATATTTGGATAGAGTTTCCCTTAAAAATAGAATCTCAATAAACTATCGACTTGTATTGACAATCAATAAAACGCTAATTACACAGTCTATCCTCTAAAAAATCTTTAATTAAACAAATAAACTATGAAACTTGCATGGCATTCATCAACTTATATTGCACTAATTCAATCAAATTGTATTATCTATTCTAAACAAAGATCCATAAAATAATTTGCGCTGTCCTATACAATGGACCAAGTGAAATGGATGTGGTTAAAAAAATAAATAACATACCAATCTTATGCATCTAAAAAAAAGTAGAAAATCATTCTTCCTACATGAACAACTAAACACAACAATTGCACCATATGAATACTTGTAAAAGTGACCAATCAAATATAAAATTCCGTAGTACAACCATTTTCTAAAAAAATTGGAATAAACCCATAAAATTTTTTAATCCTAGAAAAATTCAATCACACAATAAAATAACATAAACTACTTCTAAATCAATCTCTACCTCAATGAATCAACAAAAACTAAGGTTTGCCCAATTCAAAATTTTATACCCTTGAATTATATTTTGGATCATTCTAAAATTTGTTCAATTCAAAAACCAAGCTCCTTTTATTTTTTATTAATGAGAGAAATTGAATCAGTGTAAGAAATTTTAAAATTTTCAACAGAGTATCCCCTGAAAATATGATTCCAAATATATATCAATCTGTCTACAAAACTTACATATTTCATAATCATACCAAAACCATGCAATATGCATGTTTAAACCCAAATATGTACCAACTATCACAACAACATAATAGTATTTACCATCGTCTTACCTAAACACAATTATTTACTAGCTACCACAAAAATATCATAATATTAACCATCGTCCTACCTAAACATTACTATTTACCAATTACCAAAAAAAATAAAATATTAACCATTGTCTTGCCTATTTACAACTCTTTACCAATTACTAGAAAAAACATAATAAATATTAACCCATAGTGATGATGCACAAAATTGACTTTGCACACCACTAGTCAAGTAATTTAGAAATTAAACAATAATTAAAGTAGAGGGAGACGGGATTTATAGTGGTTCGGTCAATTTGACCTACGTCCACTTTGGAATGGCAGAGAGTTGCCGGTAGTTTATTGATTCCGGTGAACGGAGTGTTACAGATTGGAGAGGAGGAGGAGTTTTATGCTCTGTAGAAGGTGATGCCCCCCAAGTGCTGGTGGGGCTTACATTTTATAGCCATTCTCCAACAGAGTGGAGCTATTAAGTGGCAACTATCTGGCTATCCTGGTGGAACTTGCAGATTCTCCTCAACGGTGTGGCCGTTGAGGAGCTCCCCACAAGACCCGGTCCAAGTTGACTGCTTCCAAGGTGGTAGAGAATGTAAGGGTGCTCTCTGGATCTTGTAGCTAAACCGAGGCAGCTCCATGGTGCACGTAATTGAGCTTGAGTCTTATTGGGCCTGAGTCTTCATAAGTTTGAGCCTTTAATTGCAACTGGGCTTCAGTATGGTTTTGGGCCTTTTCACATAAATTAGGCCATTTGGGCTTGGCCCATCATTTGCCCCCCAATGCCCGTGTGTCCAAGGAAACTTGGAAAAGAGGGCATTAATTTACATCTTGAGTTTTAGGTGGTGGAGACTTGCTTTGCTAGATGACTCTTCCCTTGCACGATGCATTTATGCTTTTGGGCAGTTTTGGCAAGATCTCCAACCCAAGTGGGCGTGCAGGGAATGCAGAGCAGCCCCTTGGGCGTGCAGCAGAGGGGGAGCAGCCCCGTGGGCGTGCAGCAGAGGCGGAGCAGCCCCTTGGTCGTGCAGTGGAGGCGGAGCAGCCCCTTGGGTGTGCAGCGGAGGGGGAGCATCCCTTTGGGCGTGCAGCGGAGGCGGAGCAGCCCCTTAGTCGTGCAGCAGAGGCGGAGCAGCCCCTTGGGCGTGCAGCTTGGGACGCCTGGGCATCAGGAGGTAGATGTGCAGCCTGGGATGGCTGGACATCAAGAGCTGGATGTGCAGCCTAGGATGTCTGGGCATTAGGAGCTAGATGTGCAGCCTGGGATGGCTGGGCATCAGGAGCTTGAGGTGCAGCTTGGGACGCCTGGGCATCAAGAGCTAGATGTGCAGCCTGGGATGGCTGGGTATCAGGAGCTGGATATGCAGCCTGGGATGCCTGGGCATCAGGAGCTGGAGGTGCTGCAAGCTGCTGGGCACGCTGAGGGGCGCTGATCTGGGCGAGCAGGCGTTGAGAGGTGCGGTCCTGGGCGCCAACCTGGGTGTGCAGCCTGCTGAGGGTGCTGATCTGGGCGAGCAGATTTTTTTTTTTTTTGAAAAAACTTCGGGAGGCCAAAACAGCTGTTTCTGAGCCTTTTTTGGACTTTTTACAGCATCAATCACTGCCATAGGCAGTGAGTTTTGTAAAGCTCGTCGAGAGCTTCGATTTGATATATTATAAGCCCCATTTGGAGCAACGGAATAAAAGTTACGGTCAAAACTTCGAGCAGAGAGGTGGGCAAGCGATTTGGGCGAGCAGGGCACTGTTTGGGCGAGCAGAGCACTGTCCTGGGCGAGCAGCACTGTTCTGGGCGAGCAGAATTTTTTTTTTTTTTTGAAAAAACTTCGGGAGGCCAAAACAGCTGTTTCTGAGCCTTTTTTGGACTTTCTACAGCATCAATCACTGCCACAGGCAGTGAGTTTTGTAGAGCTCGTCGAGAGCTTCGATTTGATATATTATAAGCCCCATTTAGAGCACCTTGGGCGAGCCGGGCTGTCTTGGGCGAGCCTGGGGAGTCTGCTCCTCTCTTTGGCTCATTTGGGTGAGCAAATGGGGTCTACACCTCTCTTTGGCTCATTTGGGTGAGGAGAGGGGGTCTGCACCTCTCTTTGGCTCATTTTGGTGAGCAGAGGGGGTCTGCTCCTCTCCAAGTGGTTTGGCTCATTTGGGCGAGCAAAAGGGGTCTGCACCTCTCCATTTGGTTTAGCTCATTTGGGGAAGCTACCTGGGCTCCAGGGACTAGAGGTGCTCCATGAGCCTGGGCATTAGGAGTTTGAGGTGCAGTTTGGGACGCCTGGGCATCAGGAGCTGGATGTGCAGCCTGGGATGCCTGAGAGGTGTTGGGCGCCCTTGGATTGCTTGGCGCTATTGGCCAAGCGTCCCAGGCATTGGGTGCCAGATGGATGAGGCCCCGATTGTTGACATTCAATCTAATGTAGTCCCTCGGGTTGCAGACTACCTGAGTTTCAATATCCTGCCTTTTAAGACCGAGCTTTTGGCGACCCATGAGAGAGTCCTTAAGCTTGAGGTATAGGCTGCCTGTTTGAGAACAGTGCAGAGGTAGGTGGGCTGCCTGCTTGAGAGCAGTGCAGAGGTAGGCTGCCTGCTTAAGAGCATAACAGAGATATGTTAAGCTTTTTTGGCGACCCGCGAGAGAGCCGCTAAGCTGGAGATAGGCTGCCTGTTTGAGAACAGTGCAGAGGCCAAGCTTTTTTGGCGACCCGCGAGAGAGCCGCTAAGCTGGAGATAGGCTGCCTGTTTGAGAACAGTGCAGAGGCTGGTCAGGCTTTTGGCGATCTGCCAGATGATTCATCTCGCCTAGACCTGTTGATTTCCTCAGCATTTATATATTTTTGAGCTTTTGCCAATAGTTCTGGCATGCTCTTTGATGGGCGTTTCATCATGGAGAAAAGGAAGCTCGATGATCGGAGGCCTCCCAGGAAGGCGGTCATGCTGACTTTTTCATCGGGCTCTTCGACCTGAAGAACCCCCTCGTTAAAACGAGTTAGGTAGCTTCTCAGGCTCTCATCTTGGTCCTGCTTTATGCTGAGCAGATGGGTGACAGGTTTCTGCTGGCGGCGTCCACCAATGAACTGTGTCACAAAAGATCTGCTCAATTCGGCGAAGGAGCCTATGGAGGCCGGGGTGAGTTTGGCGAACCATTGTCGCTCTGATCCCTTCAAGGTGGTTGAGAACGCCCTGCACATGATTTCGTCAGGGACGTTGTGCAGCTGCATCAAGGTCTTGTAAGTTTCCAGATGGTCCAGTGGATCCTTCGTACCATCAAAGGTCTCCACGGATGGCATTTTAAATTTTTGAGGGAGGGGGTAGTTCGCCACATCCGGCTTGAAAGGCGTGTCAGTTCGCCTCACAAGATAGTCCACAGTCTCAGGTCCTTGTGCCTTCATGGCATTGAAGACGTCACCTAGCTGATTTTGTACTTCTTTGATTTTCTCATCCCAATGATTGGGGGCTCCTCTGGAATGAACATGAGAGTGACTCCCATGTTCCATGCTTTGATTCTCGCCTTCATCCTCTTGGAGATGAGGGTTTCCACCGTGAGAAGCAGGAGGAGGAGGTGGAAATCCCTCGTGATGGGCTCCCCTGTGTGGGGCCCCCAGGGGGATTCCAAAGGGGGTGCCCAGCCCTGCAGGGTCGCCTAGGTGTGGGGCGGCAGGGTGTGGAACACCTAGGTGTGGAGCAGCAAGGTGTGGAGCAGCAGGGTGCGGAGCTCCTTGGCCCACAGGATGTGGAGCTCCTCGAGGTCCTCTGAACTGTGCTCCACCAAGTTGTGCTCCTCCTTGTCCAGCGAGCATGAGTTGCAGTATCTGCTGGTTTTGGGCCACCAGCTGCTGCATGGTCTCCAACATTTGCTGAGGATTTGGTGCTGGAGCGTTCGGGACAGGGTTGGTAACTGGAGGAGCAACCTCCTCCTCTCGTGTAGGATTGTCTTCATGTTGGTTCATCTACCGGGTAGTGATTGCCATTGGTTCAGTAAATATAATGTTTTAAAATGAGAATTTTGTCGATTCCCACAGACGGCGCCAAACTGATGATGCACAAAATTGACTTTGCACACCACTAGTCAAGTAATTTAGAAATTAAACAATAATTAAAGTAGAGGGAGACGGGATTTATAGTGGTTCGGTCAATTTGACCTACGTCCACTTTGGAATGGCAGAGAGTTGCCGGTAGTTTATTGATTCCGGTGAACGGAGTGTTACAGATTGGAGAGGAGGAGGAGTTTTATGCTCTGTAGAAGGTGATGCCCCCCAAGTGCTGGTGGGGCTTACATTTTATAGCCATTCTCCAACAGAGTGGAGCTATTAAGTAGCAACTATCTGGCTATCCTGGTGGAACTTGCAGATTCTCCTCAACGGGTGTGGCCGTTGAGGAGCTCCCCACAAGACCCGGTCCAAGTTGACTGCTTCCAAGGTGGTAGAGAATGTAAGGGTGCTCTCTGGATCTTGTAGCTAAACCGAGGCAGCTCCATGGTGCACGTAATTGAGCTTGAGTCTTATTGGGCCTGAGTCTTCATAAGTTTGAGCATTTAATTGCAACTGGGCTTCAGTATGGTTTTGGGCCTTTTGGGCCTTTTCACATAAATTAGGCCATTTGGGCTTGGCCCATCACATAGTATTGCCTAAATACAACTGTTTACAAACTATCACAATAATATTAACCATAAGATTAAAGAATGACCACAAAACGTAATTATATAGTATACTTGCAAAATGAGTCATTCTTTAATGTAGTTTTTCAAAATGGGTCATCCATCATTGGGGTCATCAAACTTTCTTTTCATCACGACCCTGAATGTCCTTGTATCAATACATATATGCATCTTCTAGTTGGAAGAATGTACAAAATTCTATTATTTACAAAAATAATAAAATTTAGCACACGATAGGACTTATAAAAACTATAAACTTGGAAAAGAAAATAATAGACTATAAAGAATAAAATTAGCTACCTTATTCAAACAACCCCATCAACAAAGTTTGGTCGTATTTAGTCTTCTCAACTCGAGTACTTCTTCATCCCAATTTTATAGAGATTGAATCAAATCATAAAGATAAAATTGCACTATAAAAATGTTTATAATTAATAGAAATAAACTTGCAAAGGATTTATATCTTTTACTTATTGTAGAATGCATAACATTACAACGAAACCTCGGGATACACAATATTTGTCGTGCAGTTTGACCCATCTTTAGAGAGAAGGACATGTACATGATCAGAAAATATGCACCTAGATAACACCACTTATAGGTGTCCATGACTGAAGACCGGTGTCCGTAAACTAACTCCAACAAATTTCGCAAATTATCCTTGAGATTTATTAATTGTCATAGCATATGTTAATCGGACAGAAAGTTGACATCTAATCATTTAAAAAGGTAATTCTATAATTGTCGGTGCCAAAGATATTCTTGGAATAAAGACCAAGTCACCAGATTTATCTCCATTTAATATCTTAGCTTCAATTACGCGCAAGCCACATTTGACAACTATTAACCGCGTCTCATTACAAAAATCATCTTTCGGTGCAATGTTCTTTAACAACATTATTGGACAACCTACTTTAAACTCTAACATAAAAGGTGGTAAACCTGAAGTATTCAAAGTGTTCAAATACTCATTAAAAAATCGGTTTGTGATGGTTCAATCAACTTCATCACCTTTGAATATTTTGTCTGCAGCTAAATATGTAATTGTCTCTCTGAGGGAAATTTCCAATGTTGCGACATTTATAACATTGACATCATCATTGAGGGCATAAAGTATCATGCGTTCAGTTAGAAATTCTGGGATCACAGGACCAACCATATCTAATTGTGAAAAAACACTATAAATCAATTCTTGGAGATTATGATATTTGTGTATTGTTGATGAAAGTTCTATAATTTCTTGTGGATTGATGTCAATCTAAAATGAAAAAATAAAATAAAATTAGTGAATAAGATTAAATGATAATCAAAAGCAATATATCACAAAATTGGAGATCAATGAAATATTACCTCCATTAAGAAGTTTGCAAAATTAGCATTTCTAACATCTGTTCTATTTGTGATCCAAAAAAAAAAAAAATCTTTTCTATTTAAGCGCATGTTTAAATCCAATGCCAAAACATGTATATCCCCAAATGCATAGATCGTCTCAATGAAGGATCCACGAATTGCTCGCGAACTCCCTTTGGTATAATTGGTAAAATTTGTCGAAAGTATCCATCAAGAACAATAATGATACCCCCAAATGACTTTTCACTATCACAAATATCATGGAGTGTACGATCTACTGCCTCAACAAAAAAACTATGTTGCACAGGAACTTCATCCCATATTATATTATGAGTTTTGTTTCTCTAAATAATTTTGCGTGCATTTATTGCTTGATAAACCCACAAACCAAATTTTCAAGCATATATAAGGGAATGCAAAATGTTGAACGTGTAGTGCGGCCTCCAACCAATAATAATGATGCAATGCCCGATCAAGCCACGATAACAACAACATGTCCAAGGCTAAGCAATTTAGTAGCAACTGTATTGTAAATAAACGTCTTTCCTGTTCCGGCACCACCACTCAAGAGGAATGCAGTTCCTTTATTTTTCAAATACAAACGAAGTGATTGCAGTATAATCATTGTGTTGTTTAATGTTAAGGTAGTCAATATCAAATTTTGAAATTGTTTGTTGCATTTGATTCTGGAGTTATTGATGTTTAAATAATAATCTGTTACCAACAATTACGCGACATGAGCAAAAAATTAATTAAACCTTTGCATGACTCTTGGAGTAGTTGATTCATCAGATATAACCCATAATCTTCTATCTGGTCCTGAGTTGGACTCACAATGCCAAAGATTGTACGAATCTTATGTGCAAGGTCATCACATATTTGCATTAAAAATTGATTTCATAACGCAAGTGGATGCAGTAGAGAGCATTCAACAGGAATTATGCTAAACAATCTCTTCAATAGATAACTCATATTCATAATTGAAGCCTCTTGAAGGCATTGTATCCATTCTTTATCATCTTCTAAAAGTCCCCTTGCAACATATTCTGATTTGATTGTCTTGTACTCAATATTGTTAACCGTGAGTAAGGAATTAAATGATATTAGTTCTTTAACAACAATGAGTAGAAGACAAAGGTAAAATTGTTTACCTGAATTAGGGCTAGTAAAGTACATTCTACCAATTGCATACTCCCTTTATCTTAGAGTCCACATCTTCATTGTCTTATTCCAAACGAATTTCTGGGGAAATTCTTGATAGGTCATTGTGCATTCAGATTCATTGGAAGCACAACACATAAAAAATTTGTTAGAGTTGTCTCCCCTTGTCCAACTTTAGAAAGGATTGTATCAAACGGTTGTGCAGGATTAAAAAACAATACGATGCATCCCAGGCAAGTAAAGTGCCAACTGTACAACTGTTGGAATCTCTTCATGTAACGGATTACCAAATAATCACCAATCAGTTTTTGGCGGTCCAATATACCTTGCATCAAGATATTTTTGGATCTCATTTATTCCTCCTAACACCATGGTTGTGCGATTATGACTTTTGTAGATTTACTTATGAATATATTTCACGCATCTCAAACCCGCACAAATGTATACATTAATTTGACAGTTGAACATCCTTGAAAGATAGAGATTATATGGTATAACATCCCATTTGGTCATTATTACGACAATGATAGATAGGATATCCATCTTTGTCCATACTTGTTGGTTCTATAAAGATTTGTGGGTATATCTTAGTGCATATACCATTTTCCATACATGATGTTCGCAGATTTTGAACACCACATGGTCCATGCACCATACAACTCTTGATCGTATCAAAAGGAATGGATCATTGTTATAATTTGAAAATTTAGCACATATCGCTTTGTCAACCTAGGCACATGTTTGAATTTTGTTTGCACCATGAAAAAATAAAAGCATATGCATGCGGTAGTCCCCATTTTTAGAATTCAATTGTGAATACATGTGTTACCTTTTTGCCAAACACTTGCTTTGTTTATATTTCCTTCATTAAAGCACGTCTCTTTAACTCAAAAACACGTGCAACCAAATCAGGACGATCAAGAGGGGTCTGATACGACAACAAAGTTGAAGTAATTTTATTCCAATTAGGATTTGCAATTATAGTGAGCTGCATGATAGTCATTGAATCTTGGAAGATCTTAAACATATGTCTTGCATACTAATGAATGATGATGGCAAAATCATGCGTTGACCAATTTGTTCAAGCCCCAACTCATCTGTAAGACATTGGTGTTGCCACCAAACATCTCCTACAAACTCTTTGAATAGCTTTCCTCCTCTCAAAATTGTTAAGTACTTACTAGGATGTTAAAACAAACAATAACTATAAAATTGCATCTGAGTGAGCGTATTAGTTGAAGTTTGACCACGCCGGGTGACATTCATTAATTTGCATCAACCCATTATTCCCTGTCAAATGTAAAATAATGTCTCTCATTCCACTTAACTAAGTTCCATCGCCCGGTAAAATTACAGCAATCTCATCTACTATTAGGAGATTATATTGTCGCTGATCTGTTTGTGTTATAATGAAGATGAACAAGTAAATCTTGATCTACCAATTCTAATTGATTTAAGATGGCATAAGCTTGTTGGAATTTAGTTGGGAATAGATTTATGTGAAACCAATAGTCTTGAATTGTTCTGAGCACATCTCTTCTCAAATGAGGATTTCTACAACAGCAAACATCTAAAGCTGAATTAAGGTTATAGATATACAATTGGTAGTATGTTTCTTTATGCCTTGGTTGTGGTATAAATGATCTTGTTCGATGACGTAATTCTTCGTGAATGATAAATGGTGTTGGCCCCCTTCTAGTTGTTAATCTTGAGTTCAATGTAGCACCAAGACTTGTAAAAGCATTAGTTGTATTATACTCCCGTATATGTTGCCGAAATGATTTTAATTGGTCATCATTGTCATCATACAATGCTCGAATAGATGGAGGGGGTGAGAGAAAGGGAGGTAGCCAAATTTTTCCTTGCAAACAACATATTCCAAAAAAAGGACTTGTGAAAAATGATGATTTTAATCTTTCATCAATCCAATGCAAGCCTTAAAAAAAACGACATGATAATATCATGTTCCCAAGGGAATGACGAACTTCTAATCAGTGTGCTCAAAGATCAACTTATGTACTTATACATACAACTTCTTCTTGTGCATGAACACTGCACATATCAAATGTCCTTCTCAGGTTTGGTCCCTAGGAGTTGACTTACACATACAAATTCTGTTTACTGAAATTTCAAAGTTAAAAACTTACATAAAAATAAGAGAAATAAAGTCAAACTTATAACAAACACTTGGAGGGTAATTCTGCTTGCAACGTGGTGCCTTCATTCAGATTAGGAATCCGTTGAAGAATAACTGTCACATACGATGACCCCGAGACACATGTTGGCATTGTTTGTTATGCTGCAACCTCAGGAATTCCCTTGGAAAACCTAGAGGCTGGTTCGGCTGAAATCGTGGTGACTTCGTTTAGATTAGGTATTCTTTGAAGGTTGGGGATCTCAGACGACGAACACGAAACATTTTGTGTTATTGTCCGTTCAGCTGCAAGTTAAGGAATGTCCATGGACACAGACATCGCTGGGTGAATGTGAGATCTTTTACTTGTTTTCCCTTCTAGGAATGCACAGGGGCGTCAACTCGATGTACTTAGTCTTACTTTCTCCCGTTCATGGCATGCATGTTGTGCTAATTGATGTTTAGAACACTCATTTTTTTTGGTTTTTCCACCATCAGGTCTTTCCCATTCGCTTCTTACGCATTGGGTTAAGCTAGCTTTTGATATAAAATTACCATTGGATCCCTAAAATGTGAATTGAAAATATTGCTTTGTAAATATCATATATTTCGAAGGAAACCAGATATACTTTCATAAATACTTTGCCAATAGTGGAAAACAATAAATTTTAAAAAGTTAACTACAATGTAATACCACTTGGCTCGTTGTACTTACCATTACCTTGTCAGAAGAGGTTGTCGTTCATTTTCGTTTAGACTTTGCATTGGCAGTTACGACTGACATTTCCTTTGCCTTTTAGAGAATAAGCATAGAAAAGTAAAACCACTATATAGAAAACAAAAATGTTAATATCAGGGATGGAGCCAGGAATTTAGTTTAAGGTAGATACTTCAATTCTAAAATTTAATTAATATTTTTCAATAGATAAAAATATAATAATAAATTTATATTTGTTTAGATAGAGGTCAATCATTGAAAGTAAAAAATTAATTGTAATCCACTTACAAGTAATTTCACGTTTAAATTAAAAGTACAAACAAAGAAACCATAAATTATACCCAAAAATATATCAATCACAGAAAGCTCTACCACAATAAAATACACTAAACAAGAAATTAAAGAGTGGTTGCAACTCATAGTTTAGGGGAGGGGGAATCATTAGGTAAGAATCATGAGGAAAAAGACGATGAAAATTAGCAAAAAAGTCATGGACAACATTGTTATTACCTCATTGGATTTCAAATAAAGGTAGGAAATAGCTCGTGTGAGGCTTGCACAATCACCAATTGTGTATTCTTATCTCTCCGTTTCTCTCTAACTTTCTTAGTCTCTTCTTTGTTTTTATTTTATGCGAGTAATCTCATAAGATTACGATTGTAGAGATCTAAAAACTGAAGATAAAATTTTCAGTTTTGCCGGTAGGGCACTATTCATGCATCATTTGTCGGTAGGACACTACATATGCATCATTTAAGTATAAGTTATATTTACAAGCATAATTTGAGTATGTCATAGAAGAGAAACATGCTTAGAATATTAAAATACATCTACTGTGCGAATTTGAGCCTAAACGGAAACAGTTCCCAAAATTGGACAAAAAGGGTATCCCGGGTGGCCTAGGTGGGACCCGCCAAACCCGGCCACTAGCGAAAATATATTTTTTTGAAAATTTTCATTTAAAATAATTTTAAGAACTTTGGTTAAAATAGAATGTCGAATTGAGGCGTTTCGTGACGAGTTGTAGTATAACGGGGTCCCGGATTCATCAAGGGCAAAATGATCATTTTGCCCCTTTGCCCTCCACTATAAATACAGACCTTTTACTGTAAAAATATCAATATTTGGCCTGGAGATAGAGCAGTGCACGTTTTTGGAGGAAAAGAAAAGAAAAACCCTAAGTTCTTCAAGTTTCAAGCCACCAAAACTCAATCTTAGGTCAAGATTCTTGCAAGACTTCCTTCTAAGAAGTTGTTCCTCTCAACAAGAGCTAGATTCTCACTGATCGGTTCGGCTATAAAGCGAACACAACTCTCTTGGTTTGATAAAAACCATTCTAGGTATGATATTTTACTAAGTTGGGAATAGATTTAAGTTTTCTTGCCTTTCTATGTATTGATTGAATGATTTAGGTGTTTACTTGATGTTAGAAAATTATTTAGTTGGTAGTTGCTTTGAAAACTTAGAGTTAATGGTTTAAGTACTTTTGTGTTCTTTGAGTTTCTTGACTATTTATTGCTATGATAATTGTGTACCTTGCATATAGGTTGGATTATCATATTCTAGCTTATATTCATGTAGAGAAACTCTTGTGGTTTGAGAGTTATGATTTATTCCATGAGTTGGTAAAGTGTTGTGAATTTGAAGTTATGTTTTACTTTATGAATGAGGCATATTTTAAGTTGCACACCATGTGTTTGATGAAATGTTCCATAGAATTTACATTGAGAAAAACCATGGCATATTGACATACATGAATCCTTGGAACATAGTGTGGGTTGAGCACTTGGTGCTATGCATTATGAGGGTGTAGATCCTGTGGTGAAAAACCCAAAATCTGGCCAATGACAGTACTCGCGGGCTGACGGGGGCGGACCGTGAAGCGAGACATGGGTGACATAGAGTTGCATGGGTGTGTCATACATATTGACATTGCATAGTATTGAGGGATTATGGGGTTGTAGCATTTAAAATGTACACTTGCACATGTCACGCCTTAAATTTATTCCTAGCATTAGTATTTTGTCATACCAGCGGTTGAGCTGACCCATTCGTGGGATATCATATTACAGATGAGGCTCCCGGTACTTGAGACTTGAGTAAGTCTTAAAGGAAGGAGAGAAAAGGGGCTTGAATGGATATTTGGCCTTTGGGGCATGTTTTGTATGTATGGGCATAAGCCCAAATGACTTGTATTTCTATTTGGAAAAGTAATAGATTATAGACCTTGGGTCATTTTAAAGTGTAAGGGTGTAAACCCAATTGATATGTTGGATGTCTTTATTTAATAAGTATCATATTTGTATATTGGGGCAATTAGATGTTTATGTTGAGAACAAGGAGTATCATATGTGTATATTGGGGCAATTAGATGTGTATGTTGAGAATGAGGGATGTATGTTTAATTTACATGGATTGTGGCCACCGAGTGAGGGTGGGTTGTGAGATATTATGCATATGAAAATTGTGAATATTAGGTGGGAAAAAGGTTGGAAAACAAAGGAGGTTATGTCAAAATTTTATGAAAAATTAAAAGACTTGTTAAGTGTGTAAAACACCTTTTAAATAGGTGGGAGTGATGTCAAAAGGGGGGGTTTAGAAACCTTGAAGGAATAGGCTAACAATGGAATAAAAATGACTTGAAAAACTTTGGGGAAAACGTGGGAAATGATTGAGAAATCAATTTATCCAACCTAATGACCTTTCATTTACTTTTCTTTTTCTTTTTCACTCACTCCCTGGGTTTGTGGAAATTCGGGGCGTGACAACGATGTTTATATGTGAGTTTTTCAAAGTTTAAATGTTTTTTTTTTGCTTTATTTTACGAACATGTTTCTTATATATTTACAAAATAATCCTACTTTTGATCTAATATTTAAAGAAGCTCGTATTTTTTAAAAAAAAAAAATTCACAAAATGAGTTTCAATATGTCCAACATATATCCAGACATGTCTGAAGTGTGTCCATGACATGCTCAGTTATTTTGTGTTAGTTTATACGAAAATATTAGGGTGGGTACAATAAAACTATTTTGAAAAATATTGAACAAAGTGATATGTTTATATACATAAAAAAAATTCCAAAAATTGAGGGTGGGCCTAGACCCCGTGGCCCTAATTTCCCTTCGCCCCTGGCTAATATATAAACAAATTGATGTGGCATGACACTACCCCAGAAATTAGGATGCAATTGAGATCTCAGTCGTCGCGGATCACAACACCAACATTGTTTTCCTTGAGCAACTAAAGCTCTACATAAAGATGCATTTAATAGGTAAATGGACCGTACTATATGAGCAACAACTATTAAGAATCTAAGTGAAATGGAACTCATCTTACGGTTTGTTCTAAGTTTTCATCCATCTCTAAGAAGATGTGTGAAAATAAATCGAAATAAGTATATGAACATTTTGTGGTGAAAAAAAGAAATAATAGAAGAGATTTAGAACTTACATGACCAAAAATGCTGATATCTTTCATTTTCAATGTCAAAGTGGTTAGTACACTATAATGGCTACAAAGATAAGAAACATAGAGAAATAACTAAAAATACAATTGAAAATATAGAAACTATCACCCCACAATCTTGCCTTAGAAAAATCATTTACCAATACACGGGAGAACATAATAATATCAACTGTATAAGCAAGTTTAAAGAAAATTAGATAAAATACCCTCCTTATACGACAAACAAAAATAATTCTCTTTGTGATAAAATATTTAGAAAAGAGAAGAGTATTGAGAAAACAGTTGGACACTTAGAACCTATGAAGGGAAAGTATAAGGTTGAGTTATCCATCCAAAAAAAAAAAAAAAAAAAAACCCCTCTGATACACAATGTGAACAAATTAAACACACATTGACATATTCAGCTAAAATAAATTCTGATTTGGGCCTTGAAATGAACCAAAATAAAATTCTGAGTTTCCTATACAACCAAATAGAGAAACCCATTTGACCCAATGAACATGCACATAACTAATAATGGTCAAATATAATCATCAAACAAACATTGTGAACTCTTAGTGCAAATGATTCCTTTACAATAAATATTCATGTTTACTGAATATTAAAATTAAATGACAGTAGCACGGGATTAAGATAAAACCATATAATGTAGTAATCAAACCAATCATTTAAATCACTTGCTAGGTGCAACCCAACCATGACCAAAAACATGAGAGAGAGAGAGAGAGAGAGAGAGAGAGAGAGAGATTATTTAGAAACCAACTATATACCAAAGAAACCCATTTCCCACCGATCACTATCTCACTTCTTAAAATTTCAGACTGTAAGCACAATCCAACCTACACCATATGCTGACACCCATTTGTGATACCAACACTCCAGCCAAACCACCCAAATTTCAGGTAACCAATTGAAATCCCCAAAACTTAAGCAAACCTAAATAATATGACCACCTAATAAAATTATCAAACCATCAACATCCAAAAACAACTATAGTACAAATAAATATCCGTAAATGATATAGATCTAGAGATGCCCCTCAAAAGTGCCCTTAGCAATTCAAACTACTTAACCAAAAAAAAAAAAAAAGAAGAAGCTCAAATCTCGAACAAAAATTTGTTTTGTTCAAAAAATCCATATTCAATTACAATCACCACCCTTAACCACATTCTTCCACAAAATCAATGCGGCAATAAGAAGTATAGAAGAAAAAATTATAAATCATTAATTTAGAATTAAATAGTATCAAAACCAAGCAATTGCGATCAACTCAAAGGCCATTTAGTTACAAAAGTATGAAGCTAAAAATAAAGCTCCACAAACTATAACTTAAATAATTTTGCAATTGATATTTCAATTCAATTCAAGCAAAAAAATGCAATTACATATCCAATTTGAGTCGAATTAAAAGTTATAGTTGTTCAAAAAACAAGTTCACAAATCCAAATTGAGCCTAATCAAACCGAATTAAAATTGAACCAAATCAAATCAAGTTTACAAATCTAAATTGAACCTAATCAAAACAAATCCAAATTGAATCTAATCAAATCGAATTCAAATTCAACCTAATCAAACCAAGTTCACAAAATCTAAATTGAACAAAATCTAAGATGAGTGTGTGGGTGAAGGAAATGGTGTGTCCTAATTCCCATCATCCTAATTCCAATAATCCTAATTACTCTCAATATTAATTCAAGAATATAATTCCCAATTGTTCCAAAAAAAATTTAAAAGAGTAATACTAATTTCAATATTTAGTTCCAATTACTCTCAAATACTAACTCCAATAATCCCATAATCCTAATTCCAATCTTTAATTCCAATAATCCCAAATACTAACGCATACACTTATCATAATAGATTTGGTAGAAATTAAACATAAAATTTGAATTGAACCTAATAAAACCAAATCAAGTGAGTGTGTAGGTGAAGGAAAGGGTGTGTGAGTGTGTGTAGTGTGTTGTGTGTTTGGGGGGATGAGTTGCATAGTTCTATGAGATTGTGTTTTTTGTGTGTATGTGTGTGTATATGTTTTATGGGTAAAGATAAAGAGGGCGATTGTGCTCCGTTTGTGGTGGTGGGGGTGTTGGGTATTATTTTTGAGTAGTGGGTTGTGCACAAGGAAAACGGGTTTGCGTAGAAGGGGAGCTTAGGAGGGGGGAGGTGTTCTATATGTGTATGTTGTATGTGTATGTATGAGTGAGAGAGAAAGATGTGTGACATAGAGAGAGAGAGAAAGAAAGAGAAAAAGTAGAGAAGATGGAGACATACCTGGCAAGGGTCTGGCGGAGGCAATGGCAGTGTGGCCATGGTGGTGGCTTTAGCAATGTGACTGGCATGGGATAATAGAGAGAGAGAGAGAGAGAGAGCAACATAGAGAGTGTGTAAGGAGTGAAATAGGGATTGGAAAGGGGGAAAAAAACAAAAAAACAAAATAAAATAAGGGATGAAGTAGAGATGTAGAGCGGCGACATGGCTTTTTGACAGATAAGTGAGGGTAGTGAGGTATGTGTGTGTGTGTGTGTGTGTGTGTGAGAGAGAGAGAGAGAGAGAGAGAGAGAGAGAGAGAGAAGAGAGAGAGAGAGAGAGAGAAAGAGAGAGGAGTGAAATAGGGACTGGAGGATGAAGTAGGTACAACTATAGAGGGGCAGCATGGCAAGGGAGTGCGGGCAGTGAGGTGAGGGAGGATGGATGGATCTTGGGCGGAGGGAATGTGTAGGGCATAAAATTTAACTTGCTATGTGTTTTATTATTGTTGCTCCAAAATCTGTTGAGATCGACAGAAATATCCCAAACAACAGACATTTTTCAGGCGATTATTTATGAGGGGTTTAAATTCTTTATTTTAGGACTTCCTTAGATGAAAAGAATGGACAAACACACATTACAAGGAACTAATAAAAGAGGATTCTTTTATTAATTCAATCGAAGGGATTTTGGTTACAAAATTTGAATAAGCAGCCTTGATTGCAGCAGTAACTGCTTCCTAAAAACTAATCTAAAAACTACTCCTAAAATACCCATATCATGGGTCTTATGGGGGTTTGAGTGTATCTTTCATCTTATCCAGTACGTGCTTTTTTATAACCATTGTCTTCGATGGTTTTGCTTCCATCGATTGTTACTGGCATCTCCTTTTCAATTTTTTTTTCTTTTTTTATTTCTATTTCAGTGGTATCTTAGCATTAGCTAAGCACAAAGAAATGTTGAAAATATATAGGAACATAAATATATCAGAAACGACTTTAATTTTTTTTAACAAACTATGAAATATTAAAAAGCAAAAAATTTGAAGCTAAAATTTTTCACTGATCCCTACCTCAGCATAGTACATATTATATTGTTTTATGAGTGCATGCATGCTGTGATTTCCTCCTCCAAAACCAAGAGAATTGAGCATAACCCATTATGAGATACAAGAACACAAAAATAAGGGCGGTGAGAAATATGAAGCACAACCTTTGATGATGCACAAATTGACTTTGTACACCACTTGTCAATTAATTAGAAATAAAGGTAGTAATTAAAGTAGAGAGAGAGACGGAATTTATAGTGGTTCAGTCAATGCGACCTACGTCCACTTTGGAATGACAAAGGCTTGCCGGTATTTTATTAGTTCCGGTGAGTAGAGAGAATAGAGAGTTACAGGTTGGAGAAGGGAGAAGAGTTTTGTGCTCTGTAGAATGTGATGCCCCCCAAGCGTTGGTGGGACTTACATTTTATAGTCATTCCCCAACAGAATGGAGCTACTAAGTGGCAGCTACCCAGCTATTCAGGTGGAGCTTGCGGATTCTCCTCAACAGGTGAGGCCGTTGAGGAGCTCTCCATAAGACCCGGTCAATGTTGACTGCTCCCAAGGTGGTAGAGAAGGTGAGGGGTCCTGAGTGCTCTCTGGATGTTGTAGCCAAGCTGAGATAGTTCCATGGTGAACTTAGTTGGGCTTGGATCTCATTGGGCCTGCTGGGTCTCCATAAGTTTGAGCCTTTAATTGTAATTGGGCTTCAGCGTAGTTTTGGGCCTGGCCCATCATTTGGCCCCTAATGTCCCGTGTCCGAGGAAACTTGGGGAAGGGGACATTTGTTTGAATCTTGAACTTCTTGGTGGTTGAGACTTCCTTTGCTAGATGACTCTTCCCTTTCATGATACATTTTTACTTCGCCGAAGACATCAAGTCTTTTCCATTTTTTGGTTGAATTGTAAGATAGCCCTTGATTTTCAATTTGGGGCTTTTCCCTCTTTCGAAAACCCTAGGCTATAAATATGTACTTTTCTTCTTCATTTGCCCATTTCCTCATAGAACCTTTCTTGGAGTGAGAGAGGTGAAACTTTCCTTGAGATTTGAAGACCCAAGACTAGAGATTCTTGGGTTTGAGCACTACCCACCTTCTTCAACTCATTCAAGAATGCTTCCTTGACAACCTTGAAGATCTTGTGTTTTGAGATTCTTGAATTTGAGCAAAAGAGAGAAGAAACCCATATTGCTTTTGCTAAGAAGCCATAGCCGAAACTCCTTTGTGAACGAATTTCATTTGGGTTTCCATGGATCAAGTGAATATTGGAGAGGTGTGCCATGGGGGTGAGGCGACCCAAGCTGTAGGCGTTGGGAATGAAGTGCTGGGCGCCATAGGCGCTAGACCGGGTGGCAGCCTGGGCGCCATAGACGCTGATCCAGGCGGAAGCAGGCGTGCAGGCGCTGGACTGGGTGAGCCTGCTGCGCCTGGGTGCTTGGGCGAGCTGTCCGTTGGAGGAGAAGGAGGGGCCGCACGGGGCTAGGCGTGCACAGGGGGGGCGAGCAGACCAAAAAAGGAGAGGCAGTCGCTGTGCTGGGCGAGCCCACCATGCTGGGCGAGAAGACCATGCCAGACGCCATAGGCGCTGATCCAGGTGGAAGCGAGCGTGCAGACGCTGGACTGGGTGAGCCTGCTGCGCCTGGGTGCTTGGGCGAACTGTCCGTTGGAGGAGAAGGAGGGGCCGCATGGGGCCAAGCGTGTACAGGGGGGGGGCGAGCAAACCAAAAAGGGAGAGTCAGCCGCTGTGCTGGGCAAGCCCACCATGTTGGGCGAGAAGACCATGCCAGGCGCCATTTTGGGCGAGCAGAGCACTCCGGGCGCCCCTCTAGGCGTCATTTTGGGCGAGAAGACCATGCCAGGCACTGGGCTTCCTCCATTAGGCGATCAGAGAGGGTCAGACACCTCTCCAGGCGATGGGCATCCTCCATTAGGCGATCAGAGAGGGTCAAGCACCTCTCTAGGTGCTGGACTGAGTGGTGCGGGGTACATAGCGCAGGAGGTAAGCGTTCCAGACACTTTTCATGGCAAGGATCCTGGCAGTGGTTTGGGTAATCCTTCCCGTCTTTACAGCAAAAAGGGAGAGGCAGCCGCTATGCTGGGCGGTGGCACGAAGGGTGTGCAAGCCAGAGTGGGGGCTGCAGGCGCCGTTTTAGGCGCTGGTCTGGGCACCCCAGACGCTGATTTGGGCGGTTTTGGCAGGATCTCTACTCCAATTGGTCGTGCATGAAACTTGGTGGGCGGCATAGGCGAGATGGGCAGCAGCCTGGGCGCCAATCTGGGCTGCTTGGGTGCCGAAAATGCTGTCCAGGACAGCTTGGGTGCGCTGGACAACCACCTTTCTTCGGTTGGAGGTGTAGGAACTCGGGCCAGGGAGCAGCGTAGAGAACCAGGCAGCAGCCTGGGCGCCAAAAGTGCTATTTTGCGCGACTTTGAAGAGCCAAGTACCTCTCCAGGTGCTGGGCTGCCTCATTTGAAAGAGCCTAGGGGATCAGGCACCTCCTTAGGTGTTGGGCTACTCTGTTCAAGCGAACCAAAGGTGTCAGACACCTCTCCAGGTGCTGGGTCGAACATTGCGGGCGACAAGGAAGTTTTGGGAGCCGCTGTTGGTGATCACGATTTGACTCCACCAAGTGTGACTTCTCAGATCCAAATCCCTCGAGACCTCCCAAATGGTGGCTCAGGCCATTCCTTACGGCCCCGAAAGAAGAAACGCAAAGGCAAAGTGGGACCTGATGATGATGGGTCCAAGGTAAGTACTCTTTCCAGTCTGTTCAATTCGAGTAAAGATATTTTGAGGCTTGTTTCTGCTTATTGTATTTCTCCGACCGTGCTGTGTCGCCGAGCTGAGACGGGTGAGCTTGCTTGTGACTCCTCCTCCGGTGATATTGTCGTTTACGAGGAGATGCTTGAGGCTGGGCTCAGATTCCCCATGTCTTCTCCTATTTTCCACATTTTACATTATTTTTCCTTGACTCCGGGGCGGTTAGCGCCTAATGGTTGGAGAATCTTGCTGGGCTTTCTTGTTTTATGGAGGAAAGTGCACTGTGAAGAAGCTTCTCATGTGGAGTTCCATGCAGCTTACAATTTGAGCGAGACTCCTGCTCCAAATAGAGGGTGGTACTATTTTACCACGAGAAGTGGTACGGTGCTTACGGGTTTACGCTCCAATTGCCATAGTTGGAAATCTCGTTTCTGCTTTGTTGGTGGAGAGTGGGCTGCTGAGGCCGACAGGGCCTTGGTACCGACACGGTGGGGTGCAGCCATAAAACCCGGTACGTCGTGCATTTACTTTTTTTTTTTTTTTATATATATGTATGTGTGCTCACCATTCTTTTGCAGGCATGCCTGTGCTCTCCAAGGACCAAAAATGGAAGTTGGAGGCTGTGAAGGCTTGCCCTGACAAAGATTTGGGAGCTCTCTTGCCCAGGGATGCCAAGGCCGTTGCTCCCTCCCCGAAATTTGGTGCCTCTGCCTTGAAGAGAAAGGGTATGCTGAATCTCTTGTACTTCTCTCTGCTCGATATTTTTTTTTTAATCTAAATAACCCTTCCTTCCTCTTGCAGCGAATAGAACTAGGGTAGTGTCCCACTATCCTAGTAGGAGTCCCCCTTCTTCTAAGGTGGTGAGGAGGGGTGATTCCCCTCAGGTGACTTCTTCAACAGCTCCGCCCGAGGTGTGCTCTCCTCGAGGATCTCCTATGGTGGTGCCTCCTCAGGCAGGGACTCCTCCCGTTGCACCTCCTGTTCCAGAGTCTCCCTTGTTGGCCTCACCTTCTACTCCCTGTTCATCCACTCCTCCTGCGATGGCTTCTACGAGGGCACCGATTCAAAATGGTCCTATGCTGGGCAATCCGCAAGTCATCAGGGAAAAACTTGGTAGATTTGTATTTCCACCCGAAGGTAATGAGATTAGTATGTTAGGCACTCAGGGAGTTATCAACACATTCCTGGAAGGACTGACTCAGGTAAGGGTCTGCAGTTCCCTTTCTCCGATCATCCTTTATGTATTTTGTCATTCATCTATCTTATTTCTTTTCCAGGCTTCGACAGTATCTGTATGTTTGCTCACCAGGGTCCATTTCTATAACCATCTGAAGCTTAGTCATAAGGCTATAATGAAGCAGCTTCTAGCTGCTCAGGAGAAGATTGTTGAGCTTGAAGCTGCCGGCAGGACTTCCTAGGTTGAGCTAGTAGCGTCTCATGAAAGGGCGGCTGAGCTTAAGGCTAAACTGTTGGCGACCCGTGAGAGGGACGCGCTCAGAGAGGCAGAGCTTGTAGAGGCTCGTGGGAGGGCGACCGAGCTTGAGACTGAGCTTTTGGCGATCCATGGGAGGGATGCGCTCAGGGAGGCTGAGCTTGTAAAGACCCGCGAGAGGGTCATGCTCAGTGAGGCTGCCTGCTTGAGAGCCGAGGCAGAGGTGAAGGCGGCTCAGAAGAAGGTTGAGGTGGATCTGGAGAGGTTTGCAAAGATTCGAGCAAGGGCCATGCTTAGCGAGGCTGCCTGCGTGAGAGCGAAGGCAGAGGTGAAGGCAGCTCAGGAGAAAGCTTCTCAGGCTGAGGTGGTTCTGGAGAATAGCCTTGCTGATGCTTTTATCGACGGTTATGAGGAGCTCCGGGGAAAGGTTTCTGCTCTTTACCCGGATATCGACCTTTCAGGCTTCATGCCGACTGAGGCGCCTGCTGATGGAGATAGAGGCTCTGATGACGCTGAGGACGAGAAGGATGATGTTGAGGAGGAGGAGGAGGAGGAGGACGACGACCGTGAGAGTAGTTAAAGTGCTGGGGACTTTTTTTTTTTTTTTAGAAAGACAGTTTGTAGTCTTACTTTTGTACTGATACTCCTTTGAAATTGAATGAAAATGCAAAAGATCTTTTTGGAGTAAGGTGATATAAAATTTTATTGATTTATTGCTTATATAAAGCAATATTGGGTAATAATTCTAAAAAAGGTACATTGAATATTGGGTAATGACCCGAAAGATAAAACCAAGTCCCAACTCCCACTACTTTGATACTCTCAAGGTGTCATTGATAATACCTCTTCAAGTCCTCCGCATTCCATGGATGGGGTAAGATTTTCTCCTCAGAATTCTGGATCTTGTAGGTGTCCGGCCTCACTACTTCTGTTATAAGGTAAGGTCCTTCCTAATTTGGCCCCAGCTTCCCTTCGCGTGCATCCTTTGTGGCAAGGATCACTTTCTTGAGGACCAAGTCCCCTGGTTGGAAGGAACGAGGCTTCACCCTCGAATTGTAGTACTTCGCCATGCGTCGTTTGTACTCCGCGTTGCGGACCACAGCCATCTCCCTTGCCTCCTCCACCAAGTCGAGGTTGATGCGGAGTCCTTCCTCGTTGGTAATGGGGTTATGGTGCTGGACCCTTAGAGAGTGTATCCCTATCTCCACAGGGATGACCGCCTCAGTTCCAAAGGCGAGGGAGAAAAGTGTCTCCCCAGTAGGAGTTCTTGGCGTGGTTCGATAGGCCCACAGTACGCCTGATAGCTCGTCTACCCAAAGACCCTTCATTCTTTCAAGCCTTGCCTTTAAGTTGCGTAGCACCATTCTCACCATGACCTCTGCTTGTCCATTTGTCTGCGGGTGTGCTGAGCTGGAGTGAGGTTGTTTTATTTGAAGGTCGGAGCAGAAGGAGTTCAACAGCTTATTGTCGAACTACTTGGCGTAATCACTAATGATGGCATGGGGAATCCCGAAACGATAGACCAGGTTCTTCCAGATAAAATCTTTGACCTTTGCGTCTGTGATCTTGGCTAAGGGTTCGACTTCTGCCCACTTGGTGAAATAGTCGACTGCTACCTCCACGAACTTGCACTGTCCTTTGCTGAGAGGTAAAGGGCCTAGGATGTCGATGCCCCACTTGGAGAAAGGCCATGCACTTGAAATGGTTGTTAGTTCCTCGGGTGGTTGCCTGGACACAGTTGCGAAACGTTGACACTTGTCACACTTCTTGGAGAACTCCTGGGCGTCCCTTGCCATGGAAGGCCAGAAGTAGCCTTGTCTGAGCGCCTTGTGGGCAAGGGAGCGCCCTCCGGAATGGTTCCCACAGATTCCCTCGTGGATCTCTCGCAGGGCATAGTGAGCTTCTTCGGGTGAAAGGCACCGTAGCAACGGTAAGGAATAACCTTTCTTGTACAAAGTGTCCTGCAGGATGGTGAATTTGGAGGCTCTTATCCTCAGCTTCCTGGCCTCTAGGGGATCATCTGACAGCACACCTTCTTGGAGGTATGCCCTTGTTGGTGTCATCCAATTTGACTCGGCTGATGTGCAGTTGACATTTGTGGCCACCATGTCCAACTTGCTTGGCTCGAATTGGTGACCAATGAATGCTGGTCCTGGTCCTCCTAGTGGAGCCTCCAAGGATGAGGCGAGTTTGGCGAGTGCATCTGCAGCCATGTTGTCCTCTCTTGGGATGTGGCAGATCTGGAAATATTTGAACTTTGTGATTATGCTTTTTACCATACCAATGTATTCCTGCATTCTAGCTCCCTTTGCTTCAAACTCGCCCTTAACTTGATTAACCACCAGTTGAGAGTCACTATAAGTGGCAAGATGCTGGGCTTCCATTTCAGCTGCCAATCTTAATCCAGAGAGGAGGGCTTCGTATTCTGCCTCATTGTAGGAGGCAATAAAGTGAAGCTTCACTGCATACTTGAGAGTGGTGCCATCTGAACTGATCAAGATTAGACCCACTCCTCCTCCTTCACTGGTGGAGGAGCCGTCTACATAGAGTTTCCAGGGTAGAAGAGAGCAGGGTTTTGAGATTAAAATGGGGGACTGGGCACCTGGAAGAGCTGCCTGGGCGCTAAAGGGGGCTACCTGGGCGCCTGAAAGATCAGCCTGGGCGCCTGGAGGAGTTGCTTGGGCACCTGGAGGGGGGATCTGGGCGCCTGGAGGGGTTGCCTGGGTGCCAAAGGATGAAGGCTGGGCGCCTGGAGAGGGGATCTGGGCGCCTGAAGGGGTTGCCTGGGCGCCAAAGGGGGCACCAGAGGCTACCTGGGCGCCTGAAGAGGGGATATGGGCGCCTGAAGTTCCCTGGCTGCCTAGTTTGGGCGCCTGAGTGTCCCTGCCAAGCTTCTGAGTATCCTCGTTGCTCCCTTCCTCTGATAGTGTAAGCTTGGCAACGAAATCCGCGAGGGCTTTTGCTTTGATGGCTGCTCTTGGTTGGTACTGAATATCGAACTCGCCGAGCTCCACTACCCACTTAAGAAGTCTGCCGGATACGTCCGGCTTCCCCAGGACTCTTTTAAGAGGTTGGTCTGTGATGACAACTATTCTGTGGCTCTGAAAGTAATGTCGTAGTCGTCTTGCCGTCGTGACCAGGGCGAGTGCTAGCTTTTCTAGCTCTGAATACCTCACCTCTGCTCCTCGGTATGCCCTGCTCACATAATAAATAGGTTTCTGCGTTCCATTATCGTTTCTGATGAGCACGGAGCTTACTGCTGATAAGGAAGCAGAAAGGTATAGATGGAGAGCTTCTCCTGGAGTGGCGTGTGACAGGAGGGGAGGTGTAGCCAAATAAGCTTTGAGTCTTTGGAAGGCCTCCTCTGCCTCAGGTCCCCACTCAAAAACCTTTCGGAGAATTCTGAAGAAAGTGAGACATTTGTCTGCAGACGAACCTATTGAGTGCTGCGATTCTCCCATTGAGGGGTTAGAACTCCTTGGTTGAGGAAGGCGACTTAATGTGGAGGATGGCTTTGATCTTGTCGGGGTTCGCCTCAATCCCCCTTTGATTGACCATAAAGCCCAAGAATTTTCCTGATCCCACGCCAAAAGCACACTTCTCAGGATTGAACTTCATGTGATAGGACTTCAGGACATTGAAAGTTTCCTGGAGGTAATCGATGTGGTCTACTGCTACGAGACTTTTCACCAACATATCATCCACGTATACTTCCATCGTTCGCCCAATTTGAGACTCGAACATCTTGTTCACCAACCGTTGGTAGGTTGTTCCTGCATTTTTTAGTCCGAAGGGCATGACCCTGTAGCAGTAGGTCCCCTTTGGAGTAATGAATGATGTCTTCTCCTGGTCCAAGGGGTTCATGCTAATCTGGTTGTACCCAGAGTATGCATCCAGGAAAGTGAGCAACTTATGCCCCGCGGTGGCGTCGATGAGGAGATCGATTTGTGGCAGCGGGTAGCTGTCTTTTAGGCACGCCTTGTTGAGTTCTGTGAAGTCGACGCAGAGGTGCCACTTCCCATTAGTTTTAGTGACCATCACTACGTTGGAGAGCCACTCAGGATATGCTACTTCTCTCACGGCCCCGTTGTCTATTAGCTTTCCCACCTCTTTGTCTATAGCTTGGGCCCTTTCAATGGAGGTGCCCCTTAGCTTTTGGCGAACAGGCTTGTGGCGTGGGTCGACATTGAGACGGTGTGTGGCCACTTCTGGGTCAATGCCCTCAAGGTCTGCATGTGACCATGCAAAGACGTCCATGTTACGTCTCAAAAAATCTATTAGCGGGCCAACCAGATCTTCAGAAAGGGAAGAGCCAACGTATACTCTTCTGTCTGGGTGATCTTTATCCAAAACCATGGGGGTGAGCTCCTCCACCGGTTCTCCTCTTTCTATGGTGGAGTCATCCCTCGGGTCGAGGATTTCAACTTGCAATGCTTCCTGTGGCTTCCTGGTCTTCATAGAGGAGACATAGCACTCCCTTGCTGCTAACTGGTCTCCTCTGACCTCTCCGACTCCATTTGGGGTTGGAAAACGGAGGATGAGATGATAAGTGGAGGGCACATCTCTTAATGTGTTAAGAGCGGGTCGCCCCAGTATGATGTTGTAGGCTAATGGGCAGTCAATTATCAAGAAATTGACCATGACGGTGGAGCTTCGGGGTGCTGCTCTGGCTGTGACAGGAAGAGTGATGGATCCAAGGGGATACACCTTTCTCCTCTGAGAAGCCAATGAGGGGTGATCTGATAGGCTGCAGTCTCTCCTGCCCAGGTTGAGCTTGTCATAAGCCTCTGCGAATAAGATGTCTGCAGAGCTGCCACTATCCACCAAGATCCTGCGCACTTGGAAATTGGTCACGGTCATGGTGAGCACCAGGGGGTCATCATGGGGGTGCTGGATTCCTTCCAAGTCCCTATCTGAGAAAGATATGACCTCACTGTCGCCCTGCTTTAGCGCCTTGGATGGACGCAACTCGTCGACGTGCCTCGCCTTTCTGGCGTGGGCCTTCATTACAGAAAGTGATTCTCCACCTCCTGCTAGTCCTCCCGAGATGGTGTGGATCTCCCCCATGGGCTGCTGATCTTCTTGATTGCGAGGTGGCGGCGGAGCCTGTCCCCTTCCAGTAACATACTGGCGAAGGTGTCCACGTTGGATGAGGTCCTCAATTTGTCTTTTGAGGTCATAGCAGTCGTCGGTGTCATGGCCATGGTCGCGATGAAATCGGTAGTACTTGCTTGGGTTCCTGCGGTTTGGAGGAGACTTCATCCTCCCAAGCCACTTTACTGCGGGGTCATCCTGGATCTGTAATAGGATGTGCCCAACAGCGGCGTTGAGGGGAGTGAAGGCTTGTCGGTCCCTCTGAGGAGCAGGACCAAGCCGGTCCTTGACGGGTACCCTCTCTGTCCTGCCGTGCTAATTGCTGGTCTCCTTTTTGTCGTCTCTATCTCTTTCCTTCCTCTTCTCCCCGGTTCTGGAGGACTCACCTCGCCTGACCCTTGTGATGTCCTCGGCATTCATGTATTTCTGGGCCTTTGCTAGCAGCTCTGGCATGTTCTTTGGTGGTTGCTTCATCACTGAGAAAAGGAAGCTTGACGAGCGGAGGCCTCCCAAGAAGGCGGTAATTGTTACTTTGTCATCGGGCTCATCAACTTGGAGTACCTCCTCGTTAAAATGAGTGAGGTAGCTTCTCAGGCTCTCCTCTCAGTCCTGCTTTATGCTAAGCAGGTGGGTGACAGGCTTCTGGTGGCGACGCCCTCCAATGAAATGCGACACAAATGACCTGCTCAGCTCAGCAAAGGAAGCGATGGAGGCTGGGGAGAGCTTAGCGAACCATTGCCGGGCGGGCTCCTTCAATGTGGTTAGGAACGCCCTGCATATAATTTCGTCTGGGACGTTGTGCAGCTGCATCAGAGTTTTATAGGTGTCGAGGTGGTCTAGTGGATCCTTCGTTCCGTCAAAGGTTTCTACGAATGACATTTTGAATTTCTTAGGGAGGGGGTAGTTCGCCACGTCAGGTTTGAAAGGCGTGTCTGTACGCCTTACTAGGTAGTCCACTGTCCCTGGTTCCTGTGCCTTCATGGCATTGAAGATATCACCCAATTGATTTTGTACTTCCTTGATTTTCTCGTCCCAATGATTGGGAGCTCATTTGGAATGATCATGGAAGTGACTCCCATGTTCCATGCTTTGGTTCTCGCCTTCATCCTCTTGGAGATGAGGGTTTCCACCATGGGAAGCAGGAGGAGGAGGTGGAAATCCCTCATGATGGGCTCCCCTGTGTGGGGCACCCAGGGGAACTCCAAAGGGGGCGCCCAGCCCTGCAGGGGCGCCTAGGTGTGGAGCAGCAGGGTGTGGAGCTCCTTGGCCCTCAGGGCGTGGAGCTCCTTGAGGTCTTCCTCCACCAAGTTGTGCTCCTCCTTGTCCAGCGAGCATGAGTTACAGTATCTGCTGGTTTTGGGCCACCAGCTGCTGCATGGTCTCTAGTATTTGCTGAGAATTTGGTGTTGGAGCGTTCGGGACAGGGTTGGTAACTGGAGGAGCAACCTCCTCCTCTCGTGTAGGATTGTTTTCATGTTGGTTCATGGACCTGGTAGTGATTGCCATTGGTTCAGTAAATGGAATGTTTTGAAATGAGAATTTTGTCGATTCCCACAGACGGCGCCAAACTGATGATGCACAAATTGACTTTGTACACCACCTGTCAATTAATTAGAAATAAAGGTAGTAATTAAAGTAGAGAGAGAGACGAAATTTATAGTGGTTCCGTCAATGCGACCTACGTCCACTTTGGAATGACAAAGGCTTGCCGGTATTTTATTAGTTCCGGTGAGTAGAGAGAATAGAGAGTTACAGGTTGGAGAAGGGAGAAGAGTTTTGTGCTCTGTAGAATGTGATGCCCCCCAAGCGTTGGTGGGACTTACATTTTATAGTCATTCCCCAACAGAATGGAGCTACTAAGTGGCAGTTACCCAGCTATTCAGGTGGAGCTTGCGGATTCTCCTCAACCGGTGAGGCCGTTGAGGAGCTCTCCATAAGACCCGGTCAATGTTGACTGCTCCCAAGGTGGTAGAGAAGGTGAGGGGTCCTGAGTGCTCTCTGGATGTTGTAGCCAAGCTGAGATAGTTCCATGGTGAACTTAGTTGGGCTTGGATCTCATTGGGCCTGCTGGGTCTCCATAAGTTTGAGCCTTTAATTGTAATTGGGCTTCAGCGTGGTTTTGGGCCTTTTGGGCTTGGCCCATCAACCTTAATACACCCTTCAAAAACAAGAAACAACAAACCATGGTGATTCTAGAGGCTGTCAATCCCTTTTGAACATCTCGGCGCATTGTTCTTGAAAAAATACAACAAAACCAGGAAAATGAAAGATGAAGGGGAAAAAGCTTACCTACTAGTTTTCAAGAATCCTTGGGTGTGGTCGGTGATGGGGGTAATTTTGAAGATAAATGCAGGGAGAAGCAACAAGTTGTTTTGTTGAAGGAGTCCTTTTGGTTTAGATTTGGGTCCAAGGTTGGAGAGGTTTTTAGACTATTTAGATTCAAATTTAAATTTGAGTTTAAATTAGAGTAAGGTTGGAGATGCTCTAATAGTGAAGCAGAAACATCAGCCCAATGAACATAGTACCAATCACGATCAAAACAATGGAGTAATGTTATTGAGATTTAAAAAATTAATATAATGATGTGGCAATGGTCCAATAATGTTGGTTTAACTATAACTCTTGAATTTTTTTCATTAAAATCGTATCTCTGGACACATCATTAATTCAATAAATTAGTTAATTAATTCTTAAAATTGAGAGCCCAGATATCAAGATAGTCAAGTTTTCCATCATTTTTAATCTTTTTTCATTGGCTAGGACTGTCAGGGCCATTTGAAATTAACTTAGTTCTTTCAACCAAATAACAAAGGCGATAACAAATATTAAAAATGATAAATGACATTTAAATTCATAAATTACACATTGTTAAGTGATGACTACAACAAGGGAATTGAATATCAAATTCCTACAATTAAGGGATTTGATATTCTCCAGAATACAACCACTATAATGTAACAATAAGTTTCCTACAATCTTGTTATATTGATTTATTCTTTCCTTGTCTACCGGTTTTCAGAATGATCTATTCATTCTATATATTCTATGTACATATCAATTGATAAATCCGTTTCGGATTCAGATCCCCTCCATTACCCCTTCCCTCCAATTTCCCTCAATGGTCTATCTAATAAGCGACACCTCAAAAAAAAATATTTTAACGGACAAGATCATTTCCAACTAACTGAAGTCCTTAACCATAGTTAACATTATATTAACGGCAACAACACAAACAGACGTCAACATTGTACAAATCAGAAAATAGAAATTTTCGTCATTTTTGGCGCTCAAATCTCAATCTCCTACCAATTCGATTTCAGCTTTGGCGCGCAAATCTGATAGATTTTTTTGAGAAAAAGAATTGACCTTCATCAAAAGATTCATCTTTTTCGTTCTTGCTCATCAAATTCTTGATTTCGGACGCTAGAATTTCATCTCGATTTCTGGTGATTGAGTTTCATTCAACGTCCCAAGGTTTGTTTAGAACTCCTCTTACTCTTTCAATCCCCAATATATAACGTTCTATTTCCTTAAATACATAATGAATCACGTGTGTAAGGTGTTTGATCAATGGCCTGAATGATCATTTTCTTTTCAGTTGTATTTTGTATATGCCAATGTAGTTATAACATCACCATAAATAATCGTGTATTGCTGGTTTAATGGTTTTAAGATGTTATTTTTAATTAGGTTCTTCACCTACTAGACTTATGTTTTTTATAATAATGAAATACTTCCAATAGTACATTTACTTGATATTTGATTCATTAACTTCATGATTGTAGATTTATAAGCATCATGGTTACTGAATCTCAAGATAATAATGTCGATGTTCAGCATTCTAAGCCTCATGTGCCAATGATACTTGGGATGGAGTTTGAGTCTGATTGTGAAGCCTATTTGCAATACAATGAGTATGCCGGGACAATTGGTTTTAGTGTTCGCAACGAGTATGTCAACAAAAATAAAGTCCATGGCTATGTGACGTCAAGAAAGTTCACATGTTATAAGGAAGGTCATCGAGAGAAAGACAAATGGTATGCTACAGTGAAGAAACCTAGAAAGGAAACTAGAACTGGTTGCTTGGCTCACATGGTTGTTAGCCGTCAACCAAATGGAAAATTTATGGTTAGTTCGTTTGAAGCGAAACATAACCATCCTCTTGCTCCTCCATCGGTTGCTCACATATTACCATCACAGAGGAAAATAAACAGGGTTCAAGCACATGATATCGACATAGCAGATGATTCAGGAATACGTCCTAAATCTTCTTTTGAGTATGCTAGTCGACAAGCAGATGGTCGAGCTAATTTGGGTTTTACTATCATAGATCTTAAAAATTTTCTCCGTGACAAAAGGAAAAATGATTTGAGGCAGGGGGAAGCAGGTAGCATATTAGATTATTTTGAGAAACAGAGATTAGATGATCCTGCTTTTCACTTTTCGATTCAATTAGATGATGATGACCTGATAACAAGCATATTTTGGGCTGATGCTAAAATGAAGATTGACTACGATGTTTTTGGGGACATTGTGTCATTCGACACAACCTATAGGACAAACAAAAACTACAGGCCTTTTGCATTGTTTGTTGGAATGAATAATCATAGGCAAATGGTGATTTTTGGAGCTTCCTTGTTAAATGATGAGACGATCGAGTCATTTCAATGGTTATTTGAGAGATTTTTAAGAGCTATGTCTGGGAAAAAACCAAAGTCAATCATCACAGATCAAGATCCCGCAATTGCTAAGGCAATTTCACTAGTAATGCCAGAGTCATATCATCGGTTATGTATATGGCATTTAGAAAAAAATGCTTGTATACATCTTAACCATGTCTTCCGAGGTCAAGAATCTTTTAGCAGTGATTTTGGTAAGCTTTTCCACCATTATGAGGATGAGCAGGATTTTTTAAATGCTTGGGATGCCATGCTTGAAAAGTATAATCTCAGGGAGAATGAATGGTTAAAGAAGACATTTGACTTGAGAGAGAAATGGTCAACTGCATATGGAAGACACTATTTTTCAGCTGGCATGAGAAGTACACAACTAAGTGAGAGTTTCAATGGATCCCTTAGGGAGTATTTGAAATCTAATTTGGATTTGGTACAATTTTTTAAGCACTTTCAGAGGGCAATTGATGACAAGCGGTATAATGAATTGAACGCACTTTATGACATGACACAACGAATCCCAATTTTAAAGGTTGATTTTCCATTACTACGGCATGCGAGAGATGTTTATACATCAACCATATTTGATATGTTTCAAGACCAATGGGAGAAATCATTATTTATTACCATCAAATATTACAATGAAGATGAATTTTTTTTGTAGATAAAAGGTTGGCACACGTGGAAGTACAAGGGAGCATACAATTACTGTAAAATCATCTGAGACAATGGTTTTTTGTAGTTGTCAGTTATTTAATCATCTTGGAATACTTTGCTGCCATGCATTAAAAATTTTGGATGTCATGGATGTAAAAGAGACAATCCCCAGCAACTACATTATGAAAAGATGGACAAAAGATGCTACTGTCATGAATCCTATAGATATAAATAAAGACAAGCAAGATGTTCATGTAGCTTCTTCAACCCATGCTGAAAATCCACAAGAAGGTAGTAACGGTGTTGAAGTCTTCGTAGACAGTGCAAATGTTACAAAGGTGATGGGTTTAAAGAGGAAAGAGTCAACATATCGTGGTAACACTCGACCCAAAAGTTTCTTGGAAAAGACTTCAAAAAGAAAAAAGAAGCCTTCATCGACACCAACTGCTCAATCTCATGTAGCGCACCCTGTGAACAATCGCACAAGTTCATATACCCACTTTCGATCGGTAGTGAACTACAACTCACTTGTAAAGTTATCAATCCATTACCTGTAATGCTTTCATTTACTCTTGTAGTTTGATTGTAAAAACTTTTTGATTTTTCCATTCTACAAACTGATAGGTATCAGAGGAACCAAATTTTAGTCCATGGAGCACTTCCCAACTATCTCAAGTATTGTCCCAAGGAGGCTTGTCTCAACTTCTAAGGGTTAGTATCCATCAAATTAAATCGTCCATTTTTTTATAGCACACTATATTTTGTTATGCATTGGTAACAGGAGCCTTTAGACTGGGACTCAAATGGGGATTCACAGGTGTTGAATACTATTCAACAAAATCAAGTATTTAAGTGCACATATTTTCCTTTGACCAAAGAGTGGTGGAAAACTAGAATATTTTTTTTATATTGCAGGAGGGATATTTTTTAATTACATCTTATTTTTGTTGCAGGCAATGAATTTAAGTTTCCAGATGCAGGGTCCAGATGAAGGTCACAATGTACTGTTCAAAGGAAGCTGAAAATGTTATTACTGGTGGCTTTTAAGCAATTTCAAGGGAAACATGAAGTGCCACTTTTTTTTTTTTTTCCAGCTCTGGCCCATTAGCATAACAGTAGGTTGGGCATGGTTCTTGGTTCTTTGTTCTTGGTATTTTTTTTCCCAATAAGTGGCAACATTGTAATTTGTTTTTATCGTTTCCCCTATTGATTTCATCGTACCATGGGTCTTCACTATTTAGGATTCATTGGTTTTGATTTAATGCAATAATCGGCAATTGGCTTTTCATATGAATTTTTTATGTTCATCAAAATGCCTCCATTTGAGACTTTTTACAAACAACTCATGAGCACAAAAATATATCAGAGGAACTAAAGTTGGACATCCAGAAACACCATTTGAGAAATAGCAAGGCAAGACATGTAATAAATTAGTGGAAGAGGAAATAAAATTGATGATTTAGGTTTATTGGCAAAAGAAGATTTGTTCACTTTGGCATCAAATAATTCAACCAGACATCGTTATGCATTCTTCTTGTTCGATAATCTGCATTGTATTTATTCTGTATACACAAGGATGATATATAGAAATGAAGAGGAGAAGAACTTGGTGAATGCAAACAAATATGAATTACGGTGCAGTAGATATGCAAATGGGATGAGTCAAATATTTTTGAGAACTTGGTGCCAAAACTCAAGTCATTGCTTTGTTGTCAACGTCTGTTTGTGTTGCTGCCGTTAATATAATGTTAACTATGGTTAAGGACTTCAGTTAGCTGGAAATGATCTTGTCCGTTAAAATATTTTTTTTGAGGTGTCGCTTATCAGATAGACCATTGAGGGAAATTGGAGGGAATGGGTAATGGAGGGGATCTAAATCCGTTTCGGTTGGACATCTCCATCTGTGCACTGTTGCACCGAGCAGCCACTAGGAAGTCTTTTGCCACCCAACAATCAACGTTTCAAGCAATCAAGAAGCTTGAAACTACTGTCAATCACTACAGAATCCCTCCTCCCCTATAAACTAGCACTATGACTTCTAGCGACACATCATCAACAACATCACCTTCCCCTTTATTGAGTTCATCCCCTGTGTGCCATTCCTTGGGAAGTATAATTAATTATATTTCCATTAAACTGGATGAAACCAACTACCTCTTGTGGCGCAATCAATTCATCCCTATTTTGGTGGCTAATGATCTCTATGGTTATGTGGATGGAACCATTATTCCTCCACCAGCTATCCTTGAATCTACAGAAGGAACTAAAGTTTCTAATCCAGAATTTATATCATTGCGTAAGATGGATCAGTTTGTTCTAAGCTGCATCAATACAACCCTCACTCAAGGCATTCTAGCCTAAGTCGTTGGGCTCTCTAATGCATTCCAGGTTTGGAATAACCTCCATTCCATGTTTCAAGAACAGAGCCAAGCACGTTTTGATCTACTCCAAAATGAGATTTAATCACTAGAAAAAGGTATAGGGTCAATTTCAGATTACCTAAATCGGATCAAGCATCTCGCGGACTTGTTGGCTGCCATAGACCATTCGGTTCCTGATAAGGAACTCGTAAGTCATACTCTCAATGGCCTGGGCAAGGAATATGACTCCTTCATCGTGATGATGGAAACCGGCAGCCACCACCCACTTTTGCTGAACTCAGGTCACGCCTATTCAATCATGAACAATGCTCGAAGCGCTCATCTCGCTCTATGCAAACTACTCAATCCATGGGTGATACAGCTTTTGTTACTACTTATGCAGCACATTGACATCAAAATTCCCGAGGTCGTGGACGTGGTGAATATCGAGGGCGTGGTGAGTCTTCAGCTGTTCGTGGACAAGGGTATGTTCAGTTTTCTAATTCTCAATTTCATAACCGTGGTCGTGGTCAAAACTTTCAGGGCAATCGATATATGGGCAAATGTCAAATCTGTCGTGAACAAGGGCATAGTGCTTTTAAATGCTGTTTTCGATTTGATCAAGCTTATACTTCAAGACAAGTGCAGCAGTCCTTCGCTGCCATGAACGTCAACAATTCAAGCTCTTCTTCAGCTGCGCAGTCCCAATACGGTCCATCTCAGTTTGATCCATTCTAGTACCCAGATACGGGTGCAACTAGCCATATGACTGGAGACATATCTCTTCTCCAATAACCAGTGTCAAACGACAAAAAAAATTCTACATTCAACAACTTTCGGTGCAAATTTTTATTTTGAGAGGGTCAATGAAGGGTTCATGCTCGATGCGTGGTTTCCTCGAATTATTTATCCATGACTTGACCCTTCAAGCTCAATTGTCAAATTTCACATTTCAATTTGACCAATTCTAAATAAAATATATTCCTTGTGAGTTTTGAGAATTAGATGTCGGTTACGGCCATAAAATTCTTAACCGCTACTCACATGCCGTTGTGTATAGGAATTATATATACCTACAAATTCCAAGAAATAACCCACCAAGCAAATAATGGGGGTTCGTAAAATACCCACTAGATAGAGTTAAGATGAAGTGGGGGAAGTTAAAGAAGCTGGCAGAATATGTGGAGGCCACTAAACCCATGTAATTTGACACCTAGCCCACTATGTCTATGCATGATCAGGTGCAACTCCTCTATAAAAAGAGGAAGGCAATGGGCAGCAAGGGGAGAAGAGATTAGGAGAGAGTTTTCAGACGGTTATCAAAGGAAGAGAAAAGAAAAAAAAACAGTGAGCAAAGGAGAAAGGGAAATTTCGGCAGAGAGAGGAGAAGGAAGAAAAACAAAGAAAAAAATTCTGAAGTTTTGCAACAGGTACAAAAAATCTGTTTATTCTTTTCCTTGTCGATTTAATCTTTTCAATCTTTGATAGCAGCAACTTGGCGAAAAACCATAGCAATCCGAAGCAATTCTGGCAATACCAATTCTCCGAAGTTGCAGATTACAGGAGTTTTTTTTTTAACTCCTTATATTCGGTGCCGTGCAATGATCGCAAGAGTTTAATACTCTTTTGAGAAATCAGCAAGAGCCTTGAGTTCTTCGCTGACCAAGGAAAATGTCTCTCTCCCTCGACGAAGTCCACCGGTGTAAACGGACGGAAAAGATTTTTAACTTCATTGGCTGAAAATATGCGTTTGCAGCCTTGAGTCTTTGGCTCTAATGGAATGAAACTTCTGCCCATTCCTGGTCCATTTTTGTTACTAACATCCCCTGTTGTTGCAGAAAATCAGTGGCAAACACAATTCAAAAAGGGTGGAAGAATCAACAAGAGTCTTGGACTCTTTCAATCTCCCCCATTTTGCCTACTAGCCTGCTACTGAAATTTTTGTTTGCTCACTGTTAAAAAGTCTTAGACTCTTTAAAATCAATCCATTTCAGCGATCCCGAACTATTTCTTAAGTTGCAAATTATAGGAGTTTTAAACTCCTTCATTTCAGTGCGGCACAAGAATTGCAAGAGTATTACACTCTTTTGTGAGACCGGCAAGAGTCTTCGACTCTTTAATTAAACGGCAATGTATCATGCAGTGGCTAGTGTTTAAAAGGGGCAGCAAGGCGTTGATCCTTTTGGAGTTCTTTTAAAAAAATAATTGTGGAGTTTCTAACTCCTTTGAGAGCTCGCAACAAGGGTCTTTACATCAAGAATTTGAAGTAGTTTGCAACTCCTAAAATTCGAAGCAAAGCAAAAGCCTTACAATCCGCTAGATGTTTTGGGCTATGTTGTCAGACAAGAAAATAAATGAAGGATAATGGTAGAATTGGGCAGAGTCTTGGACTCTTTAATGCCGATGCTTTATGTCAAAGGCCACCGTTTTCTTTAAAATGGAGTTTTAAACTCCCCCTTTATCCAATCTCAAGAGTCTTAGACTCTTCAATTAATTCAATCAAAGCTTGGTTTTTTCAACTCCTAAATTCATAAAACATGGGAGTTTTTAACTCCTAAATTCCCCACTAAGAGTCTTGGACTCTTCCAAAACCATGGCGCCGGTGTGAAGGTTCTTTCTTTTATAATCCGTGGCTCCCTCAAGTAAGAAATTAAGGAGTTTAAAACTCACAGATGGAAGTCTTGGATTTTTCTTAGACCCATCAAAATTTCATGTAGCTGTTCGGGGGGCATACAACAAAAAAAATAAATTAATTTGCACTTGCTGCCAAAAAAAAAGTAAAATCAAGCCTTGTTGTGGATCCTTCGCAAAGATATAGCTACTCGGTGGAAGTTTCTCTATGGCAGCAACTCAAAAAATGGCGTGAGAGCCTTGGGTTCATTCTTAGTAAAATCAACAGAGAGTCTTAGACTCTCAAGTTGGTAAAATAATGTTACATTACACTTGTTACAAACCTTTTCAAGCCATCAATTAATGGAGTTTTTAACTCCTAAAAAAATATGGAGTTTTTATCTCTAAAAAATTTGGAATTTCTAACTCCTAAAGAAAACTGGAGCTTTCGACTCCACAAATATTTGAGTAGCTACTGATTGCCGTCCAAACAAATCCACTTTTGAGTTCTAAATTCATGCTTGCTCACTGCTAAGAATCTTGGATTCTTTAATTTTGGTTCGCAACTTCTCTTGACAAATCCTACGGGTGCAGCCCATAAAAAGACTTGTTAGTAGACAAGAAAATTTAACTTAAAAGAGTCTATAACTCGTCTAAATTGACATGGAGTCTACAACTCCTTTTAAGTGACAATTTGATCATTCAAATCCGTCACTATTTTTGGAGTTTTAAACTCCTACAAATTAAATAGTGCAGAAATTAAATTAAAGAGTTTCTAACTCTTTATTAATTTTGAGGGTTTAAAACTCTTTAATGAAAAGAGTCTTGGACTCTTAAATAGATTTTTGAGTTTGTAACTCACAAAAAGTCACTAATTTTATATGGAATTTAATTCCATCAAGTCACAACCTATGTGAATCCTAAAATTCACGTAAGTCAGAGTTGTTTTAAATACAACTCAAATCCATCTCAAAGAATAATGGGTCATTCACCCATTTCAAATCAAATCAAATTGAACATCAAATTTTGGGTCACTCACCCATTTCAAACCAAATTAAATGAGTCATTCACTCATTTAAAAACCCACTCAAATTGAAAATCATTTTTTCGAACTACGTTTGACTTGATTCCATTTTTTGGATACGTAGGCAGTCCAGCAACTATCCTGGGCACAGTCGAAATTCCAAATCACCTCCAATTAAATTCCTAAAATCTGAACTACGTCCAACTTGATTCCATTTCTGGATACTTAGGCAGTCTAGTATCTACATTGGGCACAATCACATTCCTAAATAAATTCCTTTCATGAACTACGGCTGACTTGATTCCCTTTCGGATACGTAGGCAGTCTAGTTAAATTAGGCGCAGTCGAAAGTCCAAATCAACTTCAAATAAATTCCAAATTCTTTTCATGAACTACGACTGACTTGATTCCCTTTCGGATACTTAGGCAGTTTAGTTAAACTAGACGCAGTCACAACTCCTCCACAATCAAGTAGTCCTTAAACCCATATCAATTCAAATGGTCATTTACCCATTTCAAACATAATGGACATTTTGTCCATTCAAGATCAATGGGTCATTTACCCGTTTATCTTACCCCAAAAATAATTTAATATCCCCAAACTACGAATCGGCTTGATCCTGATAACGGGTACGTAGAGCAGCCTAGGTAGTTAACCTAGGTCCAACCACCATCACAAATAAAATGCCCTTGTGGTGTAAATGGTAACGTATGATAATTTCTCGTTAGAATCAAAATGTGTTCTTTTGAAGCAAGAGATTATAATTAACGGATATATACTATCTGGAATGGGTCTAACCTACATTTAATAAAACTCGTATAATTTTTCGTTATATGAGTGAAGTCATGTTCGGCAAAATATTCAAAATTTTCCCCAACAACTAGTGGACTATTCTGGCTCAAATTCAGTCATGGTTGGAAATGGTGCAGGCCTTCCCATTTCTCATACTGGTAACATCTATTTTCACAACTTTGCTTCTAAGTTTCAACTTCGAGATGTGCTATGTGTTCCTACTATTAGGAAGAATTTACTATCTGTGGCAAAATTTACTAAGGAGAATAATTGTTCATTTCATTTTTTCCCGTGGTATTATTGTGTTAAGGATCTAGCAACTGGGAAAGTTCTTCCCACAGGGCCAGTCAAGGATAATCTTTACCCCCTCCATCTCTTAACTCGAAGTCTCCACAATAAGGGCAGTCTCTCTTTCAAGGAATCGGCATTCATCAGTGCTCGAGCTACTTCTGAAGTATGGCATAATCGCTTAGGACACCCAGGCTTGCAGACTATTGTTTCTCTTTCTTCAAATAAATTCTTAGACATTTCTGGTGCTTTAAATAAAAACTTTGTTTGTTCAGCTTGTCAATTGGGAAAGAGTAAGAAATTGCCTTTTGATTTATCAATGCACCACTCTCCGCCTCCTTTATTTCTTATTCATTGTGATATTTGGGGGCCAGCAGCGATTCCAGGCTATCATTACTATATTATCTTTATTGATGGTTTTAGTTGATATGTTTGGCTTTACCCTATGAAAGCTAAAAGTGAGAGTGCAAATTGTTTCATTCATTTTAAGACGATGATGGAGAATTTACTCTCTACCCGGATCAAATATTTTCAGAGTGATGGTGCTTTAGAATTAACAAAGGGGACGTTTAAAACTATACTTGATGATCATGGTATTATTCCTCGGATTTCATGTCCTCGCACTCAACAACAAAATGGTGTTTCTGAGCATAAGCATCAACATATAATTGAGATGGGTTTATCTTTGTTATATCATTGCTCTATGCCTAAACAGTTTTGGTTAGAAGCTTTCAACACTGCAGTCTTTCTTATTAACCGCCTACCAATGCTGGTGTTGAATTTGCGATCTCCGTATGAAGTTCTATTTCATACAACACTAGACTACAGTATTCTTTGCACATTTGGATGTGCTTTTTATCCATACTTGGGACCTTACAAGAAAGATAAGCTAAGCCCCAAGTGAATTCGTTGTGCATTTTTGGAAAATAGTGGTCATCACAAAGGCTATCACTGCTTGGATATAATTACAGGACGAGTTTATATTTCTCATCATGTTGTCTTTGATGAATCTAGTTTTCCCTTTGCAGATATAGGCCCTACTCTGCCCACCTTGGAGTCTCAAAATGAATGGGTTTCATTGCCAATACCATCTCCATTGAATCTGCCTACCTCTAACAGGACAACTACTTAATTTGCTCGGCAGGCGTCCACATCCACTCCAATAGATTCCTCGCCTCCTACATCTCAAGATGCCTCATCTACTACAACACCTTCTCATGATCTGGCTGAGAATGACATAGTTGCCATCTCTTTGCCAATTGCTAACTATGTTATGCCAGCAACATCTTCTATACAACCTACTCCACCTGTTTCCTCTTACCCGATGGTCACACGACTTAAAGATGGTATTGTTAAAACTAAACATCGTTCGTACATGTCCATCAAACATCCTCTCCCAGCAGCTTTGCTTGCTTCATTACCCTATTCTAATTGTACTGAACCGTCTACGTATCGCGAGGCGTCTAAAGATCCAAAATGGTGTGTTGCCATGCAAGATGAATTTAATGCTCTTATCGCTAATGGCACATGGTCTCTTGTTCCTCGTCATAGATCTATGAACATAGTGGGCTCCAAATGGTTTATAAAATTAAAGAGAAATCTGATGGATCTATAGAACGATACAAGGCATGTCTAGTTGCCAAAGGCTATAATCAGCAAGAAGGCATTGACTTCACAGAAACATTCAGTCCAGTGTTGAAACCGGCTACTGTTCGCACTATTCTCTCCCTGGCTCTTTCTTGTGCTTGGCTTATTCGGCAACTAGATGTAAATAATGTTTTTCTCTATGGTGTGCTCTCTGAGGAAGTTTATATGGAGCAGCCACCCGGCTTCCACGATTCTTCTCATCTGACACATGTTTGTCATCTTCACAAGGCTATTTATGGCCTTAAGCAAGCTTCACGTGCTTGGTTTCAACGTTTTAGTAGATTTCTTCGTCAATATGGATTTGTTTGTAGTTGTGCAGATTCCTCCATCTTTGTGCTTCATTCCTTAGTAGGCACTATGGTTCTTCTTCTATATGTTGATGATATCATCTTAACAGGCAGTTCTTCCTCACTTCTTCAGTCCTTCATTGAGACTCTTAGTTCTCAATTTGCAATGAAAGTCCTAGGGGACCTTCATTATTTCTTGGGAATTGAAGCTAAACGTACTTCTATAGGTCTTCATCTCTCGCAATCTAAGTATCAACTTCCCATATTATCACGTGCCAACATGCTAGAAGCCAAACCCTGCCCTACTCCTGCTACATATGCATCAAACCTCTCCTTACACGAAGGTGATCCCTTGTCAGATCCCTCATTTTATCATCAAATTGTGGGTGTTCTTTAGTATCTTACCATGACCCGTCTTGATATTACTTATGTTGTCAATCAATCGTGCCAATTTATGCATTCTCCTACCACGGTGCATCTGACTGCTGTGAAACACATTCTTCACTACATTAAAGGCACAATTGATTTGGGTCTTCATTTCCACTCTCACTCTTCCCTTACAATTCATGCTTATTCAGATGCTGACTGGGCTGGATGTCCTGATTTTCGTAGATGCACTACTGGATTCTGCATCTTTCTTGGTTCTAATATTGTGTCTTGGTCTTGTAAGAAACAACTCACCGTTGCGAGATCTAGTGCTGAAGCTGAATATCGTGCTCTTGTTTGTGCCATAGCTGAAATTGTTTGGCTTCGATACCTTCTTCGTGAACTATATGTTTCTCTTGACACACCTAGTTATCTCCATTGTGATAATGTGAGTGCCACTTACATTGCTGCCAACTCAGTCTTTCATAAGCGCACAAAACATATTGAGATTGACTACCACTTTGTTCGAGAGCTAGTTGTCAATGGCACTCTTCGACTGCAATTCATTCGTACGGATTATCAAACAACCGACATCTTCACAAAAGGTCTCAGCACTTCTCGTTTTCTCACTCTTCATGACAAAATGATGTTGCGTCCCCTACTCATCAGTTTGCGGGGGACTGTTAAGTGATGACTACAGTAAGGGATTTGAATATCAAATCCCTACAATTAAGGGATTTGATATTCTCCAGAATTCTCCAGAATACAACCACTATAATGTAGCAATAAGTTTCCTACAATCTTGTTATATTGATTTATTCTTTCCTTGTATACTGGTTTCGAGAATGATCTATTCATTCTATATATTCTATGTACATATCAATTGATAAATATAGAAGAGAGAATCCTTTTATTCTTTCACACATCAGATTAGGCATATAACTTGCATCAGCTAACCTCTGTGTTGGGCAAAAATTTGAATATTTTGCCGAACATGACTTCACTCATATAACAAAGAATTATACGAGTTTTATTAAATGTAGGTTAGACCCATTCCAGATAGTATATATCCATTAATTATAATCTCTTACTTCAAGAGAACACCCTTTGATTCTAACTATAAATTATCACACGCTACCATTTACACCACAAAGGCATTTTATTTGCGATGGTGGCTGGAGCTAGGTTAATTTCCTAGGCTGCTCTACGTACCCGTTATCGGGATCAAGCCGATTTGTAGTTCGGGGAGATTAAATTATTTTTGGGGTAAGATAAACGGGTAAATGACCCATTGATCTTGAATGGACAAAATATCCATTATGTTTAAAATGGGTAAATGACCATTTGAATTGATATGGGTTTAAGGACCACGTGATTGTGGAGGAGTTGTGACTGCGCTTAGTTTAACTAGACTGCCTACGTATCTGAAAGGGAATCAAGTCAGCCGTAGTTCGACATAAGAAATTGGAATTTATTTGAAGTTAATTTGGACTTGCGACTGCGCCTAGTTTAACTAGACTGCCTACGTATCCGAAAGGGAATCAAGTTAGCTGTAGTTCGACAAGAATTTTGAATTTGAGTGGGGTTTTAAATGAGTGAATGACTCATTTAATTTGGTTTGAAATGGGTGAGTGACCCAAAATTTGATATTGAATTTGATTTGGTTTAAAATGGGTGAATGATCCATTATTCTTTGGGATGGGTATGTAAAACAACTTTAACTTATGTGAATTTTAGTATTCACAGAGGTTGTGATATAAGATGGAATTAAATTCCACGTAAGATTATTGACTTTATGTGGGTTTGAAACTCAAAAATCTATTAAGAGTCCAAAACTCTTTTCATAAAGACTGTTGAGTTTTAAACCTCCTGAAAATTAGTAAAGAGCTAGAAACTCTTTAATTTAATTTTTTTAGCACTATTTAATTTGTAGGAGTTTAAAACTCCAAAAATAGTGAAGGATTTAAATAGCTAAATTATTGTAGCATTTGCAGAAATGGGTCAAAGACCCCATTGTTTTGATTTTCATGTGCTCTCGAAAGACCACAAAATTTTGTGTCGTTGCACGTTATCGGAGGAGTTAAAAACTCCTTTGACTTGGTGGGAGTTAAAAACTCCTTTGATTCATGAATTTTTGAAGAGCCAAAGGCTCTTAATTGCTGTAAAATTTCTTAGGAGTTAAAAACTCCACTGCTGTTTTAAAATGGTCCTTAAAAGACCAAAGCAACATATTTTTTTTAAAATGGTATTTGAAAGACCAAAGCAAAATTTTTTTAAAATGGTCTTTGAAAGACCAAAACAGAATTTTTTTACAATGGTCTTTGAAAGACCAAAGCAGAATTTTTTTTAAATGGTCTTTGAAAGACCAAAACAGAATTTGTTTTACAATGGTCTTTGAAAGACCAAAGCAGAATTTTTTTTATAATGGTCTTTGAAAGACTAAGACAAAATTTTTTTACGATGGTCTTTGAAAGTCCAAAACAGAATTTTTTTTTTCTTAAAATGGTCTTTGAAAGACCAAAGCAGAATTTTTTTTAAATGGTCTTTGAAAGACCAAAACAAAATTATTTTTACAATGGTCTTTGAAAGACCAAGGCATAATTTTTTTACAATGGTCTTTGAAAGACCAAAACATAAATTTTTTTCTTAAAATGGTATTTGAAAGACCAAAGCAGAATTTTTTTAAAATGGTTTTTGAAAGACCAAAACAGAATTTTTTTACAATGGTCTTTGAAAGACCAAAGCAGAATTTTTTTTAAATGGTTTTTGAAAGACCTGAGCATAATCTTTTTTTTTTTTTAAAATGGTCTTTGAAAGACCCGAATTCACTGTCATTTTTTTAAGGGTTTGCTGTGTTAAGAAATATAGGATTTATACGAATAAGATCAGATCTAGTGAAGCTATGAGTAGTGGATGGAATAGAAAAGAACGGTATATGCTCGAGAAAAACAACATGGCGAGACACATAAAGTTTCTGAGTTATTGGATCAAAACAACGATACCCCTTTTTACCTTCACCATAACCAAGAAAAACACAAATAGCAGATCGAGAGACAGCTTGTTGCGTTCTACATGAGGACGAAGAACGAAACAAGTACAACCAAAAACTCTAAAAGAAGAATAATCAGGAGCATACCCATACAACTTTTCGAAAGGAGAAACACCTGAAATATGAGAAGATGGAATTGTATTAATCAAAGCTACAGCAGTAAGAGCAGCTTCACCCCAAAACATACTAGGAACAGAAGCAGACAACAAGAGAGAACGAGCAGTTTCAACAATGTGCCTATGTTTTCTTTCAGCAACACCATTTTGCTCAGGAGTATCTGTACATGAAGTTTGGTAAATAGTTCCATCTAAGGCAAGCAACTCACAAAATTCATTAGAAGTGTATTCCCCACCCAAATCACACCTAAAACATTTGATAACAGCAGAATGTTGAGTTTTGACAAGAGCTCGAAAAGCTGTATATATCCCAAAGAATTCAGAACGATGTTTCATTAAATAAATCCAACAATAACGAGTATGATCATCAATAAAAGAAACATAATATCGAGACCCTCCTTTTGTGGCAATAGGAGAAGGTCCCCATACATCAGAATGAATCAAATCAAATGGAGAAGAAGAAACGGAAATACTTCGATTAAAAGGTAAAGCAGAAAATTTTGCCAGTTTACATCCACTACAATCAGAAATATCACAAGCTTGCAAATTTCCTAAGGCCCCCGTGGATGCCAAAAATCTCAAACGAGATGACGAAACATGACCTAGACGAGAATGCCATAAATAAAAACTAGAAGAAGAAGAACTCAAACGAAAAGAAGACAAATCAACACTAGGAGCAGCAGCAGCAACTGGCACTTTTAACTCATCCAAAATATATAGTCCCCCCTTCCTACGGCCTGTCCCAATCAGCTTCTGAGACTGCAGATCCTGCACATAACAAGAAGAAGAGGAAAAGGTGACTAAATTACCAGAATCACATAACTGACCAACAGAAACAAGATTTAATGTTAGTTTCGGAATATGATAAACATTAGGGAGAGACAAGTGAGGTGTGACAACAGAACCAACACCTGCTAAAGGCATAGGAGTTCCATCAGCAGTCATAACAGGAATAGAAGAAGAAGGCATAACAGAAGCAAAAGATGAAAAATCTGGAGACATATGATGTGAAGCACCAGAATCCAAGACCCATACAGAATGTGACATACCTGAAGAACTATGAGGCAACTGACCTACGGAAGAGGAAGCAGACATAGCTTGTGGTTGTAAGGAGAGAAACTTCTGAAATTGCTCAGCCAAAGTACTAGGATCGATGAAAGGATCTGATGAAACTACTGCTGCAGTATTAGACTGTGGTGGTCTGTAACCCTGAGGTGGTCTATGAGCATTAGACTGTGACTGGTTGCCAGGCTTCCAAGCTTGAGATTGATGCTGCGATTGATTCTGCTGTCTCAACTTCTTAGGACATTGAGCCTTCCAATGACCTTTTTGCTTACAGAAACTGCACTCGTCGAAAGCTACCCTTGTGTAAGGCTTATTCTGATTATTAGAGAACGGCTTAGAAGGTAATGCTAACACAGAAGGATTAGAAGTAGACAGAATTCCCTTTTCAGAATAGGACTTAAGACGTATTTCTTCAGCTAATAACTCACTGACAACTGAGTCAACAGAAGGAAGTGGAGAACGATGCAAAATTGAACCTCTAAGTCCTTCAAAATCACTGCGAAGTGCCGTTAAAAACTGTACCAATCGTTGCTGCTCCCTACGATCAATATAGGCACCACATGCCTTCAATTCTGCCGATTCTGTAAGAGCCAATTGATCCCAAAGATCTGTCATAGCAGAATAAAACTCCTGAATACTCATATTCTGTTGCTGAAGAGCTCGTATGTCATTCTCCAATTGATACTGCTTTGCAAAATTTGATTGAGTGAATAACCTTTGCAGATGATCCCAAACCTCCTTTGCTGTCTCATACTTCGCCAACTGTGTACCAATAGAATGCTCAACAGAATTGTTAATCCAAGTAATAATTTTCGCATTGTTTGCTTCCCAGGTATCTATCAAATCAGCATAACCATCATCAGTGTTCTTAGGTTTCACAGAGGTTCCACTAACATATCCCCATATCTTTTTACCCTTAAGAAAATTTCTCATCACATAACTCCAATCAAGTTGGATCCGCGGAAGCTGTGTTTGAGATTAAGCCTCGTCCCATGAAACTTAGCTCTGATACCATGTTAAACAATCAAGAGAAATACAAGAAAGAAGAAGGAAGAGGAGGAAGAAGAGGCTAGGGTTTCATTGATACTGCATAATTCTATTGAATGCAAAAAAGTAGTTTAACCTAAATACATAGAGACTATATATAGCCTAAACAAATAAAAGACTAGTCTACCCTTAATAAACAAAATAATCCTATATTTCTTAACATGCTGCAACATTAAAAAGGTTAGTAACAAGCCAAATGGGAGTTAAAAACTCCACTAAGCCAAAAACTCACAACCAAAGACCAAAAATCTAATTCAAGATAATTTTGAGGAATTAGAAATTCCTCTAAATTACATAAAGAGAGGGGGACTTGTATACTAAATTATGGTTTTGAAAGAGTCAGACTCTTGTGGATGAAAGATGTGGCTATTTTTTTTGTATTGCAGCAAGATTTGGAAGAGTTATAAACTCCTTTGGTGTGTTTTGCTTTGCCGCCAACTCTTGCAGAAGTGAAAACCTCCAAATCTAATTCTTTGCGTCAATTTCTTTTCCTTGAACCCACTGCCCGCTGCCTTGTAAAGTTTGCTTCTCTTCTTTCTAGCTTTTTTTTTTTTTTTTTCTACCCATCCATTTGCCGAAAGAGTTGAAGATGGCAAGGCTCTTGCCCATTCTCAAAAGAGTTTGAAACTCTTGTGGCTTCCCCAAACTCTAGGAGTATAAAACTCCTATAATTTTTAATTTCGGGAGGATCGATATAGCTGAAATTGCTGAATTCCTGCCATCAAAGATCCAAGAGATTAAATTAACAAAAAAGAGTGAACATAATTTTTTTACCTGTTGCAAGGCTTCAGATTTTTTTTCTTTTGCCTTTCTTTCTTCTCCTCTCTCTGCCAAAATTTCTCTTTTTCCTTTGCCTTTTAACCGTCTGGACTCTCCCTTCAGATCTCCTTTTTTTTTCTTCCACTTGATCTCAAGATCAAGTGTATTTATAATAGCTTTTTGCATGCAAAAAAAAGGGGGGGGGGGGGGGGGGGGGGGGGGGGGGGGGGGGGGTGGGGTGGGGAAGCTGACAATCTTTTAGGAATCCCCACCAAGCCCACTTCCTCTTGCTTGTAGGCAATTGATGTAGTGGGGAGTTTGGGAACTGCCCAACCGTCAAACCGACCTTAACTCTCGGCTTTCCATTTTTTTTTTTTTACAACATACAGTTTTTTTTTTTTAAATTCATATGGATGAATTTTAATGGGCCAAATTGAAATGTGAATTTTAACAATTGAGTTTGATGAGTCAAGTTAACGATCAATAATTCTATGGAACCACGCGTCAAACTTGAACCCATCATTGACCTCTTAAAATAAAATTTTGCATCGAAAGTTGACAAGTGCTAAATTTTTTCGTTTAAAAGTTGCCCCTCGAGTGTCGTGTGTGAATTTCAAAATCACGTATGACACTCGAAAAATAGATTATCTCCATGGTATTTATAAGTATTTCAAAATCCTTTTTTTTTTTTATTTTAAAATTCAAATAATTCACCTACTTTGGTTAGAGGTTTATACCGAGTAGGAGACCTTATCTAATATAACCTCTACCTTGGCCAACAGATAGATTTCTCTTCTCCTTCATTGAATGTGACTTGCTTCCCAAAATCATTCAAGTAACCCTTTACTTTCTGCAATGAATTTTTTTTTTTGTTTGTTACAAGATTCAGACTATTGAAGGTCTTTCCAAAGACCTGTTCTATCAATGGTCCTTATAGATTTTTTTTTAGAACCTAATAAACCAATTTTCCTTTCACAATAGGTCTTTCAAAGACCCGAATTTTTTTGGAAAATTAGTAAGTTAGTTCTTTTCATCATAGGTCTTTTCAAGACCAAAAATTCTTTGAAGATAAACAAATAGGTCATTCCCACCGAAGGATTTGAAAATCAACATCCCTTGCAAATACCCCATAAGCTGGATTCAAAAGACAGAGACTTTCACAGGTTGGTTTACATTTGACTCTCAGAGGGAGGATACCGTAATTGATGTCTGCAAAAATTATGGACCATTGTATAAAATCACGATGCTTGAAAAAGTGGATGGCAAAGGTCATGAGGATTGTAAGATACCGAATGACAAAGAATTTTATCCGGCATTACATAGATTATATAATGAGAAGAAAAATTGGGGCTCAGACTTCAAGTTCAGGGGACTTGCGACATTTCATCCATACTTAATGGAATGGACTGACTGGATTTTAGTTGAATATAAAGAGCTGCTTGACCAGGCAAATATTTTTGGTGCCGTGACTGTGTCATGCTACTCATATGAGCGTTGCAAAGATGTTTGGAGGGCTTTTTGTGAGTTATGGAGCCCATTGACCAATACTTTCCACCACAGTGTTGGTGAGTTGGGCATTTCGCTATATGACTTGAAAGTCATAGGTGGTTTACCAATTTTAGGCATTCCTTATGAAGAATTTTTACCTCCCAATCAAGAATTGCTTGATGAGGACCAATATCCTTCTATAATAACCAAACTTTTAAGGATCCATGCCACTTTGTGTGATCACCTTGGGGACTCAAAGGTGACTTGGACTCAATGGATTCATTTCTTTTATAAGGGAGAAATGGTGTATGCCGGTTTTGGGGAGAATTCTAATTCTATTTACAAGAAAGGTGAAGAATTTCATCCCACAATGCATCAATTGCCTTTGGAGGTATCATCAAGAGGGGCATTGGCTGCTTATTTAGCTTTGTGGCTTAGCAGATTCGTTTTTCCTCATGGAAATAGTGTGGTGCGTCCAGAGACTTTTCATATGGCCTCTTTGCTGGCCAAGGGGACTGTTGTTTCACTTGCTCCAAGTGTTTTGGGTTATATCTATCATGGATTGGGAGAAATTGCTACCCACCCTAAAAGTCCCGGAGCAGCGAATCCAAATTTTCCCATTCATTATGTGCTTGGTTGGTTGGGAGAGCATTTCTCAGTTCTGTATCGTCGTCGCCCTCAAGATGAATTTCCTCCAAACTATGCATTGCTAATCAGATATTCAGGTGTTCGAGGAGAAGAAATGAACACTTATGCAGCAAGAATTGTTTTTAGACATAGTCAACATCTTTCTTTCCGACCCACTTCTTTTGATGAAAACGAATATATTGAGTGCTTGGATGTTGCAGGGATTTCAGATAAACATTTTGAATTTTTGGTTTTCATACGCTCTGCCTTGTTACCTGTATGAGTGGGTACTGATTTGTGCGTCCAACCTTATTACCCAAACAGATTTGCGCGTCAATTTGGGCTTGATCAAGGCATTGCCACAAATAAACTCAAGTTTAATTTTGCACAAAGGTATGACCGCATCGAGGAGGTGGCTAAAGCACAACATTTATTTTTGAGAAGGGACACTAATGCGTTGTTTTGTATCCCTCGGGCAAGCTATACAGGAGTCTGCACCTACTGGTATTGTCGATGGTGGGTAAGAAACTCTGCTCCTTATTTGGGTATATCAGTCCGCAAAATACATCAAACTTTGACGAAACAACAATATAACCAACCAGAGCCAGTTTTTGTGATAAAAAACATTCGAACTCCTACCAGGGGAATAAGGAGGGCCATCAAGCTAACCGAGGTTGCAGGTACAATTCCGACAACTAGTCATGATAATTGTGGGAGAACTTATTCTGGTGAAAGAATAAAATTTTGAAACCATCGAGAACTTTCTTCGGATGATATAAATCCTAAAAGAGCTCGCTATGAAAGGTCACGTGGGTCAAATGGGGATGCTAGCTATGCTAGAGTACCTTACAAAGATCATCCAGTGGATGAGTCTTCTGGCACTGGGGTAAACCAAGGTGAAGCACTTGGTAACCTTGAGGGGAGTGATATGAAGAGGCTCGATACCAGATTGGATGATGAGCGTGTTGATTATGATGGTTCAGATGATTTTGTTATGGCTGATTCATCAACTACTCTCCCTTTGGAACCTTGTCAAGCTACTTTCTCATTAGAGAGATTCTTGCCATTGATAAGTGCCGAGCTTGGACCAAATATTGATCATCTTACAAGAAATTTCGTTACTGGCCTCATGCAAGAAATAATTAATCAAATCTCAACATGTTCTTCACCTGAGATCTTATTAGAGTCTCGAGCTAAGGTGATGAAATCACTTCAAATGATTCGTGGGGTAATTACTGAAACTGATTCAGGGATGGATGAGGTCAATTGGTTTGCCAAAACTGTCACACAGACCTTTGAATTGTCTGAAACAATCACTTGTGATGACATTGTGTTGAAGCAAGGTACTAAATTTGATGTGGCTCATATTAATGACTTAGCTACTCGACATACTGAATGTTTGAGAGTGAAAGAAAGTTTGAGCTTGGAGCTAATGAATGTTCCGAAGCAATCAGATGACCTGAAAGCCAAAGAAGCACAAATTTTGGAAGAAGAATCACGAATCCGAGCTATAAGAACTCAACTAGAAATTGAGCAATTTGCTTTTAAGGATAAAGTCAAGCAACTTGAATCGTCTCTAGGAGAGCAAGATGCAGTGGATCAAGAGCTTCAAAAATTAATGCTCGAGGCAAGAAATAAGGAATTTCAAGCAATTGAAGCTCGTAAGCAAGAATTTCAGAAACTTCTTAATTCTTTGCAATTGTTTTGTGGCAAACACTAATTTTTAATTTTTTTTCTTGTAGACACTTTTATCAATAGTCATTAATAAACGATTTTGGACTCTCTTGACTTTCAAATTTATTAGAACATTAGTCAGTTTAAACACTTGAAAATGTCATTGGTGGAAAATTTTGATTGATTTTTTTTTCTTTTTTTGTGTGTGTGGCTGCGCGTAGTTAAACTAGACTGCCAACGTACCCTTCGCGGGATCAAGCCAACGTAGTTCAAAAATTTTTTGATTTCTTTTTTTTTGGGTGGCTGCGCCTAGTTAAACTAGACTGCCTACGTACCATTTGCGAGATCAAGTCAACGTAGTTCGAATTTTTTTTTTTTTTTGATCTTTTTTTTTTTTTTTTGTTTTTTTTTTGGGTGGTTGCGCCTAGTTAAACTAAACTGCCTACGTATCCTTCGCGGGATCAAACCAACGTAGTTCAAAATTTTTTTTTTATCCTTTTTTTTTTTTTGGGGGTGGATGTGCCTAGTTGAACTAGACTGCCTACGTATCCTTCGCGGGATCAAGCCAACGTAGTTTGATTTTTTTTGTTATTTATTTTTTTTATCTTTTTTTTTTTTTTTTTGTGGCTACACCTAGTTGAACTAGACTGCCTACGTACCCTTCGCGGGATCAAGCCAACGTAGTTCAATTTTTTTATTTATTTTTTATTTTTGGTGGCTGCGCCTAGTTAAACTAGACTGCATACGTACCCTTCGCGCGATCAAGCCAACGTAGTTCAATTTTTTTTAATTTTTTATTTTTTGGTGGTTGCGCCTAGTTAAACTTGACTGCCTACGTACCCTTCGCGGGATCAAGAACGTAGTTCAATTTATTTATTTATTTTTTATTTTTGGTGGTTGCGCCTAGTTAAACTAGACTGCCTACGTACCCTTCGCGGGATCAAGCCAACGCAGTTCAATTTTTTTTAATTTTTTATTTTTTGGTGGCTGTGCCTAGTTAAACTAGACTGCCTACATATCCTTCGCGGGATCAAGTCAACGTACTTCAAATTTTTTTTAATTTTTTTTTTTTTGGGTGGCTGCGCCTAGTTGAACTAGATTGCCTACGTACCCTTCACGGGATCAAGCCAACGTAGTTCAATTTTTAATAAATTTTTTTTTTATTTTTGGTGTCTGCGTCTAGTTAAACTAGACTGCCTACGTACCCTTCGCGGGATCAAGCCAACGTAGTTCAACTTTTTATTTATTTTATTTTATTATTTATTTTTGGTGGCTGCGCCTAGTTAAACTAGACTGCCTACGTACCCTTCGCGGGATCAAGCCAACGTAGTTCAACAATTTTTTTAAGGATAAAACTTTTTAATGAACTTCCCATTCACGCAGGGGTACATGCACTTCCCTTCAGAATTGGAAAGCTCATAAGCTCCTTTGGAAAAACTTTAGTGATGACATATGGTCCTTCCCACTTTGGTTCAAACTTTCCTTTCATCCTTCTCGCTATAACAACTGGTCGTCTTACGGTCAAAACCAATTCCCCAACCCAGAAGGATCGAAATTTGACCTTTTTATTAAAGGCGCCTGCCACTTGGGCTTGGTAGATTTCAAGTCTTTGTTGGGCATCGAGCCTTTTTTCATCTAATGTTTCTAGCTCAGCTAATCTTATTTTTGTATTTTCGTATGGATTCGTGAGCTAAGCAGCAACTCTTAGAGATGGCAATTGCATTTCAAGTGGGAGCACTGCTTCCGAGCCATAGACGAGGCTATATGGGGTACAACCCGTAGAAGTACAAATTGTTGTCCTATATGCCCACAAAGCTTCTGGTAGTCTGTCATGCCAATCTCTTTTGTTTTTGGAAACTATCTTCTTAAGGATTTTGCATAGCACCTTATTGAAAGCTTCGGCTTGTCCATTAGCTGATGGGTTGTAACTTGCAGAACGCCCATGTCGAAACTTGTATTTTTCAATCAATTTCCACATGGATTGATTTTTGAAATATAAGGCATTATTAGAGATGATCTTTGACGGAACTCCATAACGATGAATTATGTGATTCTTAATAAAACTTACAACATCCAATGCCCTTACTTCCTTTAATGGTATAGCCTCAGCCCACTTGGAGAAATAATCTCTTCCTGCCAAAACGTATTAATGAGAACGTGAAGATGGGGGCTTAAAAGGGCTAATTACATCTAGACCCCAAGTCTCAAAAGGCCATGACAACATAGTTGGATGGAGTAATTGAGGGGGTTGATGTATAAAATCTCCATGCAGCTGACAAACTTTGCAAATTTCATTGAATCTTGTACCATGGTTGGCCAGTAATAGCCCAATCGCTTTAGCTGTGCTGCGAGTTTAGGTCCATCTTGGTGCGCACCGCAAGTACCAGCATGAGTTTCATAGAAAGCATTCGCCGCTTCTTCTTTTGACAGGCACCTAAGAAGGATTCCTTCAATTGATCTTCTGTATAGGGTGTCATTTAGGTACGCAAAACGAAGGGCTCTTCGTCTCAAATCAACCTTTCTCTTTGGGTTAGACGGCAGTCTACCATGTAGGAAATACTCAATGAAAGGTTGCCGCCAATCTGGATCTCCTTCAATTTCACAAACAATTACTACATTTGTGCTTTCTGTTGCTTCCATATGGTCAAGCGCCGGAGGTAGTAAATGACGTTCCCCAACTGTGACTTGGATGTCCCTTTGCTCATGAAGAGTTAGAGATGCAGCTAAATTAGCCAGTACATCTGCTTTGTCATTTTCTAACCTAGGCACATGATTGATCTGGATGTCTTGGAATTTAGACATTAAGTATTTACCCCTTTGATAGTAAAATACCAAATTTTCATTTTTCACTTCATACTGATCGTTTAATTGTTTGACAATTAATTGAGAATCGCCAAACACTTGCAAACAATCAATATGCATTTCAAGTGCAATTTCTAGGCCAATGATCAATGCTTCATACTCAACTGCATTATTTGAGCATAACACCAATAGCGAGAATGAATATGGAATTAATCCTCCATAAGGTGTTACCAACACAATGCCTGCCCCTGCTCCTCGTTTCCTTGATGCTCCATCAAAATAAAGCTGCCATGATGATGTTTCAATGGACAAGACATCATCATCAGGAAAATCATCAAGTAACTGCATGTTATCAGGAATAGGATAAGCTGCTAAGAAATCTGCAAGTGCTTGCCCCTTTATTGCCTTTTGAGGTACATACGTAATGTCAAACTCTGTTAACAATATAGACCAATGGGCAACTCTTCCTGACAAGAATAGTTTGGACATCAAGTACTTTAAAAGATCAGCCTTTGATATCAGCCTTATAGGATGGGCAAGTAAGTAATGCCGCAATTTTTGCACTGAGAAGATTAATGTCAGACACATTTTCTCAATAGGGGAGTAGTTGTGTTCTGCTCCCACAAGTGTCCTACTGAGTTAGTACAAGGCATTTTCTTTTCCATCATCATTGCCCCTAGAGAGCGTTCGAGTGTCGCAATGTACAAAATTAGGGGCTTTCCTTTTATAGGAGCCATTAACACAGGGGGTTTTGATAAATACTCCTTAATGCTTTCAAAAGCATTCTGGCATGCTTGATCCCATACAAAAGACATATCTTTTTTCATTAGCCTTGAGAAAGGTTGACATCTTCCTGAAAAATTTGAGATAAACCTCCTTATGTAGGCCTACCTCCCTTGTAAACTACGTAACTTGCGTAACTTATGAGGAGCAGGCATTTCTATGATTGATTTTATTTTGGTGGGATCGATTTCAATGCCTCGGTGCTTGATGACGAAACCAAGGAATTTTCCAGAAGTTACCCCAAATGCACATTTTAAGGGGTTCATTTTGAGTTGATTCTTTCTGAGTCTATCAAAGACTCTTTTGAGGTCACTCAAATGGTACTCCCTTTTTCTAGTTTTAACAACCAAATTGTCCACATAACATTCAACTGTGTTGTGGAGCAAATCATTGAAAATGATTGTCATGGCTCTTTGGTAAGTGGCACCTGCATTTTTCAATCCAAATGGAATTACTATGTAACAATAAATTCCTTTTGGAGTACGGAATGCCGTGAGTTCCTCGTCTTCAGGCACCATTTTTATTTGATTGTAGCCTAAGAAGCCATCCATAAAAGATAAAGCACCAAACCCAGTGGTTGCATCCACTAGTAGTTGAGTAATCGGGAGTGGGAACTCATCTTTAGGACATGCATCATTTAGATCCCTGAAATCTATGCAAATGCGCACTTGTCCATTCTTTTTCTTAACAGGCACAATATTTGCGAGCCAAGTGGGATATCGAACTTCCCGAATAAAACCAGCACTTATCAGCTTATCCACTTCGACTTCAATTTGTACAGTTAATTCTGGCCGAAAACGATGTTGGCCTTGCTTTGCTGGGCGTTTATCGTCCGACACAGCCAGTCGATGTACTACAATTTTGGATCTAGTCCTGGCATGTCTTGATAGCCCCAAGCAAAGACATCCCGATATTCCTGAAGGAGGTGCTCATAATCATTTAATTCTTCTAGTGAGAGTTGAGCACTGACAAAGACAGGCTTAGGATCATCGGTTGTACCAAGATTTATTTCTCGAAGCTCATCAATAGTGGCTTGTCCTCCGTCTTCAATTTGAGGAGGTGCTGGTTGAACATTATTTTTGAACTCTGGGTCATCTTCTGGAATGAGATCGTCTTCCTCTTTCGTATCCAAAGAATCTTTTGTTTGATTTTCTTCAAAGGAAGCACAATTGACTTGTACAATCCCTTCTAAATTTTCTTCTGCTTTAACTTCCTCGACATTTTTCAAGACAATTCTTCTTTGAATTTTCTGTTTCAGCTTCCATTTCTTGTTCACATTGGACTTTTGGAATGTAGGCTTTGAATAAACTCCAAGCCGTTGAAAAACTGAAACTCGAGGCTTTTTGCCACCCTCCTCTTCATTGAACATAGCTTGTTCTTTATCAGTGAAAACTATTGCCTCTGAAGAGGAAGTCTTGGGAATATCATTTTTCTGGCAAGTTATGACTTTCTTTTTCCCCTTCTTAAAGAAAACTTTACTCTTTTGGGGTCCCAAATTGTATGGAGATGATGATGAAGGAAAATTTGATGTTCTCTCTTTAAAGAAAACAACTCTCTTTGTCTGACTTTCATCCTCTCCAAATGTGGTTGAGATTACAATGTCTTCAGGGATTGATTGATTTATCCTTCGAAGTGGACATGTGTAACTTATAGTAAGTGATGACATTGTATCTCGAACTAAAGTCAAAACTTCTTCTTTTAATTTTCCTTGCTCTTTTGGCACATACTTCAGAATCAATCTTTCGGACCCTTTTAGGAGTTGTCTTGACTCGGATGACCTTTGAAGCTTTTGATGATTGAGAAGTTGATGGTTTGGAGCTACCCTCATTCCTCGTTATAGCTTCTTTACCCTTTTGGCTATCAGCGGAAAAATGAGAATTTGTCATTTTATAGAACTTGGCATCAACATAGTTCACCTTTTCACTCCCAAATGGGATTGGGTCTGCCACCACTGTCTTTTCCTCCCCATCTTTATAAAACTTGAAAACTTGGTGGAGTGTGGAGGGAATGACACCATTAACATACAGCCATGGATGTCCTAACAAGACATTGTATGTTGTATCAACATCTATGACATGGAAAATTGCCTCTGTGTGAAAATCGTTAATTTCAATCTTCACTTCGATGGTGCCTAGGGCTATTTGCCCTACTTGATTAAAGCCTTGAATTATTAGCATGGATGGTGACAAATGTTTTGCTGACATACCCATGGCATGCAACCTCTTTAGAGGAAGTAGATTTACAGCTGAACCACAATCAAGCATAATTCAATTCACTTGAGTGTCTCCAATTTTGCCGATGACATAAAGAGGACGGTTGTGATATTCCACCCCAACTGAAGATCATCATCAGTGAAGGTAATGCAAGTCATACATGAAGCACATACCTTCAGCGAGTGTTGAGCATCTACTGGTTCAACATTTTCAACGTAGAGATCAGGACTCGTCAATGCTTGAATTAACACCTTTCTAAGCTCTCTAGACAACTGTAGAGCATCATACACACTTAAAAGTGTTGGAATGCGTTTCAGATGTGCAAGGACATCATATTTAACCTTTACAAGAGATGATGCATTTCCAGACCATTGTTTTGATAGTGCCCCTTGGTTACCTCTAGGCTTAATAGCTTCCCCATTTTCAGATGATTCTTTTGGCACTTGACCTTGAGGACTCAAAGATGAGGGTTCTACAACTTTTTTATTTGGAAGAGCTTTCGGAGGTGATGAAAGACGTCGTCCAGAAAGTAAGGTAATCTCATCGACCTCAGGGTCAAATAAATCACCTTCCTCGCATGTGGCCATGCAGCATTGCATCACCATTTCCTCTTCAACATCTTCATCTTTGAAGAATTCCGTGGGTAAATACTCTTCAAGAGTAATTGGTACTCTCTCAGGCTAGACGTTCTCATCCTCCAAATGGACTTGAGTTTTCTTTTGAGTCTTCTTTTTCTTTTTCTTGTTTTTCTTATCCACATTTTTCCCTCGAAACTTTATTCCAGGGTGGCCTGGAGATTTGACACTAAGGGATAAAGTATTTGTCCTCTTTTTAGCCCTCTTACTGACATGTGTTTGTCACTCATCTCCACCTTCATCTCCTGATTCACAAGAATCGCTCCAACAATCCAAATTTGGTTGTCATAAGCTCATAAAGTTTTGGAATTGTCGGATTTTTTGAACGGGGCATGTCCGGATAAGCATACCGATAGGTAACCTCACCATCGGCAACAAAAGCAGCTCGGATTGCCCCCTTTGGTAGCATGACAGTGGGGATGGACTCGTTTTCAACTAGGGAAATATTATTTGAAGTGGCAGTAGCAGAGGACTATTGTATTTCAATGTCTCCCTTAGTCACCATTGCTTGAATAATATTCTTAAGGACATAACAATCCTTCAGAGAATGACTCACAATCCGATGGTACCGACAAAATTTTGGATCATCGGTCTTGCTAACCTCGGACGGTCGCTTAGGCTCTGGTAATTCTATTGCCTTAGCCTTTAGCAATGAGTTGAAAATTTCTTCCACATCATCATCTTCAAAAGTGTACTTCACTTCCTTTCTTTCTTTTAAAGAGGGATTTCTGGAAGTTTCTTTCCCATTTTTAGGGACTTCCTTTCCTTTTCCATTTTCTTTCTTCTTATTGACATTGACAAATGTAGGCATGGCCTCATCTTTCTTTGTTTGCTTCTTATTATCGAACTTTTTCTCTTCAGTCATTCGAGATTTTTGAGGCAAATTCTTTTGTCGCGCTATTTGTCTTTCAACATTGCTAGCTTTGGAAACAAGAGCGTCAAATGACTGGGGCTCTGCCGTGCCTACAAATGTTGCAATCTCTGGAAGCAAATTATTGGAACACATTTGAACTGCAGATTGTTCACTTAGCTTTTCAAAGCATTGAAGGTTAAGACTTCTCCACCTTGTAATGAAGTCATTAACGCTTTCATTTGTTCTTTGTCGAGCATATGCCAGGTCAATTATTGAGATTTTCTTCTTTGAACTAACAAATTGAGCTAAGAATGCCCTTTGCATATCATCCCACGTGATGATCGAACCTGGCTGCAATTGAGTGTACCAAGTGAATACTGACCCTTTTAAAGATTGCACAAATTGCCTTATTAACAAGGCATCCGACAAGGCTGACTCCCCACATGCTGAATAAAAGTGAGCGAGATGCTCTTGGGGTGACCCATTAATCCCATCAAATTTTTCAAAGTTTGGTTTTTGATAACCATGAGGAAATGGGATGGTATCGTAATGACTAGGATATGGCCTACAATACCCAAGCACTAGTGGAGTCATGGATGCTTGGAATTCTCGAATTCTGTTAGCAATTAATGTTTTCAAATCTGCCTGAGTGACTGGCGCTGTAGAAGTTTGAGGCTCTTCAGTGGTTTGAACATGTTCTCGTGCTGAGGCGCTAGCTTGGCTAGCCACTTGAGCTGCGAGGGCAGCTATCTCAGTGTCTTTCTCTGCCAATTTTATCTGCATCTCATTTAACTGCTCCTCAATGCTTGACGTGCCTGTAACAAGAATTGGCATATCCTTTGACTCAGATTCTAGATCAATTTTTAAATTTTCTCGGAACTGTTGTCCCAACTCATCCGAAAAATCCTCTTCTTGGAAGAAAGCTTTAGGATCTCCATAAAGAGGATTATTTGAACTTGACATTGAGCTGATGGATTGTTCATGTCGATTTGATGTTATTGATTCCTCCGAGGTAGCTTGTGATGATGAGTAATCCTGTTCAGTTGTTAAGGACTCATCTGCGGTCGCAGATTCCTCGAAAGAAGGCTGAGACATTATCCGAGCTCTTGATCGGGTGATAGGTCCTGTGTAAATTTGCGTGCCTTCCCTTGAGACGTAGTCTGCCCCTGATTAAATGTGAGCTTCCCTAGCATACATGTATCCCGAAAGGAAAGCCCATTTTTTAGCTTCCATGTCTGAATGTGTGTTCTTGGATCGCTCAGCACTTATGGTAGTCAATGGAAACAGAGAAGCTTTATGTATAGATTGGGTCTTTGGGCCCCTTGATTGCTTCTTGGATCCCCTCTTCTTGGAAGGGTTCCTTTTAGAAAGGACCTTGATGGAAATATTCAAATCTGATCACTGACTTTTGGAATAGGAAAGTTTTGGACTCTTTCCTTTAGCAGATGCAGATGGTGAACCAAGCTCAACTGCTCTTGGTTTAAATTGTACTAGAGATGTAAACTTTGATTGACTAGTAGCAGTAGACTTCGGGGTAGCCTGTCCTTGTGGTAGCCTATCCTGAGAAGCCTTAGAAGCTTTTACGCTTGGCGTAGAAGGAGGAGTTCCCTCCTTGCTTTTCACGGAGGTTTCCATCACTGATACAGTATAGGGAAAATTGATTGGTATGGTTCCAATCAGTATTTGAGTAGGCTGATAGACTGGGGTGATTTCTGGGACCTCCATATGGGTAGCCTTAGCAATTGTTGGCATGACTTTGATAGCCTTCTTAGGTGTAGCTTTGGTAATTTTCCTCTCCTGGATCCTAGCATTGACTTTTGGAATTGCTCCAGAGATTGTTGACTGATCAATCTTGAAAGATGCACGATAAGTCACCTTCTTTGAATTTTTCCCATGAACTTGCATTGATGAAGGTAGTTTGTGGTAGTAAACAGTTACTTGTGGTGCCATTATGAACCTGTGAAGGTAACAAAAATAAAACACTAATTAATTTTTAAAGTTAGAGATGAAAGGGAAAATGAGTCCCACTGGGCGTGGCAAAAACCATGTTGGGCAAAAATTTGAATATTTTGCCGAACATAACTTCACTCATATAATGTGGGTTAGACCCATTCCAGATAGTATATATCCGTTAATTATAATCTCTTACTTCAAGAGAACAACATTTGATTCTAACTAGAAATTATCACACGCTACCATTTACACCACAAAGACATTTTATTTGCGATGGTGGCTGGACCTAGGTTAATAGCCTAGGCTGCTCTACGTACCCGTTATCGGGATCAAGCCGATTCATAGTTCGGGGAGATTAAATTATTTTTGGGTTAAGATAAACGGGTAAATGACCCATTGATCTTGAATGGACAAAATATCCATTATGTTTAAAATGGGTAAATGACCATTTGAATTTATATGGGTTTAAGGACCACTTGATTGTGGAGGAGTTGTGACTGCGCCTAGTTTAACTAGTCTACCTACGTATCCGAAAGGGAATCAAGTCAGCCGTAGTTTGACATAAGAAATTGGAATTTATTTAAAGTTAATTTGGACTTGCGACTGCGCCTAGTTTAACTAGACTGCCTACGTATCCGAAGGGGAATCAAGTCAGCCGTAGTTCGACAAGAATTTTGAATTTGAGTGGGGTTTTAAATGAGTGAATGACTCATTGAATTTGGTTTGAAATGGGTGAGTGACCCAAAATTTGATATTGAATTTGATTTGGTTTAAAAAGGGTGAATGATATTCATTATTCTTTGGGATGGGTATGTAAAACAACTTTAACTTACGTGAATTTTAGGATTCACAGAGGTTGTGACTTAAGATGGAATTAAATTCCATGTAAGATTATTGATTTTATGTGGGTTTGAAACTCAAAAATCTATTAAGAGTCCAAGACTCTTTTCATAAAGATTGTTGAGTTTTAAACCTCCTGAAAATTAGTAAAGAGTTAGAAACTCTTTAATTTAATTTTTTTTGCACTATTTAATTTGTAGGTTGTTTAAAACTCCAAAAATAGTGAAAGATTAAAATAGCTAAATTATTGTAGCATTTGCAGAAATTGGTCAAAGACCCCATTGTTTTGATTTTCATGTGCTTTTGAAAGACCACAAAATTTTTTGTCGTTGCAAGTTTTCGGAGGAGTTAAAAACTCCTTTGACTTGGTGGGAGTTAAAAATTCATTTGATTCATGAATTTTTGAAGAGCCAAAGGCTCTTAATTGCTGTAAAATTTCTTAGGAGTTAAAAACTCCACTGCTGTTTTAAAATGGTCCTTAAAAGTCCAAAGCAACATATTTTTTTTAAAATAGTATTTGAAAGACCAAAGCAAAATTTTTTTAAAATGGTCTTTGAAAGACCAAAACAGAATTTTTTTACAATGGTCTTTGAAAGATCAAAACATAATTTTTTTTTTCTTAAAATAGTTTTTGAAAGACCAAAGCAGAATTTTTTTTAAATGGTCTTTGAAAGACCAAAACAGAATTTTTTTTACAATGGTTTTTGAAAGACCAAAGTAGAATTTTTTTTAAATGGTCTTTCAACGACCAAAGCAGAATTTTTTTTACAATGGTCTTTGAAAGATCAAGTCAGAATTTTTTTACAATGGTCTTTGAAAGACCAAAACATAATTTTTTTTTCTTAAAATGGTCTTTGAAAGATCAAAGCATAATTTTTTTTAAATGGTCTTTGAAAGACCAAAACAGAATTTTTTTACAATGGTCTTTTAAAGACCAAAGCAGAAATTTTTTTAAATGGTCTTTGAAAGACCTGAGCAGAATTTTTTTTTTTTTTTTTTAAATGGTATTTCAAAGACCTGAATTCACTGCCATTTTTTTTAAGGGTTTGCTGCAACATTAAAAAGGTTAGTAACAAGCCAAATGAGAGTTTAAAACTCCACTAAGCCAAAAACTCACAACCAAAGACCAAAAATCTAATTCAAGATAATTTTGAGGAATTAGAAATTCCTCTAAATTACATACAGAGAGGGGGACTTGTATACTAAATTATGGTTTTGAAAGAGTCAGAGACTCTTGTGGATGAAAGACGTGGCTATTTTTTTTGTATTGCAGCAAGATTTGGAAGAGTTATAAACTCCTTTGGTGTGTTTTGCTTTGCCGCCAACTCTTGCAGGAGTGAAAACCTCCAAATCAAATTCTTTGCTTCAATTTCTTTTCCTTGAACCCACTGCTCACTGCCTTGTAAAGTTTGCTTCTCTTCTTTCTAGCTTTTTTTTTCTACCCATCCATTTGCCGAAAGAGTTGAAGATGGCAAAGCTCTTGCCCATTCTCAAAAGAGTTTGAAACTCTTGTGGCTGCCCCAAACTCTAGGAGTTTAAAACTCCTATAATTTGTAATTTCGGGAGGATCGATATAGCCGAAATTGTTGAATTCCTGCCATCAAAGATCCAAGAGATTAAATTAACAAGAAAGAGGGTGAACAGAATTTTTTTTACCTGTTGCAAGGCTTCAGATTTTTTTTCTTTTGCCTCTCTTTCTTCTCCTCTCTCTGTCGAAATTTCTCTTTTTCCTTTGCCTTTTAACCGTCTGGACTCTCCCTTCAGATCTCTTTTTTTTTTCTTCCTCTTGATCTCAAGATCAAGTGTATTTATAATACCTTTTTGCATGCAAAAGGGGGGGGGGGGAAGCTGACAATCTTTTAGGAATCCCCACCAAGTCCACTTCCTCTTGCTTGTAGACAATTGATGTAGTGGGGAGTTTGGGAACTGTCCAACCGTCAAACCGACCTTAACTCTCGGCTTTCCAAATTTTTTTTTTTTTACAACATACAGTTTTTTTTTTTAAATTCATAAGGATGAATTTCATGAATTTTAATGGACCAAATTGAAATGTGAATTTTAACAATTGAGTTTGACGGGTCAAGTTAACGATCAATAATTCTATGGAATCACGCGTCGAATATGAACCCATCATTGACCTCTTAAAATAAAATTTTGCATCGAAAGTTGACAAGTGCTAAATTTTTTCGTTTAACACTCTGCTATATCAAACTTACATAATGTACCCCAAATTCTTCAAAAAAAAAAACTTCAACCTTCATCTCACCCATTAGCTGGGTCAGGTGGAGTTACATTTTACAACTTGTATCAAAATCCAACTCCCACCAAACTGCTAATTAGACACCAACTAGAAAGCAAATTAATTAGATCAACAAATTATTACGAGTTCAAGTATATTGGTCGCTCAACTCCTCTTGTTTCTGCTTCCAAACAACAAAGCAAAGTAAAACATAATTCTGAAGAAAAACCCCAAAGCAATGGTGATCCACAAGCAATTCCATTTGCTTATCTCACTCCCTCCAGTTTGCTTCAGAATATCCACTCCAGTAGTCAAGCATGTGGAGCTAGTAATGTTCATGCCCAAGGTATCGCTCATCGTCTTTAATAGTTTAAGCTTCAAAAAATCGGGAACAGCCACTAATGGCGTATTATCAAACACCTGAATCCCCTTGATGAAGCATTTTGTTGGGTCATCAAACTCGTTTTGTAACACCCCTTGGTATGGATACTTCACCAGAGAAGCATAGTGGAACCAGAGCCAATAAGGAGGGATTCGATCTCTAGTGATGAAGAAGCCGCTGAAGAGGACGAAATAGGCTAAAATGGCGACGACGACTGTGTAACCCAACATCACATGAGAGACAACACCGGAAAGGAAGGTGACGAAGGAGTTTCCGGCGAAGAATGACGCGAAGATGAAGAAGAAAAAGAAGAAAAACCCAGAAAGTCCGCCGGCGAGACCAACCGCCCAGAAGGTGGTTGCTGCAAATGCAACTGAGAGGAATAGGAGAGATGGGATGGAGATAATGGAGTGAGAGAGAACGTACGATGAACGGCGATAAGCATTGTAAGCTGTCTCTCTCATGAAGATGTATCGTTCTTGAAGAAAGACTGGAATGGCTTCGGCGCAAGTGTAGAAGGTGGTTGAGACGGCGAAGGCGAAGAACCCTAATCTTTCTTGAATGCCTTTTGGGGTATTATCCAGCCTCCAAAACATGGTGGCTAAGATTATTCCGGTGATCATCACAGCTCCTAATCGGATACCGAAGAGCTCCGGCGACCGCCATGAGTTTAGTAATGATCGTTTCCCGATCACTATCATTTCAATCCAAAGAGGGTTCGCGAACCTTGGAACAGAAGATGAGAGGTTGGATTCTACTATGTTTGTTGCTCCAGAGACTAGCTTTCCTCGAGAAATGCTTGCACTTATGGCGTCTTTGAGAGACAATTTTAAATCTTTTGATCCATTTTCTGAATTGTTTCGAGGGTTCTTCATTTCCCATGATTTGTTGAAATCAACCAAATTTTTGGTTCCATCAGGAGTGCCTTCGAGCTCTCGGATAAAATCAAGAGCAAACTCAGTTCGATCCTCGTTTTCTGGAACTGGGTGTCCAAACTCAGAGAAGAACTGTGGAAGACCATCCGGAGAGCCAATGTACACCGTCTGTCCTCGTGAAAGAAAGATCAAACTATCAAGCAGGCTAAGAAGTCTATAACTTGGTTGATGTATCGACATGATCACAATGCTTCCAGTTTGAGCAATCCTCTGTAAGACCTTCACCACCATGTAGGCACTGGTAGAGTCAAGCCCCGACGTGGGTTCATCAAGGAACAGGACAATCGGATCATGAATAATGTCAATTCCGATGGAAACTCGACGTCTTTCGCCGCCGGAGACTCCTCTATGGCCTTCATCTCCGATCACCGTCTTGGCAGCGCTTTCCAGGCCTAACTGATCGATCAATGCTTGAACTCTTGCTTTCTTCTTCGACTTTGAGAGAGTACGTGGTAGCCTAAACTCCGCCGAGAACATGAGCGTCTCTTCCACCGTCAACATCGGAAATAACAGGTCGTCTTGCATAACATAAGCTGATATAATTTTAAGAAGTTTAGACTCCAAAACTTCACCGTTCAGAGTAATTGTTCCCTTCAAGCTCTCTTTGGATATCCGATGAGCAAGTGCGTCGATCAAGGTAGATTTTCCGGAACCACTAGCCCCGAGAACGGCCATGATCTCACCTTCTCTCGCTTCGCCAGAGATGTCATTTAATAACACCTTCGTGCGAGTCACCTGATTTTCAGTCATACCTTCCGGTGGTTCAGGCGTTGTGGTCCTCCTGAAACACGTCGGAAGTGACATTTTTCGGCGAGTTTTGACGTTGTATGTGAGGTTCTTGAAGGAAAGAACGAAAGGGTATGACGTGGGTTCAGAGACTGCATCATTGAGCTCGAGAACTTGGTGTGCCGGAGATTTGTTGATGCCGGCGGAGTCACCGAGTTGCTGTAAGAGCCCACCGGACGTCGGTGGCGCCTGAGGTTTGGGCTTCATGGTGAGATCTTGGAGCTCCATGGTTTATCTTGGACACAAAATTGGAAGGTCACGGCAGCAGAGATTAGTGTTGCTTATGTGGTTAGAGTCAGCTTGAAACTCCATTTATATAGCAAGCAGAAAAAGAGAGAGAAGAGAATGATACCAGCGGTATTGGTTATAAGTAGTTTGTTCCGGTGGATGTTGACAGTTTTGAGTGTATTCCGTGGGTGAGAAGTTGCACTGCCGTCCACTACTTGTTTCTCTATGTATTTCGACTACTACAAAGTCCAATCTAAGAGTGTGTGTGTGTGTGTGTGTGTGTGTTTGTGAGAGAGAGAGTGAGATTTCTTGTGAAAATGATATTAACCAAGTTGACAATAAGATTAACTTGGCGAGGATTGAGGACTATCTGTAAATTGCTTATTCAGTCCAATGAAAATGATTGAGTACAAAAACATGGGTCATCATCTTCTTTTAGTCACGAACTCGTGCAAGTTAGATAGCATAAAATGTATAATAACCCAAAAAAAAAAAAATTTGATAATGAAAACTAGTCCGTCATATTTTTGTACGCTTCCTCATATTTTTTTTTAATTATGTGAACATTATAAACTATAGATAAACATGGATAACAACGTATGGATTTTAGACATAAAACAATCTAAGTATGTAAGAATCAAACTTTAAATCTTAAGGTAATATCCATTAAATCTTTTTCATTTGAACAACTCGACGTTTGCAAACTTGAACTAAAATTTCATTCGAGTTTGATTTTTGAGATATACAGTTCAAAGTTTAATTCGGATAGAAATTGAGTTCAATTTGGGCTTGAGTGTCGGGGTTACTCAACTTGAACAAAAATTTGAGTTCGATTAGATTAAATTGAGATTGAAACTGGATTCCCTAATTCAAATTTGATTATAAAAACTTCAAATCCCAACTCAAACACTGCTCGATCTAAATCAGGTTGAGATTTCTTGATTAACTACAAACTCATTACTAAAATTATCGAAGTTCATAATGATCCGCTCAAGTTACTCTCCAATATATGCAAATAACGTCTTTGTTTCGAAAAAAACAAAAGGGGAAAATAAGAGGGACTTCAAACTATCTGGATTTGGTGAGCAGTACTAATAACTTCAAACAAAAAAAAAAAAGCAAGCTTGGTAGGATGTCATTATCATATAAAATCTTCATGCATACTTCTTGCTTTTCATTGTAATTTACATGTTCATGTCAATTATAGACTTGTTCCATTGCTATTATTTGAAAATGACTGTCATTGTGTTATTCGAATTCGATTCAATGTAAGAGTGTAGTATAGTGCATGAGACCGAGTATGGGGAACCAATTTTTTGCAAAAAAAAATTTCAAAAAACAAGTTTTTTTAACTAAAAAATAAAATAAAAAAAAAAATAAGTTGAAGTATCCAAATGAGTTATTGTATGAAGTCCTCATGCATCCAACAAATAGAAGAAGAAGATCAATGATACCCTTTGATAACGCTTTTTAAGAATTTCTTTTATTTGTAAAAGTAGCATTTGTTCGGGTGTGTTCATTTCTTCTAAGCTTAATTAACAAAATACATGAACATATATAAGTGACAAATTCAAATATTAAGATGCATATAGATTATTTTTGTTAAATAATAATAGATATGTGTTTTTTTAAACGAGATTATTTTTATTTTAAAAAAAAATATTACAAAAAACATGCGTGTCGTGCTATTTTGAATGCAATGGTTCAATATTTATGGTGATTACCCGATGGCTGAGTGTAGGATATGCCTCCTATCTATAAGTCCTTATATCTTTCCTTCACACGCCTTCATTTCCTCACGAAATCCATTTTTCAAAAACCGAGTGCTTGTGTTGATGGAATGTCCCCATCGTTTTTGGCCTTATTTAAATATGTTTTCTTCAAAATCTGGGCTTAGCTAGAGTAGGTATGGCTTTCATATATATATATATATATAAACATGACAGAATTCAATAAATTTATCCGACGGTCTCAAATAGACTCATCTAACGGTCATCAACATCCTTCTCAAAACTATTCACATTGCACCGTGTCTTTTAACACGAGTTATCCCTATTATATATATGTACTAGTTATTGTCTGTGCCTGAAGGCACAGAGTAATAAAAAATAGTAAACAATAAATATATTTGTACTGGGGGTGAGAGGTGATGGTGGTAGGAGACGGTGATGGTTGTGGTAAGTGGCAATGACCGTGGTGGCGGTGGTGGTGGTGGTGGCGGTGGCGGCGATGGCATCATTGACGGCGACGGTGGTTGTGGCAACGGCGATGGCGACGGTGGTGGTGGTGGGGGCGACAACGGCGATGATGGTGGTGGTGGTGGTGGTGGTGGTGGCAGTGGTGGTGGCGATGGTGGTGGTGGTGGTGACGGCGATAGCAGTAGTGGTGGCGATGGTGGTGGTGGTGGCGGTGGCGGCGGCTACAGCAGTGGCGGTGGTGATGGCGATGGTAGTGGCGGCAGTGGTGGGGGTGGTGGGGGTGGCGGCGGCGGCGACGGTGGTGGTGTTGGTGGCGGTGGTGATGGCGACGGTGGCGGCAGTGGCGGTGGTGGTGGTAGAGGTAGTGGTGATGGTGGTAGAGGTAGTGGTGAGACGATTTCAAACACTATTTTTTTTTAAAAAAAATACTTATGAGAAATAATTTGTAGAAGTACTTTTAAAAAGTAACTCCAAACACACCCTTAGGGGTCTATTTTTCTTATTAAATTTAGGGTTTTAATATTAGCCATTAGATTAATTTTAAAGTAAACTTTAAAGCGATCTCAACTGCGAAAAGCAAAAGTCATGTTTATCTTTTGAGATTTGAATTGTAAGCTACTTTATTATATAGATAAGAAGAACTCTTAGATACAAAAACAAAACAACACAAAACAAAAAAATGGGCCAAGCGCACAACACTCCTTCCAATGTGGGTCTGCGATAACTCTCGCGACTAGTTTCTCCAATTTTTCAACCGACATGAATTTTCAACAGGTATGAGTGAACGTAGAGATGATAAACATGAGTGAATATGAAGTCTCTTTAAAACGGGAGAAGATTATCTACCACATATTTCTAACTCCTAATTATTATCTTATTATTCGTTCGTGATATGTGGTAATGATGACATACTATCACTTGTTATTTTATTCGATTACTGGCAGAAGTTTTGTGCACCCGATACAACCAATAAAAGTGAGGTGTAGAGTTGCAATGAGCTACTCTGTGAACCTTGTTGCTTACAACTTGTATATATTTGGTTTTGGTTGAATATCATTATATAATCCACCATTATGCAACTCAATCATTAGATAAATTATACTTATATGGCCATTGAATTACTTAATTAACCACCAACTTTCTAGTGAAAACCATATATGTAGAACAGTGGCTAAGGGCAAAGTTGACCAAACATTGAAGTTATCTATTTGAATTTATGGAAAAAAGTTAGCAGACAACTTGGTAGATGACAAATGAGATTTCAGGTGACAAACTGCCAAAGATTACTTTTGCATCCCTCAACAAGTAAAGCCGTATACTTGTCTTTTCATCAATGCAAGTTTTCAATTTGTCTATACGACAGCGGTGATTATGCTTCAAAGTACATGTAAATTTCAACGATTAGCAGTTATGAAAACGATTGTTTAAGACATCAATCCTGAGAAAATTCAAACATATCTTGTTCTTGATTGATTGTGGGTGTGCTGTTAGTCATATGTAAAATATCTATTACTTCTATTACTATTATAAATGAAGAGAGATGATACCCTTAATTACACTATAACCCCTTAATTACTCTATAATCCTCTATCAATTGCAGTCAGCCTCTTATATTATTTAGTTCTCCTATACCTTACTCTCCATCTTGCTCTTTTACAATTATGCACAAGGTGGCGGTGTGATGGACCCATTCGTATACCATATAAAGGAAAATATCATTTGAACCTAATTTACTGATCTAGCGCATAATAACCGTTGAATTGATAGCAGGTGGGTTCTAATTACTAATAGTGAAGTCCATTGTCAATCCAATGATCGTAAATAATTAGGTCAACAAATTAAGTTTAAGTAACACTGTTTTTTGTCGAAACATGGGATGTCCATGAGGATTTGATTGTGTGCCTTCTTTTTCTGTTTTATTAGTCATTGACTTTTTTTCGACATGTCGAGGATGGCCTAAACGAATCAGAATTTTAACCATTAACATTTGGCTATAGATAACTTACCGAAAAAGAAATTGAAATGGTTTCATCACAGATTGTTGTAGCTAAAATGAATATGTTTCCATTAGTCAACTAACATGTTGATGGGTTTGCTTTCTTTTTCTCCTCCTCTTTTCCACAAGACTATATTCAGCCCCCAAGAATTCTGATAAATTAACGCAAGTCTGATTATAAGAAATTCTTCTTATAAACGATCATATGTTTGTCTACACAACCCGAACGCATGGTTCAAAATCCTGATAATAATGCATGATTTTATAATCAATAATGCTATTTATATATAATTTTGGGACTTAATTTAGAGATCTAATACATTATCTTAATTAGATTGATAGTATACTTCATTTACGATTTAGAAACCACTATTAATCTAAATGTCACATTTCATTAGATTGGCCTACGTTTTCTCTAAATGCAAGTGGCTCTCTATTCTACTGTGGCATTGGAAGTGTAACTAGCCAGATTCGTATCTTGAAATATTGTCATATTTGGATTAAACCCACACAATTTCAAAAAGTATAATGAAGGTCTAAAGTGCATATTTGTTAAACTCTTCACACGAACTTAACCGAGCAATTTAAGAAGTATTTGGGTTACCACTTACCATAGTGCTCTATAAATTTGATATTCGAACCTTCCTTGTATGAAGCATTTTAAAGCCATGGGAACGAAACATATTGTATAATTCGGCATTAGACCAAAAAAAGATCGAAATTGTAGGAACTAGGAAGATATATAATATTAAGGGTAAATTATATTCACACCCCTTGACATTTGGTTTTATGAGACCCCAATTGTTAGACAGAGTTAACTATCTTAATAAAAAGACTATTTTGCCCCTCTCTTTAACACAAACTCAAACCAAACCCCAAGCCCTATCCCTAACCCCAACTTAACCTTCGTCGTCCTCTGCAACCAATGTTCCCATTGCTCTCTTTCTCTCAAGGTGAAGAACTAGCCTGAAATCATCCGTCTTCTCTCTCCACCACTGCAGCAGCCTTCAGTAGAAGAACCAATTAGCCCAAAATCACCGAGAATCAACCCAAAATCGCAAAAGAAATCAAAAGGGTTGAAAGCTTAAAAAATCTGGGATATCGAAAGGAAAAAAATGGTTTTTGAAACCCTAAGTCCCCTCTTTTCGTCTCTTAGATTTGAGGCGATGGTGGGTGATTTTGAAACCCTAACTCCCTCTCATTGTCTTGCAGTTCCGAGACATTTCTGTGGTGGCGGTGGTGGTGGTGGTGATTTGTTGGTGCATGCGTGTTAGTGAGTTGGCGGCGATGCAATAGTGGCGATGTTGTGGAGGAGAAGGGTCATGTACAGAGATGGTTGATGATGGATTTTGGCTAGGTGGTGGTTTCAGTGGTGGAGGCGGAGGCGGATGTGGTTTCCATGGGGTTATAGTTTCTCTCTCTCTCTCTCTCTCTCTCTCTCTCTCTCTGTGCTGGTGGTGTTTGGATGTGTTGGGTGGCAGATGCACTATTGCGATGGCTAGGTTTAGGTAGTGGTGATGGTGGCGGAACTGGTGGTGATGGTGGCAAGAGTAAAAATTATGTAATTAGATAAATAATAAACAAAAATAAATTTAATATGGGATAATTGGATTAGGTAATTATTAAGGTTTTAAAAAAATGATTACTTTTAAAATTGTACTAATTGTACCAAATATTATTTAATAAACAAAAAAAATTTAATATTTTATTTATTAATGTAATGTATTTAGAAATTAAACATATAAGTGTTAAATTTTAATCTATATATTTCATATATAGATTAAAAAAATAAATGAGAGGTTGGATAAATTTGGAAGGTATTTTTGGTATTTTGAGAATTATGATTGAAGATCTCAGTTTTGACTGTTAACAAATTTAACGTCTGTTAGTTAGAGGGGGTGTGATTGTTATAAGTTTTAAATGTCAACGGAGTTCGGTGTTATTTTTAAAATATGAGGGGGTGTCCGTTTAATAAAACCAAATGTCAGGGGGTGTGAATGTAATTTACCCTATTAATTGTATGCAAGAGATGAAAGATAGATCTATATCTATATCTATCTATCTATATTTTCTATATTTATATCTATACTATTAATAAAAGTAGTTTGATATGAAAAACTTTTGATTCACTATTTTACTATTATAAAAATTTACAAATACCACTCTATTCTTACATAATTAAATGTCTAAATTATCATAATATCCTTATGTATTTAAAATCTACAAATTATCTCTAATGTCTCTTTTAGTGATCTATTCTCCATGTATAAATATCAGTTTCAAAAAAAAAATTAATTAGCTATATTACTCTTAAAATTTTTAATAAGATGTTCAAAAACCATTCAAAAACTCCATCAATCTAACATTACTCATTTCATATGTAAAGATAACATTATGCCTACACACACATTGACACACAAATATATATATATATATATATATATATATTCAATTTTCATCGAAAAAGTTTAACCTTTTCATTTTTAGGATAAAAAATAATCATCTGTATAATTTTTTAAAATTAATTTATGTTACATCAACATAATTCTTCAGTTATAGTAAACTTTTCAAGTTGTATTAAGATTTTGTGTGAAAATAGATTGTAATGTATTTTTAATATGCTTTATAATATATACTATTTTTTTTGGGGGGGGGGGGGGGGGGGAGAGAGAGAGAGAGAGAGAGAGAGAGGAGGAAGGGGATGAGAGACTTGAACCCTTGACCTCAAGAAGACAAACCTTTCACAAGGTAAGGAGTACCATTCGAATATACCTGACTAATTCCTAACTACAGTAAAATTTCAAATATGAATAGTATATTGATAATTATTTTTATTTTATTCAATGAATTATAAGTGGAATCCTAATCAAATAATTGTCAAAAAATTTTATTTTTCAAACATCACTAAAAATTACTATCAATCACAAAATTCTAAAAACATAGAACTCTAACTATTTTTTAATCTTTTTTCTTATAATTAGAACAAAAAATCTTGAAAATATACAAAGTTTTCATAATTATATAATAGAGTATGAGCGATGAAAAAATAAGTTTGATAAATTTAAAATGTTATTTAATTCAGGTACACATATATCTAATATTTTTTATTAATTTTTTTGTACAAAAATTATTTATGTGCAACGCACGTGGTTCATTGCTAGTTACTTCTAAAAGTACCTTACAAATAAATTTTTTTATTTTCATCTTTTATCCTTAAAGAATTATATAAAAACAATCATATTCTATTTTCTACTTTAACTCTTAGATCATTGTATTCTAAGAATAAATATTTAATTACAAGTGTAATAAAAAAATGATTACCAATAGTAAACTGACTTATATATCATATCTTATCATATCTCAGGAAAGTTAAACGGCTTCAATTTTTTCCTAATATTTAATTTCAAATTAAATACATATAAATTAACCGTATAAAAGTTAACTAAATACATAATTTTACTTAATTAGCCCTAATCCATTAGGACCCTTAGTATCCCATAACATACGCCTCTCTCTCTACACACACAAAAATAAATTAATTCTCTTATTTAGAGACAATTATATTATGTATGTTTATTATACTATACATTTATTCTTTCCACTAATGCACCGATCCTCTTAAGTGTTCAATACATCGCAACACCTTTACATGTAGGAGAACAATTACTTCCATCTATACTACTTTAAAATGTCAGCATACGTGAAAACATTTTTTTTTCCACTTTTGCCCTCTAAAACTACAACTATGTCATCCATATCCGTCAAAGTTAAAGCCACACTAATTTTATTTTTCTCTTTTATCCTCAAACAATTATATAAAGACAATTATATTATATTTTCTAACTTAACTCTTAGACCATTCCTATTCTAGGAATAAATGGATAAATCTACTACTAATAAAAGTATGCTAACATAAAAAACTTTTAATTTTAAATTTACTATTCTTTTAATGTCAATCATATCCTTCATGTCCTTTGAACTTCCTTGTATGTTATCTTCTAATGTCAATAATATCCTTTGTCTTTTGATGTTCTTTTTATTTTAAATTATTATATACTGTTTATTTTTTTTTCTTTTTTAATTAAGGTTATAATACAGTTTATAACAAATCTTACAACTTCTCATAAGGCATAACGTTGACACCATGTTTATGTAGTAACTTCTGATAGTTTGGTTGCCTTTAATGCTTGGGGCCAATTTTACTTGACGTTGAGACCTTACAACTTCTGGAAATTCATATTTGATGTGCATTGAATACATAAGTTAGCAATATAGTGGTGATTTCTTGTTGTGAGTAATGGATTTTCCCTCTTAGTTTATATAAAGCATTAAAAAATTTTATGTTTGCTGGCACTGCAACAACTTCTATGTCGTGTTCTTGCCTATTAGGTATCTTTCATGAACTGCTCAGTTTTATATTGATGGTTAACATAATGAATGCTGCTATTGTAATGCAAATGGTAAGTCTCACAATATTGTCGTTTGTACCATGGAGTTATCATATTTATTTATTTTTATTCCTTGTTATTATGTGCAATACTCCTAAAAGTTTTATGCAGCCACAAGGAGCAGTAGTTGCAGTTAAATTTGTTGGCAAAGTTGGATGTTAATTTGGTTGTTTTAAGTAGAGTTTGATTATAGAACAACCGGAGACATATGATAATTAACCTCCATTTCTTCACATTTGTTCGAGATACAAATTAATTGACATCTTAAGGCTCTTGATATACACCGCATGGCTATGCATCAACTATTATCATAAAGAAAACTATCCTTATAATTCAAACTATCTTTTAGAGAAGGTGTCTTATTTTTTTCATTCGTAAAACATATTAATTAACTTATCTCTATATTTTTAAGCGGAGAGGCTCTAAGAGTTTTATCAACTATGAAAAAACCTTGATGTTGGTCGTTGATAATGTTTATCAAGATTAATTAAACAGCTCTGGATATTCTTGTGTAATTTTTGGGATAAATAGTTTGCTTCTTGTGAATTTCTTTGTCCATTTAAAGAAATCTAATTTTGTTATTCATTGATTCATAATGAAGTCCCCTACATTTCTACAATCCATTGAAAGATTGTGTGTGAGAAACAACTTATGCTTCCCACAGTTCGCAAGGAGTTAGAACGAAAGACCCTTGATTCAATTGTCTACCTGGAGGCATTACGCATTGGCCAATATATATGGTGTGTCATGTTCTGATAACTACAATTAACTTTCCACATTTATCTTATGGATCAGCCTTTAAAAATTTATGTTGATATGAACTTATTGCACAAAGGTCTCAATATTCGGGCTCATTAAGGCATTAGTAACTTTGTAATAGTTCATAAGACATAACAGTGCATGCGGTTAATAGTTTTATGACATATATTTCTCAGTTTTTAGATTTTTTCTAGAATGAAGGTAACTGCACTTATATATCTAGCTTAGATCACTACATGATTTTAGAGTTCTAATTTTGCATTGCATAAAGTTCTCCAGTGTCCTTTTTTGCTATATATGTATATCCCATAATTGAATAATTTAAATTTTTTTTTCTGTTTTACCATCAATATGTAACTGTGTGTAACAATTTCAAAAGCCATTGACTTGTCATTGCAATATTAATGTCAAAACCCCTATATCAATATGGTTCAAAATCCCATATTGCTTGCAATGTTCTAAGATACTTCTATTTACAATTTAATTTTCCATAGCTTTTGTGGGTGTGAAACAACCTCTATTGGTGCAAATCTAGCAAACAAAACTACAAGCTTGGATTGACACTTATTTCTACTTTGAGCTTTCATAATAGCACAACAACTGGTATTGTAATATGTTTTATGTCTTTTTCACTGCATTTTTCTGGTATTGATCATTAGAGCTTCAAATATATACTTTGAATTATGTTAGTGCTATATCTTTAAAGACATAAAAACACACATTTTTATTTTAAAAATAGTCCACGTGCAACGCACGTGTGCACCAACTAGTTATTAAAAAAATGGCTATGTAAACTATATCAAGCCATTCATGATGGCATAAATTTTTAGTATTGCAACAACCAAAACCTTCCATCTTCGTAGCATCCATACACTTCCTCTTTACTTTACTATAACCGTCTCATGTCTCCCTGTCTCTCTCTCCTTATATATCCCTCTATTAATATCAAAATCTGAGCAAAACAATAACAAAAACAAAAGCTCACCTTTCTTTGTTCGAATTTTTGGATTTCTAAATTCTACGGTTTCTTTAGGGATACCCCAAAGCTTTTCCCTTGATACTACAACTTTTACTGATTTTATGGTAAGCTCATAACTTCTTATGTTTGTGTATAGTTTTTATAAAGTATGATTTAGAGTTTTTCATTTAGTTTTGATGATTCTATGTTGGCTTCTTTGTACGCAAAAGGAAAAGAATATTTTGAGCAAAAAAAATGAATACGTCGAGATCGCTTGCATGATACTTGTAAAACCCCAACATTTTGAAATATATACCTAACTTAGTTTAGGTCAATTTGTGATATTATTTTTGAAAATGGATGTTAGGGTAATTAAAGAATGAGAAATTGTAGGGTTACTGTAGGGTTTTTTTTTATTTTGTATATATACATTGTAGGCAGTCAAAAATAGGGCAAAACAAAAAAAAAAAAAAGGAAAGAAGGATTCTGAGAGAAAGAGAGAGAAGGAAGGAAGAGAGAAGAAAGAAAAAAAAAAAGAAGAAGGGATTTGGATCTATTGAAGGTATGAATCCATTATTTATTTTATGAGTTTTATATTAAATCACATGGTGCTAGTTTTATCATAATCTATATATATATATATATATATATATCTGTGTGTGTGTGTGTGTGTGTGTGTGTGTGTGTGTGTGTTCATGATGAGAAATATAGATGAATATATAAATAAATTTTATTATAAGTTATTAATTCTATATATTATTAGACCTAATTTAGATTGGTTGATTTTGAGGCTTGTAGATAATTTAATTGTGTTAAAAAGAAGAAGAAAAAAACAAAGAAGTAAAAACAAAGAAAGAAAAGATGTAGACCAAGCTTCTGGTTCGTTGAAGAAGATGAAAGTTTTGGAAATTCTGGAAACCTCCCTCTTAGTTTTAAGTAGTTTTATTTTGATCCCTATACTTTTATAAACTCAATTTTTGATTACCATGGAACTTGGTAATTTATAGAACTGACCCAATATGTTTGAAACAAATGTAGTCATTTCAAAACAGCCCCCGAGTTTTGGAAAATTTCTGAAATTTTGAAACGACCCATAAAAGTTTTGATTAAGTGTTTAAAAATCAATGGTTACCCTAATAAATCAAATTGATGTTGTATTCTCGAAAAATGGGTCTCTAAAACTTTAAATACTATTCTGGAAAATTTATGACAAGCTCGAAAACAGAAAATTCGTTTTTAAAGAAATTACACTTTGACCTCAAAAGTTTCAAAAATTATGATTTGACCCTGAAACTTTAAAAAAAAATTCTAAACAATCCAGAATACTTTCATACCTTATTACCTCGTATTAGAAAGGATATTTATATGTAAAATATATATTAAGTATATATCAATGGGTATGAAGTATAAAAATAAATATAGAATCGCGAAGCGACGAAATTAGGAATATGAATTAATAGTTATATGTTATATGTTATATGTTATTTTGGATTAGGTGATGATTGCTTTGAGATTGAGAAAGAGTGTTTTGAATTGGATTCTGAGAATCAAGGTAAGTAGTTTACTACTTCTTTTGGGAGGATTTTCTATATTAAATGTGTGAGTGCGTGCGTGTGAATTTTTTATATATATGATATATGTATTGATGTTTGAGGTTGCAATTAAATGTTTTAAAATTGTGAACTGTTCTATATGTGAATTTTGAAAAACTTGTGGGATGATTTTATATCATTGCTTTGGTGATGAAAAGGAAATTTTGTGTGCGTTGGGATTAAAACTACAGTTTTGGTGTGTGTGAAAATCATGTTTATGAGACGGGGACTGGGGTTACCAGATCTAAGTGGTAACAAGCGACTGGGACTGGGGTTACCAGGTCTAAATGGTAACAAGCGACTGGGCCAGTTACCAGGCTAATGGTAACAAGAGACGGGAACCTTCATAGGCTTTCAACTACTTTTATTTATTTATTTATTATGGGGGGAAAGGGAGGTTCCTCCTTCATTTCTTGAATATGGTTGATGAAACACCATGTTCTGAGGAAAATCCCAGCCATGGATACCAAGTCCCTCACCATAAACAAGGTAAGGAGGTTCTAACCAATACAGTAACAAGTTCAGTAGCATCGTCATCATATAACTCTCCTTCTCTAATCTCTCCTTCATCCTCAGTATTTGTTCAGCTTTACAGTCACCTTGCATATCTCCAAGGACCACATTAGTCCTTAACCATCCCTCTAAAAATCCCACCCCCACTACACTAACCCTCACCCAGCCATCCCCACTTGTTTCGTACTGTGGTTCCTAGTCCGATGACCTTCCTAGCACCTACACTCCCCCATCTAAGCGATACAATTTTCCTGATGAACCCAAGTGTAAACTTGGAGTTCACTACTATGGATTTCTTCATGTGTAAGCTTTTACTCTTTGATGCAAATATTGCCTTGATACATCCCCCCCCCCCCCCCCCCAAAAAAAAAAAAAACAAAAAACAAAGAAAATCTTTCTCTGAGTTCACATTAAAAAATGGAGAGAGGATTGGGGAATTGTATGGGTTCGTGAATACCTGCAACCACTCTCCACACACAATATTAAAAATCCATAAATTAGGAGCTCATTTTATCAAACACCTTACATGCATATTGATTCATAGATAATTCTTGAAAAAACCATTCATTCAATAATCACTTATCATTGTTTATTTGCATGTCAGGTTGTAATCCCAACCACTTAACCAATATTAGGTGGTTCACTATCAAATTCAAAGAGCTTATGCACATATTTGTTCACTCTCATGAATTTGACATCTACCAATCTTGTGCCTACTAAGTGAATATACTACTACTATTAATAACAACTCCATTTCATTAGCTGAAATCAAGATCGCACCAAAACATTACAAATACCTCTAAACAGCACAAATTGACTGCAATACTTTGATAGAATGTGATCTTCCTCTGCTTTGATGATTTGATCGTTGAAGCAAAAAAAAAAAATTGAAACAAACAAAATAAAAGCAAACACCACAATAAAATCCAAACAAAAAATATATATTTGCGAATGTTGTTGTATCCACCTCCATCGAGTAATTGATATGTTCACCCTGTATTACTATATCAGATTTCATTAACGATCGGTGAGAGGGAGAGAAGCTCCAACATCGTCAATGGAACTCTCCGGTGAAAAATAATATTTTTTATAACGAAAAACATCATGAATGACGAAGGTAACTTGAAATATGTACGGGCCAGCCTAATGTCCATGTAATATACGGAGCATAGGCCCAAACGTCCATAGCGGGCCAGGGCCTATTCGGATCAGTCAATAGCCTTTGGCAGACCAGGGCCGGCTTTCGGTTCGTTGGCAAGTCAACAGGTTGGGCAAGGCCCAACCAGAACCTGATGACACGCGACCTATTGAGCCGATCTTAATGGCCTATCCTCTTTTTTAAATTACGCGAAGTTTACTTTACATCTTGAAAAATTTTAGAGTTTTTTGGAGGCCGATCACGGGGTTTAATGGGATTCTAAAAAAATTCAATCAGTAATTTTCTTTTGAATTAGATTTCTGTTGAAAAGTCAAAATAATAGTCATAACTAACGCCATTTTAAAAATGTAAAAAATAACAATAATGTCATTACGTAATTAAAACATCTATTCTAAAAAATTACGTCATCATAGCGTACATTTTTCTCCAAAAAACACAGATTGTCAGACAGGTACATTAAAAAAATGACCTTTTCTTGACTAACTGAAAGTTTAAAGATACATTAAGTTACATTTACTAATAGCGGCTACACTTAGTTTATCTTTACAACAGATACATTGAGACCAAACGACTGGACAGACGTCTCTTCGATTAACTATGAAATTAACACCATAATTGATGAGCACAGATCCAATTGGGTCAAGCCCAACTCATTGAGTAAGCCCAAATTAGCTACAAAGCAGGTCAAGCCCAGCTCATGGATTCGGCCCAGTCCAATGTTGAAGGAGTATAGGAAGATCAGTGCACTTGGAGAGTAATTACTAGGATAGCCACTCTCGAAGATCAAGACTATCATTAATTGTACTTATCATTAACTGTAACTATCCACTCCGAATGACTAGTCATCTATCCCTTCACGCCACTATCTTAGTTAAGGTTGTGCCTATAAATTGTAAGCTCTCTACACATGAGAGGGAAAACTTTTACACAACTATCACTCTTATGGCTACCTCACCTTACCTAGAGCTTACTCTTACTCTCTCTCTCTCTCTCCCACCTTTTACTTTATTAATAAAATTATCCGGCCACCATTGCCGCCTTCAAAGTGGAGTAAGTGACCGAACCACTGTATATCTGTGTTGCTTGTGTTGATCTCACATTTATATTTACTACATTTATTATCTATGTTAATTACTCGACAGGTGGTGCATAAATCCACTTTTGTGCATCATCAATAATAAATATACATTTAAACCTCTTCATTTACACCATGAAAAATACCTCTATAAATAGCGTATCTGAAATTCAGAACAAAAACAGAAAAAAATAGAATAATCAAGGCAGTAAAAGAACACAAACTATCATACAAATGTTTTCAGGCACGCAAAACAAGAATGCATACAAGTTGATATTGATTGTCTCGAATCTAAACTCGACATGTCCAACAAAGAAAAAGACGAGTGGAAGAAAATGACAAAATCCTTCAATAAAAAAGCTGCAAAAGAAGAAGAAGAAAACGAAGAAGCTTGAGGCAGAGTTCGAAGACCTCAAAAAATAAATGTTTTTCTATTTTTTTAAATAAATATAAAATAAATGAACCATATATTTAATCTCTCCTTATGAATGAAATATAATATTTAATTTATAATTTGTGTACATATGATAATTTAATTTTGTGTACCTGTACGATGAACAACATACGCAGATTTTCTTCCCAGTGAAACAAGACTTTTTCTCCTCCATAAACTACGCCAATTGAGAGTTTTAAGAAAGAAAGACACTATCCAAGACAGATAAGAGGTTTCCTTTTTGAATTCAAAGGTCCTACGAATTTAAAAATCCAATTTAGCATCTTTTTAATATTTTGAATATGTTGTAATTAATTCATTGAAGGGGACATATCCATGTCTCCCCTAAGGTGTAATTTTGAACTTAATAAAGGTACGCTAAAAATTAGCAGGTTCGTAATAAAAAAAATAAAAAATAATAGGTACGCAATAAAAAAATATAAAAAATAACAAGTACGCAAAAATCGTCAGACATGTACACTAAAACACAGATCGTCAGACAGATACACTAAAACACAGATTGTCAGACAGATATACTAAATTACAGATCATTAATGTACATTCTTCTCCATAAACACATATCATCAGATATGTATACTAAAACACAGATCGTCAAGTACACTAAAACACAGATCGTTAATGTACTTTCTTCTCCATAAACACAGATCGTCAGACAAGTACACTAAAACGCAGATGGTTAGACATGTACACTAAAACACAGATTGTTAATGTATCTTCTTCTCCATAAACATAAATCGTCATTCAAAACTGATAGACAACACAACAAAAACCTCAATAACAAATGGAAAAAAAGAAGAAGAAGAAACTAACTATATTTTAGGCTGAAAATATGTGATGAGAGCAAAATGGGTAATGAAATTAGTAATTAATCAATCTTTTAACATTCGTGTCAACACAGTGATTGCATGCAAGATTTTTAAAAAATGGGAGGACATTTTTTTATACTAAAAATTCGTTAGGATTAAAATTAGTTTACCAAAGGAGGGATTCTTGCCTAATTAACTAAAGATTTTAAGTTTCTTATTTTGTACTCTCAAAGATTAAAATTTTCATATTGCATCCTTAATATAGCAAAAGTGGTACAATGTGACTCTTGTGTTAGCTTTTTGTTAGTATTTTCATTTGTATCAATGAGTTGATTTTTGATAGAAAAAATAACGGAAGTTAACAGAACGATCACATTGCAACACTTTTCATATATAAAGTGTGCAATGTGAGGAATTTAATCTTTGATAGTACAAAGTGGGACACTTAAAATCTTTTAGAATGCAAAGTGCGAAAAATTCTTTTAAATTTGACCCATCTTTTATTTTTATTTCTGAATTTTTTCAATATTAATTGTGTCAAATTCGACATTTTTGTTTAAAGTTAACCCACTATCATTCAAACAATAACAATAATTAGATTATGAAATTAGATTCAAATTTCGTTACTGTATTTAGTTTTTGGGTTTTAGTTCTTTGTCAACAGTGCATTACACAACTGAGTGGAAAGGCCAACCCTTTTGCATTACTGAAGGATTTTACGTGTCGATCGTTGGAGAAAATCTTTTGGGCACCCAACAATTACCCAATAAGATCAAGAATGTCATTAGCTAATTGCATGCAATCGGTAATTTTGTTGCAGCCATGAGTCCAAATAATGTGTATGGACGATTCCCATTATCAAAAACAAAACCCAAAAAAAGAAAAAAAATTCAAAGATGCACAATAAATATACATACTGCCAACTTTCATATTGCATAGAACTTGAGTTTCTACACAAACTTTGGGTACAAAAAGAGCAGATAGAGAAGGTAGATATATATCTGATATTCTAACTGCTTCTCAAGGTTCAAAACCTCTCTCCTTCTACGAAAGGTTAAGGATGGAGGGTTTGAACCATGTGTATATATATATGTATATAAATGTGCTTACATAGGAACTGCAGTGGGATAAGACATCTATGTTACAAGTCTCCAGCCATAAAAAGGCAGCATTATTAGCAACTTTTCCCACCATTCACATGTTGTCTCACTCTGACTTGGGCTTCAGAGACTTCCCTTTGGAGGATGTTGATAACACTCTTGTGAATCTTCCCACAAATTTCAGAGCCTCGTCAATCAAAATCACTGGGAAGGCAAAGGCCAAAACCAGGATCCATTCGTTGAGGCTGAGGGGGACTATGCCAAACATATGAGCAAGGAATGGCACATAAAGAATCAGAAAGTGCAAGCTGAATGAGATGAACATGGCCAAAAGGAGCCATGGATTCACCCATGGGGGCATCACCAAAAGGCTAGTGTCTTCAGAAAGGGCATTGAGAGAGTTGAACATTTCAATGGCAACCAACACGGAGAGGGAGAGTGTCGTGGCTTTCACTTTGCCACGCTTGAAGTAATCACAAGGGTTGTTATCGAACGAGAAGACCTGTGTCCCGGCTGTGAAAGGTGAAACAGTGAAGTTTTTCCAGGATGAACAGTGGCCCCAATCAGCTAGCTGGGAGTATGTGACTAGAGTGTGGCCATCCCCATTGAGGTCAAGGCCCAAGAATGAATCATGTGTGTACCAGATGATAAAAACACCAACAGTTGCTATTCCAACATATAGCCCAATGACCTGAAAAGCACCATTACATAACAAAATTAATGAACTTAATGAGAAACTTGAAAGATGAAGAAAATGATGTAGTTCTTGTCCGAAAAATGATACTAGTATAGATTCTGCAGAACTCTCGCACACGATCAAAATCAGTTTCCAATGAGAGAATGATGTAACTCAATACCAGATAGCGGAATAGAGTCCAAGTGTTGATGAGTGAATCATCACTTTGACGAGGGCGTTTCTTCATTATGCCCTCATCTGGCGGATTGAATCCCAAAGCTGTGGCTGGGGGTCCATCAGTGACAAGGTTGACCCACAGGAGCTGAACAGGAATGAGGCCTTCAGGAATTCCTAAAGCGGCTGTCAAAAATATAGAGGCCACTTCACCAATGTTTGAGGAGATCATGTACCTGCAACAGGGCATAGCCATGGTATTATCAGTCCATTGATCATTTGTGCATGAGGCTGGACTAAGGACCACCCTATTTTCAACATTTAAGAAACTGTAAATGGTTTGGCTTCATTCAAGTTTAACAATCCAATGCCCTTACAATTTTCATTTAAGTGCAGCTATAGTCATTTCTTGATCCTTATTTCACAACAACCAGCTAATCATACCAAGATTTAATTCTTAATGTATCATTTAACTTTTCCTTCAGCAAAATTGGCAGAAAGTTAAGGAGGGGGCAAAACCTGATAAAAGCCTTCATGTTGTTGTAAATAGATCGTCCTTCACCAATAGCAGCAACAATTGTGCTAAAATTATCATCAGCCAACACCATATCAGAAGCTTCCTTAGCTACCTGGAAAGTAAAAGTTATATTGAGAGAATATTCAACGTCAAGATACACAACAACAATATTCAGGATATAGAATTGGTAACAGACAGACCAAAAACCATGAACATGACTATTAAGCTAAAGACATAAATTGATGTTCACTGTTCTTGTCATTTCATGCAATATCACCACAATCTTTCACCAATGTTGTTTCTTATTGTCTACCGGAAAATAACCAAAATCTTTGTAGAGAGCAAGAAAAAACAGACCTCTGTGCCAGCAATGCCCATAGCAATACCAATGTCAGCTAGTTTCAATGCAGGTGCATCGTTTACTCCATCACCAGTCATGGCAACCACCTCTCCATCTTCTTTAAGCAACCTCACTATCTCTTGTTTATGCCTCGGTTCAGCTCTAGAAAATAAAAGCCCACCACTTTGTCTAAAATGGGATTTTTGATCATGAAGTTCCATAAACTCTCTTCCTGTTAAGCTTTTCGAGCTAATGTTTTCTTCAGGTTCAAATACACCAATTTCGCGGCATATAGCTTCTGCTGTATTCTTGTTGTCTCCTGTAATAACCATAACACGGATACCTGCTGCTTTGCAGTCCTTGATTGCTTGGTAAACTTCTTCACGAGGAGGATCCTATGAAAGATTAGTTGACAGAAAGTCATTGTTACATAATCAAAAATCTTCTGGAGAGAATAAAATGGAAGAAAAATACAAGGTGTTGGACCTATAATACTAACCCTCAGCCCAACAAAGCCAACAAAGATAAGTTCAGTCTCAATCGATGAATAATTGGATGGTTCAAGTAGAAGCTTATGAGCTGGATGATCTTCATTGCCATCATAAGTTTCAAATTCAGGGAGCTCATCTTTGTATGCAAATCCCAAACAGCGCAAGGCACCTGTGGACATCTCCTTGAGGGCTTCCAAGATAAGGTTCTTCGAATTTTGATCCAATTTCACAACAGAACCGTCAAGCAACTGCATGGAGGAGCTTCTCTCCAATAGATTTTCTACTGCACCCTGCCACCATGTGAGCATTTTACATAAGCAGTTTTTCTTAAATTCTGCCCCATAAGTCCAGTTGAGAGCATGTAGTTGCTTAGAAGGATCTAGGAATTGGACACCCCAGACAATGACAGACAGACATGTTGCATCTCATTGAAACACGGAATTCAGTGTGTTGGATGGGTTTAAGGTTTAGAGATGGCAATGAACAAGGTCAACGCTTTTTTTGCCATAATTGATGAAATATTGATTCATATTAGTTTTGAGAAAAATAGTGACATTAAAGTAAGAAAGCAAGTACTGCCTGATTGCTCCATATAGGGAATTTTCCATCAAAAAATAAGTACCTGGCACCCTCAAATATGCACACCTTTAGCAAAATCTAATTCTAAAGATATTTTCTTTGATCATACTATATACAAGACTATATAAAACCTTGTTTTACATAGCTTTTACGTCTCAAATTATTGCTGCATAAACTTTCTATGGAATGTTGACTAGCCCCCCAAAGAAAAAAACAAGAAAACAAAAAAAAATATCATTTTCAATCAAGCCATTCAGACCCTAGCCAACATTTCAAACTACAAGACTCAGATCCCTCCTTCCCCAGCCCCAACCACACCCTGAAAGGAAAAGGCGAAAACTACTTGAGCCCCTCCGTAGTATGAATTAGGACCAAGGACACACATGTGTCAGCGCAACTTAAAGAATTAGTTAAGTTGTTAATCCGTATATAAACAATGATATGACACATTTGGTAGGAACTTTCAGAAATAAATAAAATACATATCCAGACAACTTGAGAGGTATCACAGAATATTATAGACAGATTACCTTCACCCGCAAAGACCTCTTTCCTAATTGAGAGTTGACAATAACACCCATAGACTTCCTATCACGATCAAACTCAAGAGTTGCAATTCGGCTTTCAGTTTTACTCCATTGTTTGCAGCATCCTTGAACCACATAACAAAATAGAATCAAAGCATGTACAATTTTACTTTCTTATACTCGGAGAGATTTATGTAAATGAAAGAAACTATATGATGAATTATGTTTAACATACTTAATACATCACCGGGGCTCAAACATATTTGATCATCAGATTCTCCTGGCAGGCCCATTTTTTCAACCAGAACCTGAAATATGGATACAAAGTCAGAGGTTTAGCAATTAATTTGCCTAGCTTCTGCGGCAAAAATCCTAGCAATATCGACTGATATGAAACAAGGAAGAGGGAGTCGTTTTTCATGTTTATTGTCGAAGATAATGAAATCGTTTAGAAGCAATGCTAATAATCATGGGTTTCTCTGTAATCGGTTGAATCAAATGGTTGAAATTTCTACAATATCATGATGTTCAGCAACAATCAAACATCTTATTTCTGATTGTGATCATTCATATTCTGTTTATTACCTCATTGATGTAATCAACATCTTGTAATCCAAAATCAGATACAGCAAATTAATAACTAGGAAAGAAAATGAAGGAAATGTATACCAAAGCATTGAATTCTCACCTTAAGAGCTGCTTCAGTTGGCATTCCACTGGCAACAAACTTGTGTTCTGACTGAGCAACACCAGCATCATTACACACAGCAGCTATTTTCGCAATCATTTGAAGATTAGCATCCATATCACCAACTGGCCATTCTTGAATTTTCCCATCAGTTGGATTATAAGTAGTCCCCTCCACCTTAAAACTCCGAACCTCATCAGCCGTAGCACCCATGGCTACAAGCTTTGCCACTGCCATTTGATTAGTCGTCAAAGTACCCGTCTTATCCGAACAAATGACAGTAGTACAGCCCAGAGTCTCTACACTAGGCAATTTCCTCACAAGGGCATTCTTCTGTGCCATCTTTCTGGTGCCAAGTGCCAAACAGGTAGTGATCACTGCAGGCAAACCTTCTGGAATTGCAGCCACAGCCAGTGCAACTGCAATCTCAAAGTAATATGTACACTTCTCCAATGAGAACTTGAAATTACTCGGCCACCCATTTACATACTCCCAAGAAAAGAAGTACTTAATATTGATAATCCAGACCAAAGCACAAATCAAACCAATTATCTTGGTCAATAGGTCTCCAAACTCATTCAATTTCTTCTTCAATGGCGTATCTTCCTCACACAAAGCAGCCACATGGATTTGGGTGTGGACTTTCCCAATCTCCGTTGCCATTCCCGTTTGTGTCACCATGCAAATGCAGCTTCCATTGACCACTGTCGTGCTGGCAAACACCATACACCTTTTGCCCTGAATATCAGCATCTTCAGCCACCACCTTGTTTGATTTATTCACAGCCTCACTCTCCCCTGTCAATGAACCCTGCTCCACCCTTAACGTAGAGCTTATCAATTGCAAAACCCTCATATCTGCAGGCACTTTATCACCAACTTTGAGCTCAACAATGTCACCAGGGACAAGCTCTTTCGCGGGTAAGCTGTGAATTCTCTTGTTATCTCGAATAACATTTGCGTGGTCCGATTGAATCTCCTTCAGAGCTTCTAACGCCTTTTCGGCATTGTTCTCTTGCCAGACTCCAACAATTGCATTCACAATCAAGATCAGAAAAATCACCATTGGCTCCACGAACTTGGTGAATTCGTCACCTCCCTCTTCGCCATCGTACCAAGCGAGCACGAAAGATATAATCGCAGCCACGAGGAGGATTTGAACAACAGTGTCTTTGAATTGATCGAGAATCAAATTCCAGAAAGATGGTCCTTCATGCTTTTCCAAATCATTGTCACCATAAATTTGGCGCTTTTTGATGACATCCCAGTGGCTCAATCCAGAAAATTTGTTGGTTTCATAGTGTTTTTCGCATTCTTGAACTTCTTTAGCCCAAGCAGGAAAGATGATTTCATTGATAGGAGCTCTTGGGCTCGGAAGATCTCTCTTGGCATAGTCTTGGCCACCTTTTCCCATATGAAAGAAGATGATGAAAACCCAAAAGAAACAAAGAGAATTGGAAGCTTATGTCAAAGAAATTACATTCATACAACAGTGAGATTCAGAAGATGAAGTTGAAAAGCTCGAAGTCAAGCTTTCATGGAAGAAACACAGAATAACATGAAACAAAACTCAATAGTAGAAAATTGTTTTGGTTTTTTTTATATGGGTTTTGGACTGAAGCTAGCTTCGAAGTCCTTGAGAGTATGTATGAGGGAGGAAAAGGTTGAAACAAAACAGAGGAAAGTTTCAATCAATCGATGGGACTAGACTTTGTGGGTTCATGAGAAATTACTCAGTCACGATCCCATATTTATAATCTATCTCCCTCCACCCAAATCTTCATGTGATCATTTACTCTTTCGGTTTTGAAAACTATTTTCGGAAACTTCCAGGATCCATCCTTTTAGGAGAAACTTAGAGAGTTGGTAAAGGGTGTGACGTTATAAAGCATCGAGTGCCAGTATTTGGGTTTTCTTTGCATTTGTTTTTATGGACAAGTACCCTTTCTGGGTGGGGTGTCATTGGCTAGAACATCATCTTCATCAGTTTTCACCTGGTGCAGAAATTCCATGGCTGAATCATCAACCTCGGAAAGGTATACTTTTTGTTATATGGTTACCTCAGTGCACAACCCAATACGCCATAGTTTTTTCATGTATAAGATATGGGCATGGGCTTATTAGCAAAGGCATAGCACTACCGCCTTGGCAAATAAAAAAATAAAAATTAACGGTACGGAAACTTCTTTTTTCAAAAAAATTAAATTACATTTTTTAAAATTGAAGTTATAAATGCGTCCAGTAGTTTACCATCATCGTGAAATATTCTAATCGACCATGATTAGGATATACATGAGGGTACTCATGACCTGGTCACAAGTAATTGTCAGTATTTAAATTCGGGACGTTTGAATTTGCAGTTGGTCTCTGTTTCCGCTTAAGCTATCCAAGGAGTTAATCATGAATTATTTTCATCAATTGTATATTCTCCTTTATGAATTGTAACTTAAACTTTAAGAATAGTAATTTAACTTTTAAAAATTATAATTTTTATATCGATCACAATATTTTATAATTAATAATGATTTTTAAAATTATGACTTATGCCCTCAAAAAAATATAACTCGACCTTAAAATATTGTAACTTTATTACATGGTTGTTTCTAATTTTCAGATCCTTATTTATTGGCTTTGAGACCGGTTTGTTACTCCTTATTGGTCTTGGTATTGTTCTCTATTTTTTCTTAAATTTCTATGTGGCATGCTCAATTGAAATTCAGTAAAATTGATTTTGTTAAAAGGAATAAATTATGTTTTCAATATTGTATTTTCCAACCATTTCAAAAAAAGAAGAAGAAGAAGTTATGTACTCCACAATGCAAAACTACTAAAGAACGCAATGGTATTTTGCTCCCTTATAAATTTTAATATATTTATAATTAGGTCTGTCAATAAATCGAATTTTAGTTCAAATTCAAATCCGTTCATCTAAATATGAATTAAAATGTTAATCTATTAATCTGATCCGATCCGAATCCATAAAATATATATACATATGTCTATGTATTAATGCACAAAAGCCACACATGACCACCCCACCCCCCCCCCCCCCCTCTTTCAATTTTTGTTATTGAATTAGGTGGATAAATGATGAAATTAAATTAGAATTAGTGAAATTGGGTGTTTTATATTGATGAAAGTAAACTGAAATTTAGTAATAATTTCGTAAATTTTTTTATTATTTGTTATAGAAATTCAATTTATTCGGACTATCGGATTGGATGCCCGATTATTAACAAATTCGAATTTGAATTATGATTTTGATATCTATCGGATTATCAGATTCAATTCAGGCTCGATTTTTTTTAAACGGAATCGAATTCGAATTAATTGAGATCTGGTCTAAATTCAATTCGTCGACATGCTTAATAACAACGGCTAGACCATTTGATTTTCTTTAAATATACCATAATGTCTCTGTTGATCTGTATGTAATCAAATCTGTCATGAACTGGGGATGTGTTTGTAATGGCTGTACCTTTGATGAGGAGAGAGAATGAGACTTTGAGAAGTGCAGAGATCAGAAGGAACTGGAACTTGGAACAGTTTGACTTTTGATTTTGGGGAATATCCATGTGAATAGAATAGGTGACATCTAAAAGTGTTCACAAATTATTAAAAGGGCTCGCGTGCTGGCAATTAATAAGATTAAGAGCTACAACTAAGCATATTTGGTGTTATGACCTTCAACATTTTAGTTATTAACTAGGTAGGGCAGATATCACTTTTATTTTTATTTATTTTTTTATTTTTTTATTTTTTTGGAATATTTTAAAATTATTGAATAACCTTGTACTCCCTAAAGCATTTTAAACTTGGAGTCGTCTATGATACCCAAAAAAAAATAAAAAATTAGTATCATATCTCTATTTACCACATTTATGTTCTGTTTGGTACGATGAAAAAATAGAAAGATGAAAAGTTGGAAGGATGAAAAGTTGGAGGGATAGATAAAACATCATGTTTGGTAAGAAATGATGGAAAAGTTGATGGATTAACTTTCCTTCCAACTCACCAAAATCAATTCCTCCAAAATCGGAAGGAAAATTGATGAAAAAGTTAATTATTTGTATCAAGATATATCTTATTTGTCTATGTATCTTTTAATATATAAATATATTAGTGATTGCCTATGCTTGAAGGCACAAAATAATAAAAAATAGTAAACAATAAACATATTTGTATTCATATCCAAAATCAAATCACAAACATAGATGAGACATAAATGAATTTAAACATCGGTTGTAGTGGAGGTGAGATGTGGTGGTGGTAGGAGACGATGATGGTTGTGGTGGATGGCAATGAAAGTGGTGGTGGTGGTGGCGGCGGTTGTGGTGGTGGTGGGGGCGACAGCGGAGACGATGGTGGTGGTGACGGCGACGATGGTGGCGACGGCAGCAGTGGTGGTGGTGGCGGCGGCGGTGATGGTGGCGGCGGTGGTGGTGGTAGAGGTAGTGGTGGGGCGGTTTCAAACAATATTTTTTTTTTAAAGTACTTATGAGAAATAATTTGTCGAAGTACTTTTAAAAAGTCACTACAAACACACCCTTAGGGACTTATTTTTCCTATTAAATTTAAGGTGTTAATATTAGCCGTTAGATTAACTTTAAAGTAAAATTTAAAGTGATCTCAACCGCGAATAGCAAAAGCCATTTTGTTTATCTTTTAAAATTTGAATTGTAAGCTACTTTATTATATAGATTATGTATACATTAATTTTATATAAAAATACAATGATATATATATATATATATATATAAAATAAAAAAAATTTAAAATAAAAAAATAAATAATAAATAAATAGATCAACTCGCAACTGGACACGACACAATTAGTTAAATGAGTTGAGTTAGGTTTGACTAATGTTCGACACAAACCCGTAATGACTCAACACGAATTTGACATGACACGCCTCGATTGTCACCCCTAATCTTAGCCAGCACACAACAAAAAAAAAAAAAAAATTGTCGTTTTTATTTTCCATCCATCCAACCAAACACAAAGGAAGGAAAGTGTATCATTCTTACTTTCCATCATTCTTACCAAACGGAGCATTATGGTACCGAAAAAAATTGTAAAAATAATAACCACAACAGTAGTAAAAATAAATACAAAAATGGTAAATCACCCACAAAAATGATAAATTTTTTAGTTATAAAATGATCCACAAAAGTTATAAAAACAGTCATTGAAGTAATAAAATTTTGATGTACAGTACCAAATTTTTTTTAATAGGTACCATAGTCAAATCATTTAAAATTTTTATTTTATTCTTGAAAGATTGAAAATCTTAAATCGTATCAATGAATTTATATATATATATATTTTAGTACAAGAAATAGATATGTAGATAAGTTACCCTATATATTCGTCAGGGAGCAATGCCCCTCAGCACTACACTGTTAGTTACAGGAGGCCTCACTGCACCTATGTCACGATTAAAACTAAAGTCTCACCACATGCTCTGAAATTAAAGAGTATGTTTAGCCCACCGATCAACTTCTTAATTTGTACCGACCAATGAGTTTCTTTATACTGAAGCAATATGCCCCCCATGTTACCTTTCTTCACAAATTTGGCTTTAAGTTGGGGCAAAAAGAGTATATTGCTTGCATTTAAAAAAAAAAAAATCAACATAAAGAGTAAGATCTTTTATTTTTGAATGAAAAAAGTAAAAACTTAATATCTTTCATACACATAGTTTCTAGGGGCGGAATCAGGACTTTTTCTCAGTGGGGGCAACCTAAAATTTTAAATTTTAAAGTATAATTGTAACATTGTTTTCATCAAAATATATATTTTTTATAAACTGTTTATAAACATAATTACACCAAAAAAATGTCATTTAGAGGCATAACTCATGTATATATTTAGGTCCCAAAATACCCTATACTTTAAGAAAGTTTCAAAATACTTAGGTCTCGACGAAGAAGACGAAGGCTTACAGGGAAAAAAAAAAAAGCAGGCGTGAAAAGAAGCTACCAAAAGTTAATTTTTAAGGGTTGAAAATTATATTAATATACCCTATACTTTATGAAAATTTCAGTGGGGCAAGTTTAAGAAATTCTTGAAATTTTTTAAATTACACCTAGGTCCCAAAGTTTTTAAAATTTCAGTGGGGGCAGCTATTAGATGTGAAAAATGAGGAGGAGCTGCCCAAAGTTAACTTTTAAGGGTTGAATATTATATTAATATACCCTATACTTTAAGAAAATTTCAGTGGGGGCAAGTTTAAGAAATTCTTAAAATTTTTAAAATTACACCTAGATCCCAAAAATTTTTAAAATTTCAGTGGGGGCAGCTGCCCTCACTGCCCCCATACTAAATCCGCCACTGATAGTTTCACTAGCACTTTTAATGTGTGATTTGTACACAACAAGATTAAAAAATGATAGCAATGTTTTATATTTTTTTCTGTTAACACCCGATGTGCAAGGTATGTAGTAGAATAAATCAGCAAAACACACCGACTAAAAAAATAATAGCAAAAGACTTTGGGGGAAAAAATATTCGAAAAAAAAAAATAGTTTGAAAGCTCCTGGCAACATCGCACATATATACATTATTACACAATAAGACGAGCATGATTAAAGTTTGACCTAACTATATATTGTTAATTAAGATGCACACATAACAAATTTTTGAGTGTGACATACGAGAATGCCCACTCTTGCTCCTTAGTTTAAGGGAACGAAACTTCCATGAAACAACAGGAGGTCAACTAATCTTATTGGGAAACAATAAGGAAAAAGAAACAACAACTGTCGAGTTTTTTATTTTTATTTTTATTTTTATATACAAACCAAGAACTTTGTCCAATTTTCACGAGCGTTGGGGGGTTTTGGAGTGCCTGCAAAGGGCACTATTACATACTTCGGACAATAAATTTCATGGACTCGCAGAGAAAGAAATGCGGTGGAAAATTATTTAGCTAAATACGGAAAAAATTGTATGAATCCTTGTTTTATGGAGAGGAATGCCCTTCTTTTGTAATACCTCTCACTCAGCATGATGTATTTTGTTCTGATCAATGAAAAAATAATCGTTTCTATGAACAAAAAAAAGTTTTGACAATAAATCTTTCTCAATATAATTAATTCATTATTGATCGTAAATAAGATATTATCAATTAAGTTTTGAACAAACAATTTAATGGGGCCTCTAAAATTTGGACTTAACCAAGTATAAAGTAATTTTGGACCAACAAAATTAGATATTGATTTGAATTCTGAAAATTTGCTCCCTAAAAATTTGGATAATATCTAAAATACAAAACAAAAATTAGGTCTACTATACTACGGGGTAAATTTTTTGGGGTTCTCTAAAAGTTGGGTTTAGCGAGTAATTTTGGACCTAACAAAATTAGATATTCATTTGAACCCTTAAAATTTGGATCATACCTAAAATACAAAATAAAATAAAATGTGCCTATTCTACTAAATGAGTAAATTTTTTGGAGCCCTATGAAATTTTGGTTTAATCGAGTCGAGAGTAATTTTAGACCTCTAAAATTTGGGGCCCTAGACATGCACCTTAGTTGCCTGTGCCTAGGGCCAGCACTCGCTTCACATTATAATGCGAAAAAAACCGGGTGCAAATGAGTTTTTGCAGTTAAGACTTATTGCAAACTTCTTAATTGGAATCATTTTTTGATGGTACATCGACTTGTCACCTAACTCAGTGTTAAACTATCATCAGTTGGAAGACATGTTCCATGCCCAATTTTACCGAACAAAATCGAAAGTAGCTTGGCTGATCTGACCAGGTTATACCAATTGGCTGGTGAGACAGTTCACAAATTTTAGAAAATGGCCACATCAATCACATTAGTCGTTTCCCCAAGCTGGGAGCATGAAGATGCACTATGGCAATTCACGAAGTATGCCCAACGGTTTAAGGAGGAAGGCGCGATGAGGGCATTGCCAGCTTAGGTGCCTGCTAGAACATTCAAAAGAACCTTGGAATGGGATTCTAGAAGGTACTAGGCAGGTAAGGAGAAATTTTAGAGAGGCATGGAATATTTTTATATATGATAGATTAATAGACATTTGTATAGATGATTCTGGAAATGACCTAAATGCTTAACACTTGGAAATATACTAGCCACATAATGTAAGGCCAAAGACCTATGTATAGGAGGTCATTTTCACTCACCAAATATCAAGTTGCTAACATTGTTGTTAGGCCTATTAACAGGGGCGGAGCCAGAAATTTTGCTCAGGGTGGGCACTTTAATTATGCACTATAATTTTTTTCCGTCTAACCAATCACACTATATAACATATTTATATTTATTATATTATATTTGATATATGAAGTCCATTTAACATAAAAAATTCCAAAAAAAAATGTATATTGCCAGGGGCGGAGCCATGAATATCTATAATGGAGGCAAAATATAATTTATATAAAAAAATATTTAGCCGAAATTAATACAAAAAAATTCAGTTCAAGAATGAAAAAAAAGTAAGAATCAACATTAAATTATTGTGAAATAGTAAATTCAATTTTTATTTGGCCGAAACAAAATCTTAACAAAAATACAAAAAATAATTTTTTTAGTACATTTTAACCTAATTATATATTTCAATAAAATATAAAATTTTTTAAAATCTCTAAAATTTTGTATATGAATATAATGTATAAAATAATTTTATAGGTCGGTGCAAGGAAGGATAAAAAAACTCAAGAAACTGAAGGAACTGAGTTTCTCGCGTGTTGAGCTTCTATCTGTTTCTTCTCTTTTTCTTGTGGCTGGGCAGTGGGCAGTGGACAGCTAGGAGTGAGTGAGACAGAGAGAAAGAAAAAAAAAAAGGAAAAAAAAATAGGTTTTAGTCAAGTGGGCCAAAAGTTTTGTTTTTTAATGATAGATGGGCCAAAAGTTTTGTTTTTAATGTTGGGCCAAAAATTTTGTTTTTAATGTTGGGCTAAAAGTTTTGTTTTTTTAATAGGTTTGAGTGGATTGTAATAGGTCAAATATTTGATTTTTTTAATAAGTTTGGGTAGATAATAGTGAGCTCAATTATTTTTTTTGTTTTAAATGGGCTTAATTTTTTAATCATTTTGGGTAAATAATGTGGGCCTAATATAAATGAGAGGGGCACACATAATATATATGTATAAATATATAATACATATACCTCACTAATAAAAAAAAAATTTTTTTGAGGGGGGGCACGTGCCCACCCTGGCCCCTGCCTCCCTCCGCCTGTGCCTATTAATCATGTTATGTGAGATGAGTTTGTGTCGAATTTTAGCAGGTTGTGTCAAAAAATACGTCACTCATATTCGATTTGTTTATTAATTCGTGTCTAATGAGTGGTGTCCCATCGAGTTGGTCATTGCACCACACACTTCCTTCCGTACACTTTCCTCCCATTTGTGGAGGAGTAATACTACACTGACCAAAATTTGGGACCAAATGACATGACAGCCTAATCAGCTTTCCAAATCATCTGCCATGTCATTTAATAAGCAAAATAAATATTTGATTAATATTTAGGCCAAATCATTTTCGTCTTTCCCTTTCACTGTAGATACCCATTAATCGTGTCTCTCTCTCATCAGACCCACCCCTCTCTCTCTCTCTCTCTTCATGTGCTCATAACACAATTAAGCAACAAAATATCTCAAAACCACCAAAGACCCATGAATCTTGACAAAGAATCCATACCTTTTTAGATGAAAACCAGAAGTTTTAATAGAGAGATCACGTGTGTTGGTTAAATTTTGAAGCTTTCCGATGGATTTTGGGATTGAACACTTCAATGGGTTGTAAGAAAGATCAAGTTTGCTCAGCGATTTTAGATTTGATATTGTTTCCGGCAATGGGCCTCTGATAGCGCAAGAAGTTCTGGAGACTCGAAAGGTCACTAATTTCCGGCGGTAATTCACCGGAAAAGTGGTTGATTCCGATGTAAAGGTCAATGAGGTTCTTTAAATTTTTTATTTCCAATGGAATATAGCCGGAAAAAGAGTTGTTTGAGACGTCTAAAGAGGTTAAAGACCGAAGCATTGTGAAGAGAGTTGGAGAGAGATTACCGGAGAGAAAGTGCCGAGGCCTAAGAAAGTGAGGCCTGTCAGATTTCCAATGGATGTCATTGACTCAGTGCATGTACCGAGTGTGTTCTGTTGGTGGAAAAAGAAAGTGTACGTATTTAGAGCATCTCCAATCACATTCAACAAAATAGTTATTCAAAATATATTTAAATATTTAATTCACTATTTTAGATAGTAACTTTTTAAAATTCACTTCGACCACGCTCTCTATTTTAGCTAACTACTTCAACTAACTTTAACTAACTTTTTTAAAAAAGGCTATGATTTCACAATTAACATAGAGATACATAAATCTATAGTGAAAAATAATCAAGAAATAAAGAAGAATTTCTAGTCTCCAAATCCCTTTAAGAACTGCATTGAACAATATGAATATCACTTTTAAAAACAACCAAAAATATTCTCATTTTAAGCGGTAACTTGGACAAAATTAAACAAAAAACAAGGAAATAAAGCAGTGAACCCTATCAAATACCACACAGAATTAGATCCAAACAAAGATTGCAAAAAAGCTCGAAATCTTCGAGTCTGACTTCGAGTGGTGGAGCGGAACGGTAAAGAGGAAGCGCCGGCACGATGTCATCGGTGGCAAAAGCTTTCCCCTGAGATCGGAAGATTTCCATTTCCTGTGACGAATCTGAGAAACCAAAGTGCTGGGTTTTGGTGGTGGCAGTCGATGATGGTGATGGTGATGGTGATGGTGATGGTGATGGGTTTTGGTGGTGACAGTCGGTGATGCTGCTGGGTTTTGGGTGGCCACGAACAAGGATTTTGGAGGGAGAGAGATCTGATGAGAGAGAATGTTGTTAGCCACAATTGATGAGTAAGAGTGGGGGGAGGCAGAATAGCTAGGGAAGTAGAGAGCCAGTTGGAGCCAATTTTTTTGGATTGCTCAGCAAAATAGCTAAAAAATGCTATTTGCTGAGCCGGTTGGAGATGCTCTTAGTGAGTACGCTTTTTAATTTTTTTTTATTAAAAGCAGAGTTGTTAATTCCGTTTTTATTGTTAAAAGTGAATTTGTTGAATTCGCTTTTAAAAAATATCGTAGATTGATAAATAAATTCAAAACAACTGTATATTGGTATTTAAGTTTTAAAACAGTCGTACATTGATAATAGATTCGCAATATCTCTGATAAGGATAAAATTTTGGGCTTGGGCCGCTAGCATCAAAGAGCCCAATGAGCCCAGGAAACCACTGCTCGCGTACTGGCCCGAATGGAGCACCCATAGCAAGTCCACACCAAGAACAGAGTGGACCAAGCCCAAAGGAAAATGTCCGACAGTACCAGTGGACCTGGATCCTAGCCCAGCCCCGGTCCAGCTCAGCTATATATCACCTCAGGGAGAAAGCTCGGTCCAATGTCTATCTTAAAGCATCTTCGTCATGCCACGTGTCCCGAGGATAAGGGGACCACTTCTGACACTCATAAAAGACACGCACGCCTTGATACAGGGCGTGTTGGTGCGCATAACCGTTCAGAGACAACGGGAGTAGTGGCGTCGCATGGCAAAGACTGCTGTAGGACAAAAGAGGGCCCACAGAATCAGCAGAAATGAATGAGGAGCCGCAGGAAACCCTGGAGGGGTCGCATGTATAAATAGGACACTGTTACCATACTGTGAAGGATCTTTTTCTTCTTCTTCCCTTGCTCTATCAGGTCTTCAGCACCGAATATTGTAAAGGCTCTAAGCCAGCTACACCATTGTAACCTCCCCATATTAAATAATACCCCCAAGGAGTAAGATACTTTCTTACAGTGGACGTAGCTTTAGTCCCTCGACTAAGGAGAACCACTTACGTTGTGCTTTCATCTTGCCCTCACTGTTCCATTCATTTTACTGTCCTACGTATTTATTCTGAAACAACTGCTTAACATTATTGAACTTGGGCCCTTAGTTCCGAGTACCCATCAATCTTCGTAAGATCTTTAGCCTTATAACTTGCTCTTCACTGTCAGATAGGTCACTCAATGAATTGATTTCCGATCAAAATCAATTTATATTCAAATTTAATTAGTTAGATATGAATTAACATTCTTTATCAATAATTTGGATATGATGAGTTTTTAATATAAGATTAATTGCACTGTAGGTTCCCAAAATATGTAGTTTGTCTTATATGTCCCCAATGTTGTTAATTGCATCATTTTGATCTCTGAAATATTGAATATGTTTTTATATGGTCCATCAAGCGGACAACATCCAGATTGCTAATAATTTTTTATCATAAATTTATCACGTGATACTTAAATATAGACAAAAAAATAATTTGGATAACTCTTGACCAAATTTCTACTCAAATGTTGGTTCAATAACTACCTAAATTACATAGTTTTGATCATGAGCTATCTAAATTTTGGTCAAAAGGTATTCATATTGTACATTTTTTTTTGTAAAGAGCTATCCAAATTTTGTTTAAGAGTTATCAAAATTATTTTTTAATCCATATTTAGGTATTACGTGACAAGTTTATAATAAAAAATTGTTAGTAATCTGGACGTTGTCTACTTGAAAGACCATATAAAAACATATTCAATATTTTAGGGACCAAAGTAATGCAATTGAAACATTGAACACCAAAATGAGACAAATCTGATATTTTAGAGACCTCCAGTGCAATTATTCATTTAATATATGTTGGCATAATTTTCATAAAATGCAAGTATTGCATCTTGAATCAATTGTAATGAGTCGATAGTCCATTACTTCAACCGCTTTCAAGATTGAAGACCAAAATTAAGTCTCTTTTTATATGATTGATTACAATTACAAATCTCATAAGTATTGAAAATGAATGCCGAAGGAATTATAAGCTTAAGATAATAGTTAAAAAGAACCTCAAAAAAAAAAAAATGAAACAAATTTATATAATAAAGTATAAAAAGTTTTGAATCCTTAACTTATTTTGAATTTTTTGCTGCTCATATCAATTTAAAGTTATTCATTCGACGAACCTAATTGATCCCAAAAAAATATTAAGAGTGATTTGGAGGCCGGTCCCTAGGCCCAAGAGGATTCCTAAAAAAACACACTCGTCAATTTTGATTTGATTAGGTCTCTATTGAAAAATCAAAGTAATACACATAACTAAAGTCATTTCCAATTAGAAAAAATAATGACAATGTCATTACCTAATTTAAACAACTTTTCTAAGATAGGTACACTAAAAAAAAAAAAGGTACGCAATTAAAAAAATATATATATACCTTTGAGCCAAAAAATAACAAGTACGCAATAAAAAATAATAGGTAAACAATAAATAAAATACAAAAAAACAAGTACGCAAGAAAACAAAAAATAGGTACACAATAAGAAAAAATTAAAAATAATAAGTACACAATAAAAAAATATCGGGTACGTAATAAAAAAAAAAAATAGGTACGCAATAAAAAAATAAAAAATAACAGGTACACAATAGAAAAATAACAGCTGTGTAATAAAAAAAGGTATGTAATAAAAAAATAAAAAATAATAGATACACTAGAAAAAAATAACAGGTACACAATAAAAAAATAATGGATGCGCAAATAAAAAAATAACTTGTACACAATAAAAAAATAAAAAATAGCAGGCACGCAAAATATACTTAAGTCGACAAGTCCAATTTATAAGAAACCCACGAATCAAAAAAAAACTACACTGGGGTTGTCCCTTCCGGTCTTCACCAAGGCGTGAAATACATTATCAATGGCCACTTGGTCATTGTCTATGCAGAAGAGCACATCATGGTCCACGGAGAGTGAAATCAGAAGAAAGAACCAAGGAAAACTACTCCTCAACCCATCGCTTCTTTCCAAAATCAAACTAGACATAGAGGAAGGAAGACAAAAGATTTCTAATCGAATCGATCTTCCTTATCATCGTCGGAGACGTTGATGAATTCCCATGAAGATAAGTCATCGACATCAATTTCTATGGCTTCGAAGGCACCGAACAAATTTCCTATTCATTCTTGATCAAGAACAGACTTCCCATGAAGATAAGTCCAATCAAGAATGAATACTTTAAGTCCAAACATGAAAGATAAGATTTCCCATGCTTGTAGAGGTAGTTGCGAGACAAAGAAATGGAGATTTGCGTGTCTTGATCACGAATTAATAGGAGAAGGGGATACATCTCCCAAATTTAGGCTGAAATCATATGATAAAGACAAAATAGGTAATAAATATACAATAACTGCCCAACCCCACTAACCTAGGGACCGCACATATAATATTTTTTGAAAAAACGGAAGACCATTTTTAATACTAAAAAACCGATAAAACTAAAATTGGTTTAGACACCAAATGAGGGACCCTAGTCTAATGAACTAATAATTATTTTTCGCCTATAACTTTCCTCTTTTATTACTCAATTTCCACCCCTTTGTTTAGGTTGATTCCTCTCCAATCACCTGTACCCATCTCGATCTCACACCAATTTTAAATATTCGCACAATTTTCACCCAATTATTTTCGATATCCCTTTTCTCTTTTGCTTTCCTCTCTTTGTTCATCCTCTTGATCCTTGCCCCAACACATAGCTACCGATGCCCCTTTCTCTTCTCTCTTTTTTTTTTTCTCCTCACCGAAGTCCTCTTTCTTCACAGCGACGCTATGGAGTCACCATCAAAGACACAATGATCCACGACCGATGATCTCAAAGCTTTACCCGGGTATCCCTCCCCCCTTGTTGGAAAATAAACTTGTTTTAGAGTTTATTATAATATTAAATGTGTGTTAATTAGCTGTGCGTTAGTGGGCAAGAAATATGCAAGTAGTAGAAGATAAGAGTATTAATGGGTGTTAATTCCCCAAGTAATGATGTCTTACACTACAAGAAAAAGGGCCTTTTGTGGCAAATTTTTTACGGCGGCTGTATTTACCGTCACAAAAGGCGTATTTGAGACAATTTTTTGTGGCGGCTGTGTTTGCCGTCACAAAAGAGTGTTTATATTAATATTTTGTTAATATTTGTGGCAACTATTTTTCTGCCGTAAATAGTGTCATAAACTCAAAATAAATTTTTGTATTTGAGACAGCTATTTTTCCTGCCGCAAATAAGATTTCATAAACTCAACAGAATTTTTTGTATTTGTGGCAGCTATTTTTCCCGTCGCATATAATATTTCATAAAACATTAAAACGTTGATTTAGATTAAAAAAGAGTTTATAGTTTAAAGAATAAAAACTCTAAAAAAAATTGTATTGGTCACAACTATTTTTCATATTACAAGTAATATTTTATAAGATTATGTAGTTTTACATCAAAACCCAATTTCTAGTTCAAAGAAAAAAAATTAAACCCAACAAAGTCGATTTTTTATATCAAAATTAGGAGTGTCAAAATATGACACGACCCGTTAACACGACACAAAAGTAGTGCATGGGTTTGGGTCTTCCCTTAAATCACCTGTTTAATAAATTAGTGGACCCGACACGATACGATTAATAAACGAATCAGATATTAGTAAAACCAATCAGAAGATACACGACACGACTCGTTTATATACCATTTATAAAATATTTGTACACTACAAAAATTTGATATGACATAATTCGTTATAAACGAATCCAGTATGAGTTGAGTGTTTTTTTGATAGGAAGGAACCAGGGTGGCTCAAGGAAATTTGAGACCTAAAGCGAAAACATTAAATGTGGGTTTTTTTTTATTTTTAATATTAATCTTTTAAAAATTAATTTATTTTTAATTTATAATGTGAGAGAGAGACAGGAGAAGGACGCTCTAGATTTGCCGAGAAAAAATTTTTAACTTTTGTTTTGTTTTTTACTAGATACAGTGTTTAATTTTAACTTTTTTTTTTAATTTTTTTTACTTTTTTTTACAGATAGAGAGAAAATAAGTACGGGTAAATATGAGTTAATTTTTGAATACTTTTTATTTTATTTATTTATTTATGTTAGGTTTTTAATGTTATGAATTGAATCATGGACCCAAATACAATAAATTTTTCGACTTTTTTCTTAATTTTTTGGGGCCTTTTTTGTAGGGTTTAAAATTTAAAGGATTTAAATTTTTTTGGATTAATAATATATCTAAAATTATGGGGCCTTCTAAAAATTTAGGGCCTAAAGCCCAAGGATTTTTTTTAATGCTGTTGAAGTTTGACCCAAACTCTCAAAATATTTTATTCCTTGTGTGTGAAATTATTTTGAGTGCTTAATTATTTTGGGATCATACACGATTGATAGACCTATCAAAAATTAAGAGAAGATATTAATTTTTTGTTGCCTATAAAATTATTAATTTTTTGTTGTCTATAAAATTATTAATTTTTAATTCATTGCCACAATTGCCAAAAAAAACAAACCAAAAAAATTTAGCACGGTCTCTACCCCTGCGCCCCTCTTTTCCTTTTTCCCTCCTTTTTTAGCCTTTTTTTCTCTTCTGTTTTGTATTCCCTCTTTTTGTCTTCTTCTCCAAGCGGCAGGCCCTTGTTTTCTTCCCAGCGGAACGGCAAGTACAGGTAAGTGTTTTTCTCTTATTTTTCTTATTCCCTCTCTCTCGCTCGGTTTCGGGTAACATTCTTGATTGTCTTTTGATTTGTAATTTTTTTTTTTTATGTTTTCTTTATTCGAATGATGTTCAAGATAACTGTGATAATTATCCTCAATTTCATATTTTATAGAATTTATCGGATTGACATTTATTTTTAATTATATTCAAATCGAGTTCCAATAATTTTAAAACGGTTCATCTCATATGAAAGATTCAAGATAAATAAGTGAGGGAATTAAATTGAAATCGTGTTTCAACTAGTCTAGAGAAATTTTGATTCTTGACAAGTCCAAGTGTTGATTTCGTAATGATGATTGCTTGATATATTATTAACAGATACGAAATTGATTAATACAAAATCATACACAAGATCGTGTTCTACACAAATTGATTGCTTTTACACTATGAACTAAAATACTAAAAATATTAAGGACTAATACCTAACCATATTGTTAGATTACTAGTAATTGTTCGTGACTAAATGTGCTAAATATAAAAAAAAAATCACAAATAATTGTCCATACCTAAAGAAATTGTATAACACAAAACATCGTCAATAAACTTTTCTCCAAAAACATGATGATTTATCTTCTTAAAAATATTACTTGAATTCTCTCACCAAACAAACTTAATCCCAAACAAATGACTTGCAGTGTCAAGTCCGCATAATGAATAACAAAGGACCTATAGGGAAAAAAAATTTTACATGGAATAACCGAACCAGAAACTTAACATTTAGTTTAAAATATAAGGTTGTTGCTAGTAGCATAATGCAATAAAGTAGTATTCTATTACACTGCATTCTTTAAAACTGATAATATTGATTATGCTTTGGGAACATGAACATCCATCACTTTGAAATAAAGTGTGTTCCCCAGTTAGAACCAACATAGAATCTGTCAAAAATATTGGAATATCACATGCCAACCCGTTAACTAATTGTAACTAAAAGGCAACTGTAAGGAAGAAACTAGGTTCATTGGCATCGATTTTAAGTCAATGTTTTGGTTGATGTGTGAGTCCCAATAGAATAACATTTCAATGAGTGCTCACTGCTCAACCATTACCTTTGGCTAGAACTTGAAATGAAATAAAAGGTAAATTGTTATTTTGAACTTAAGCTATGTCCACTTAACTAAATTCGTAATTGTTATACTTAACTTAACTACCATAATTTTGCATCTACTGTCCAGCCTAACGACATGTGCATATGGTTATAGAAACATTGTAGCTATTAGTACTAATCCTCTAATCTGACCATTGTAGCTATTAGAAACATTTGGTTTACCTTTTTCATGAAAATGTTTAGTCACACTAATTCTTTTTGCATAGGTATAGACTCTGTTATATAATATTGAATTGTTCCAGTAGTACACATTAGTTGGAGGAAATTATATATGATGTTGATTCTCTTTGAATGGAATATTGTGTATCAAAATGTTCCCATTAGAGTATCCTTTTTCCAGAAAGGTTGTAATCCATATGTTTTCTTTTTCTTATTGCTTTTTTGAGGTTGGTTACAATTGTTGAGTTTGAATTCAGAATGTGTCATGTTGAATCTTGTTGATAAATAATCTATGGAACCTATAATATATTTTTTTGGTATTTACTATTGCATACATGCATTTTTTAACAATATTTTCATACATGCATTTTTTAACAATATTTCACACATGCATGATTGAAACATTAGGTACAAAAATTGAGAAAATTCGAAACATGAACAAGAGTTGGATTGACTTACCAAATAGGGTCTCACAGGAGTACTTGGATGGGGTTAAGCAATTTCTTACGTTTGCATACACCAATAAGCATAAATGTTCAACAATTTATTGCCCGTGTAAGAGATGTGCAAATCGCTTCTTTCAGTCAAGAGAAGTAGTATGGGACCATCTTATTTCCAATGGCTTCTTAAAGAAGTACAAGAATTGGATTAACCATGGGGAACCCTACATGCCATTGTATGGCAATCAGGAAAACAAAACTTCAGCTGATTCACATCTTCAAGATAATATAGTCGAAATGCTCAAAAATGAACCGTGCAACGGACTTAGAATATATTCAGGACCGTATTGTGCTAACACTTTGTCACCTTGAGAAAATATTTGTACCCTCATTCTTTGATATAATGGAGCACTTGTCTATACATTTAGCTGAAGAAGCATTACTCGCTGGTGCAGTACAGTTTCGATGGATGTATCCCATTGAAAGGTCAGTGATACTTCTTAATAATTATGTTTGTTAAAGTTACTATCAAAATGCAGTTGTCATCTTTTTTCCAATGAATTTTGTCATGCCTTGTAACATTTATAGGTATCTTCTTACTCTCAAACAATATGTCCGTAACCGGGCTTATCCAGAGGCCTCAATTGCCAAAGGTTACTTGATGGAAGAATGCATGAATTTTTGTGCAAGATATCTTAGCGACATCGAAACCAAGTCTAACAGACCTTTGAGAAATTATGATTGTGGTGAGAACTTAGGTCGTGTTGTAGGGGAGAACCTTCAAATTCTACTTGATAATGTGACATGGACACAGACTCATCGGTATGTTTTATTCAATACCGATTCAGTTGCACCGTTCATAAAGTAAGTCATATATTTCAAACAAAACTTTGATAATTTTAATTTTAATTTATATATGTAATTTAATTATTACTTTGACCTTACTCAGCGATCACCTTGCACTCCTTCGGAGTCAAATGCCTCGTACAGATGATCATCACATTCGTCGCAAGCACATTGAAACATTCCCTATGTGGTTTATGGAACATGTATGTATGAATTGCATGACATAATGTACTTGATTTATATTATATATATTTGTATATTGTATATGAACTTAACGTTAATCGTTTGTTTAACATATTAAAAAATAGGTTCAAACCATGCGGAGGTCAAATAATGTTGAATATTCAGACGAAATTAATAGATTGGCAGATGATCCTCAAAAGTCAACAAGGAGATTTAAAGCATACGTTATCAATGGGTTTCGTTTTCGCATAAAGGACGTGGATAATTGTCGAAGCACTCAAAATAGTGGTATCACATTAACAGCAAATATCATGAGTTATGCTAGTAGTAAAGACAATAATCCTCGCATTGGAGATGTGTCCTATTATGGAGTCTTAACAGACATTGTTGAAATTCGATACACTAATGATATAAAGTATGTACTATTCAAGTGTGATTGGATTGATAACAATATAGGGAAAAAAGAAGATGGTTTTAAATTCACACTGGTCAACTTCAATCATTTGTTGTATCGAGAAGATCGGTTGACAAATGAAACCTTTCATTTTAGCATCCCAAGCAGAGCAGGTTTGGTATGTTGAAGACCCTTTGGAACCAGATTGGCATGTTGCTGTGAAGATGTCACAGAGGGACTTATTTGATATGCAATCTAATGACATACAGTCAGAGCCTTTTATTAATCAAGAATTGGATGAAAATGTGATGATTCCCGATTATAATGCTGGTTGGGTGAGACAAGAAGTAGAAGGAGTATCAATTACCTTAAATGATGATGTTCCAATTGATGTTGAAATGGATGGCAATAAAGATAGTTGAAGTAATTTTAATCTTCATGTATGACATTCATTAATTATTATTTGTATGAAATTATATCTTTTTTTCTGAACGAGTAATATTAATAAGTTTGTATACTGCTACAAATTTACTATGGCGAAGAAGAAAAGACGTCCCCGCTCTATGTCAGAGGTGTTGCGTGTATCTACATCAAAATCACTAAACATTGTTAAGACCCCATCCCGACTATCATCACAGACAAATTCTGCAGGGCCATCATCATATGCACAATCATCTCAATCAGGTGTGTAATGCATACAACATATTTCATACTTATTAATAGTTTGTATTTTAAATTCACTAATGTACTTATTTTTTTCCATTGTGACTCAATGACAAAAAAACAAGGTCGAGGCCCAGCCAAGGGTCCTAAGGAGTGGGGAACAGGAACAAAGATTGAAGTAGAATTCGATTCGACTTATCAGCCAGTTGGTAATAGAGCTTCTGAGCTAAAGACGACAATGAGAAATATAGTACGCAATGGGTATAGGGTTACATACATTGATTGGGATTTAGTGCCCATTGATGTGCTTGATAATATTTGGAGTGAGGTGCAGGTATAAATCTATATAACTTGGTAAATATATGTTATTTCTTATTGTAAAAATATTATTATTCAAATTGTATATTTCTTTCAATGTTGAGAATTTTATTAGAATATAGTGTTGTATTGGCAAAAAAAATCTTAATTATAAGCTAATTGTTTGAATTATGGTTGTAGGATAACTTGATATTTGCACCCCCAGAATTTAAAGAGGTCTGCTTGAAAGCATGTAAAAAAGTATGGAGAGAGCATAAATATCGAATAAAAAAAAGTATTATGAACCCTGCAAGACAGATGTGAATCTTTCTTCAAATATTCCTCCTGAAATAGTGCCACAACAGTGGCAAGAGCTTGTGCAATATTGGGGAAGTGACATAGCAAAGGTATGAGTATAATTTTTTGTATACCATTATAATAATATAATACTAACTTCGAATAATTCGTAATTGATGATATAGAAAATATCAGACCAAAATTCAAGGAATCGTGAATGTCAAGGCCCAATTCACCAGAGTGGGCGAACACACTTTGCCCAATTACGGAGACAGGCAAGTGACTTTTAAAATGAATGTGTTTAGATGTATAACATTATGTCTATATTTGACAAGTATTGAAATCTAGTTTATGGTTGTTGATATTTTTAGATGGAAGAAAATGGAGAGAGGACCGATAAAATCAGTATCTATATCAAAACACGCACAAAGAATGGTGTTCCATGTGACCCAGATGCAGCAAAAATCATTGTATTTGTTACTTATATTTATGCAATTTTAAATAATTTTCTATCAGACTCGTTACAAGATATCTAAGAAATATTAATTCATTGTTCTAAATTGTAGGAAGAATTTCAGGAGCGACTGTCTCAAGTTCCTGAGTTAGATCAGACACCAACCCTTCGAGATCGAATTTTTCATGAGGTTTTGGGAGAAGATGGACATGGATATTGCAAGACCTACGACACTGGAGTGCCTCGGAGTGCGGTGTATAAACAAAATATAAGCTCATCAGATGTATTAAATCCTATGTTCATTGATCAAATTTGTCGTACAGTACGAGCAGAGGTAGAGCAACAATTTAAAGAAACGATGCGAGCAGAGGTAGAGCAGCAATTAAAAGAAACAATGCGAGCCGATGTAGCTCAACAATATATTGAAAGAATGCGAGCAGAGGTAGATCAACAAGTTAAAGCAGAATTCGACCTTATGCAAACAAAAATTACTTTTTTGGAATCTCAATTGAAAAGTGGATGCGACCCTATGGTGGCCCAACAGGTGGATGAGTACAACAAATTCCATTTTGCAATTTGAAAATTTTAAATTATGTTGATTTCGATTTTGATATAATATTATGTCTTAGGCTTCGGATTTAATAAGGACACAAAATGAATCTGGGGGAGATGAACTTCCACAATCCCAAGAGGATCCTCACGCACCATCTCCGTCTATACGTCCAACTAATAAGGTTTTGTACTAGAATTTATATTTTTGTTACAAAACTAATAATTTATGAATTTGTACAACTACAAAACTTCTGATTTTCCTGTTTGTGTCCAATTACAATTTTGATGCAAAATATAGGTACAAATTCGTACTGCAGTTGGGAATAAAGGAAAGCGGGTATTATTTGACACAGATTGTTTCAAGGTATGTGTATTTTACATGAGATTGTTCCACCAATGAGGTTTCACTTTTTCTCCGTAAAATGGTTGTTACCTACAGGAAACTATCATCAATTAATTTTGTTATAAATTACGCATGTCCCACGACTTATATTTTATAGTTCTTATTTGGATGAAAATTATTATGCCTATTAGAAATGATTGGATTGTGTTTCCTTCCATGTTGTTGAATGTTGATATGTATTAGTGGATTTTTGATTGTTGTGATACTTTGTGATCTAGTCCGCATATATGTTGAGCTCTTCAACACATAAATTATTGTAATTTCTTAGTTCATCATGATTGTTACAAATATGAGGTTGATTTCATATATATTTGTTGTATTTGTTATGTATTGATAATATGCGTCACATATTGTGAATTACATTACCCATGAATTGTATGAATTTTTTTCTATTATGCATTTATAATAATGATTAGTCATCAAAATAAGTAATATTAACCATTATTATTTATTTTTCTTGTTGAGCAATCATTATTTTTGTTGTAGGTTGGAGACAAAGTAGACTTGCTTAGTTCTAAAGTTCCAAAACGCATAGTTGCAGAGGGTCTTATTATTAGTATGGACCAATCGACAGAAATAGATGAAATTCCATTGGGATCAAATTTTTGGCAAGTATTTATTGAAAATGCAAGAGATCCAAAAGTGTGTTTGATAAGGTCTCGTCGAGGTATTCTTACACTTGGACAAGCTGTATATATTCTTGCGTGGCCCTCTGTTGATGTATATTCTAACTTCTTTTAGTTCTTTATTGTATATATGTATATAAATATCATTTCAATATAGTGACAATAATTTTATGTTTTTTGCAGGTATCACTGAGAGGGTAGATGGCTCGGGAAGGATGTTCAACTTTTTGCATTAATTTCTTGTATTCATGGATTGTTTTGTTTTGCAAAAGTCCATAATTTACATTTTGTTTAACTTATGAGATTTTTTTTTTTGGATATGAAAATATTGCTATGTTTTTGGAAATTTTGGTCATATTACTTTTGTGTTTATCTATATATTGAATTGTGTTATTTGAACGGATGTGTACTTTTAAATTTATGTGATAGAAGTGTATATATGCACAGGGCATATAACAATGGTCACCAAAGGTCCATAATAATTGCAAAAAAATTATTTTTTTTGTGGCGGCATCGTTGCCGTCGTAAATATATTTCGTTTAAAGTAGAGAAAATTTCCTTTTGTGACAGTATATTAACCGCCACAACAAAGTCTTCTATTTTTTACCACAGCCAAATCTAGTATTTGAGACAGCACTTTTGCCGCCGTAATAAAATCAAAAGTGTCAATTTTTTTGTGACAACTTATTTATGACAGTATTTTGCTGCCGTAAATACTATTTGAGACAGACCATTGCTGTCGTAAAAACTTTTTGAGACCACACTTATTATGGCGAGGCAATGCCGCCACAAAAAGTATTTGTGACGGCAAATAGACTTTTTATGACAGCACTTTACCGCCGTAAAACCCCATTTTTCTTGTAGTGTAAGTAGAATTGAGTAGTAATTTAAGAGTCCAAATTAAGTGTGGGATTGTAATCAACTTGTATGAAAAATCTTTTTTCTTTGAGTGTTCATATCTTTCTCTACTTCCTTTCATTTTATTTCTAGTCCTCTTGTTGTAATAATATTGGAATAATTCCAACAAATTCTCTCTCTCTCTCTCTCTCTCTCTCTCTCTCTCTCTCTCTCTCTTCCCCTACTACACAGCCAATTATCGCAACCACCCCTTCCATCCCTCCCCATCTGCCACCGAAACTCATAATAGCCCACCGAAAATCCTATATATCCAAAGCCAAACTCTTTAACTATAGCCAACCAGCACATCCACCCTTTTTCCTCCCACCTCTGCCACCGAAATCTCCTTAGCCAACCAACGTCTCCCCACCCCCCTTCCACACGCACGCATTGTTACCGAAACCCACCACAGCCACCGAACACTAAGTGTTTGTATTATTGCTTCAATGAGCTGACCAACGTTATCATTTGATTTTTTTTAGTGAACTTACTTTGTCTGATGCCAATCTTTATATTTTTGGGTTAAATTTTGCGACGTGTAGTGACCATCTATAGCACGATGGAGCAGCTCCAGCTACTAGCAATGACACAACTCCAACGGGACGAAGATCTCCTAAAAAAGTGGTTTATTGGTTTGGGTTTGTTATTTTTATTATTTTTACATGATTTCAGGTTATTTGCAATCTTTTTCTGTACATTCTAGGATATGAGGACCTAGGATTGGTTTAGGCAAAGTGGTCCTTTTTGAACAAGGGTGAGTTAATCTATTCTAGCCTTTGTTTTGTCCAAAAACTGCAAAAGAAATCCAAAAGAACCAAGGAACCCTTTTGATCAAGAGTCAAGCCTTTTGTTTTTTGGCACATTTAAGAAAGGTTTGAATCAAAAGAAAATAAAAATGGCAGAATCTGATGTGAGGTGTATGAATGATGTTGAATGAGTGCTTCCTAAAATGAATGTAGTTCTCCATACGGTTATTCAAGGTTCTTTAGGTTGGTCTATTAATGCTTTGTACACATTCTTAAATTTTGCAAATTATACACTATTCCTACAGTATACTGAACTTCAGAAGTTATCTTGCCTTCTCGAAGTGGTGCCGGTGGTTGCTTAAGATATTTTTTGGGTTCAGAAGTGATAATGATAGTTGTATTAGTGGTGATAGTTAATCTCAAAATTGTGATGGGTGGGTGGTGGTAGGGTAAAGCTCTTGGGACAAATTTGTGCAACATAAAATTAACTTAGTTGATTTAATTTGGTTTGAATAGAATAACAAAATTAATTTAAATAGTTGACTTGGTTAGATTTAATTTCAATTTGAGTACAAAATTGGATTAGTTATCAAAATTTAGGTTAAGTTTTTGTCTTTGTAATGGGCGCCATTTTATTGTATACGGTAGGTAGGGTTGTCTTTTTTGGAAAGCCTTAGTAAATGCTAGAATTATGGAGATAAGAAGAATAACATATTTGAATTTCATATCTTCTTCTCATAGGCACTCTTTAGAAGGCCAACAGTCTAGAAGGGGATTAAGGGATATCTAAGGAGAGAATGTACTTTGGTTTTCTTTCAAAGCCGCTAAAAGGGATGGACTGGAGTCCTCTTTGGGTGTGTGATTTGGTGGCTTATGGCAAGGATAATAATAAGGATTCATTGGCATCATTTGAAGCTGACTCAACTACTTATCGGTTTTTTGGCCAATAAAGAAGCTGATTTTTTACAACTAACTTTGAAGGGGTTTATGCTGGACGAGGAAAGGGAGTAATTCACCCCTTAAAGCATGTAAGATTTTGGGAAAACCAGGAGAAGAGAGCTCCAGTTTTAGGAGATAAACATGGAAGCGGTGGTTGATTTTTGGAAAAATTCTTGATATATTAGAATAAGGACACACACACATCACACACACCCAAAACACATGCCACACAACCCACACACATAGCAGAACACACGGCTGGTTTGAACACATTTGCAAATTGCCATACAATTAACTTGAATTCATAATGTATAATTGTTGGACTGCTGATTTGCCTCTGTTTGAGTTGGTTGATGATTGGCCACCTTTTATCATATTTGTTATAGTTGTTTAAGTTATTTGGTTCAATCATCTTTTACCTTGCACTTTCTTTATCTATTGCTTATTTGTTCGTCTACCATGTGATTCAACAAGGGTTTTTTGTTTAAAGATCATGTAAACGTTTTAATTTTTCTCTGGTTTTTGCTATTTTCTTTTGAGTTTCAGTATTTTTTGTTTTTTTCTTGGTCATAAGGTGGTATTGAACCTAAATCACCTTTTTTAGTTGTCATGAGTTATTGGTAAAACTAATGCAGCAATCACGTGACTTAGAGTTTATGCATGATATATTGGATTTATTTTGGGTATTAGTATTTTTTTGTTAATCTACTTTCTCCATGTTGAAGTTTGAGCTTTGATTTTGTCTTTATGTGGTGAAATAAATAAAATGGGTGTATTTTTTCCTTTACTGTTCATCTAAGACTTAGCATTATGATTTGACTTAATAATGACTTTGATAATTTGGTTTTTCTTTGCATTTTAACAATAATAGATGATCATGAATCCAATTGAGTTGTAGATCTCGCCAAAGACCTCGAGGAACATTTCCTGAAGATTAATTTGCTACAATGAAAGACCGACGATGATGGTTACCTATGTGTGGATTTTGAAGGTTAATTAGCTTATATTAAATTTGAATGTTTGCTTTTTTTCATTCTACCTGTTTGGTTTTATAATGCTGTGATATTGAAATGGTGATTTTCAAAGAAATGCAACTTCGTTGAAGCTTTAGGGTTTCAATTCAGGTGTACTGTCAGAATGTGAAATTTATTTTATTTTATTGTGTTTACTGTTGAATTAAAACTTATGTAGTGAAGATAAAGGGTTATGTTTTATGCAGTCGGAAAGTTTGTATTTTGTATTTTGTATTTTGTTTGATTTCATTTATGTGATTATGTAGTGGAATGGCGCGACATGAGGGGTGACCCTCCTCCTTTCCAGTTAGCAATCTACAAGTGTTTTTTGCCTCTCTTTTTTTGTGGATCTAAATTTTGTTGCACATCATATGTTGGTATACCCACTACCCATTTGTTTTAAGTTCATTAGGGTTTCTTTTGTTGCTGCATTTTGCAATGTGTCAATCGCAGTAAAAAGAAATGGTTAAAAGAGCCAAAAGAAGTCAATATATACTGGTGCTTATTTATTTTGGTGAGAGACAAGGAAATAAGTTTTTTGTTTAAACTAACTCTTAAACTTTTTCATTTTTTTTTTTATTTTGTTGAAGAGAAAAGCTTCTTGGGTTTGTAGCAGACGAAGGAAGAGATGCTATTTGTTGGGGACTGATACGTATCTCTCTTTTGGTAGCATCTCTTCACACTTTAAGTAAGATATATGAAAAATCCATTTTTAGTTGATAGGGTTTTCACATCTTCATATTTTTGTAGGTCCTATTTTTAGAGGGAATTTTGTCGTAATTGTTTGGAAGAATAGAAAAAAATATTTTTATATTTAGCTCCAACATTCTCTAAACTATCAACATACTATGAGGACAAGAAGTATAATTCAACCATGTACAATGTTAAAAAAATTAGTTTTAATTGATTTAAGTTTTGTTGATGTTGTTTATTATATTTTTTGTTGCAGTTAATCTCTTAATCCCCTTCTCTTGCTTTCTATCTCATATTTATTTAATTGTGTTCATATATTAATAATTTTTGAATTTACCACTATGTAGATATCAATCACTAATTTGTACTATATTGAAAATTAAATGGTCATTGAATAATGTTTGAGATTGTTTTGATTTGTACTCTATCGAATTTTTTTTAAAAAAATAATGGGCCTATATTAAATTGAATTACAATTTTTTTTTTGGTCGGAGTTAAAGTCATTTTAATGGTTTTATGATTTTTAAAATTGAAAATTAGTTTGAACAAGTATGATTTTATTCGTGCCAGTGAATTGGGTTTGTAATTTCATGTCCAAACTCAAAATTAAATTTGAGATTTTTTATTGGGAATAAGTTTTAAGAAAATATTTTCCACATTCTCCATTATATTTTCGTGTTAGATTTTTTGTTTGAATTCAATTTCCCGATAAAGATTTTGTGATACTTTGTAGATTGAACTCATTTTGCTTTACCAACGGGCCTTTGATCCAATGATACCTCTTACATTGGGAAGGCTTTGTCTTCTTGAGATTAAGAGTTCAAGTCTCCCTCCACAAAACAAAACAAAAAAAAAGAACTCATTTTGCTTTCTCTTTTAGGAATAGAATATTTGCATATACTGTCTTTGGTTGACAGATTTACTAGGAAATGCAGAAAGTGTTGTGTGGAATTCAAAATCATAGTTTTTGTTTTTTAATTAATGATTTTTTAGTGTTGCATAGTGCCTTCAGACACGTACAAATTTCTAGTAATACTATAATACAACTCCCAATGAGAGATACAAATAAGACACCGATTCAATTCCCATAACTTTCCGGGTAGGATTATGGTACTCACGTTCTCTTTTTCGCTACTATACCAAAAAATATGACACTCTAAAAGATGTAATTTCACCCCCAAAAGGTTGTGCATGATCAAGGAAAGAACTAGAACTATATCATTTTAGAAAGTGACTCATAGAAGGTTGTGCATGCGACTGTATTACATCATGTCAAAGCACATTGGTATGTTTTTAGTGTAATAGAACTCTAAACCCCCAACTCTTTATTTTAGCTGTTCAAAATATATTTAAATATTACACTTTTTATTTTAGAAAGTCATTTTTACAAATTCACTAATCACGCTCTTTATTTTAGCTAACTACTTCAACAACTTTAAATAATTTAAATCAAAAATACTACGTAACCTAGCACGTCATCGTCATATTTTTAATTTTCATATTTAATTCAAAATTCAATTTAACTTAAAATTCAATCAAAAATTTAAATTAGAGCCATTTTATAAACGCACTCAAGCGGTGCACAAAAATCTGCGAAGGCATGAAAATTCTGCATGGGGAGTTGAAAGAAAAGGCATGGGGGAGGGGGAGGGGGGTTGGCGAGGCTGAAGGGTGTTGGGCTCTATAAAATGGGTAAGAAATGAAAAATAAAGAGTGGGTTCGAATTGCTCTAATATCGGATATAAGGCATGTGCTATCAAAGCATCAAGAATGGGGTGTGAATTATACTTACAGAGAAGCAAATCAAGTGGCACATGAGTTAGAAAGATGGGGACTACACACAGGTTTTCATGGATTCTTGGCTGAGACACAGCTACCAGAATCAGTCATGAATTGGGTGACACAAGACTGACAGGCACATATCCAAATTTTTTTTTTTTAATTCCAAATGTCGAACTCTTCTTATCTTTTTATTCGTTATGGTGATCATAAAAAGAGTAATGGACGCTTTACATGCTTTGCTATATCTATCTACTAGCATAACCCAGGAAGCATCTTGAGAGGAACATTAAAATCAAGTTTGCATGAAGGTGTAAAATTTACTTTGTGATGGAAACAAAAAAAAACAAACTTCATTATGTGTAGAGATTAAACTTTTCAAGATTTCTGTTTACATCGTTTTTATAAATAGAATCAATTTTATCTTAAGAATCACGAATACGGACGTGAGGATACTAGAAAGTTCAAAAATATATGACATGGGTACAATAAGGATACAACCATTAAAATAATATAATATATTTTAGGACCTCTTTCCCTTCCAGCTGAGCCACCAGAGACAACACTCCTTTCAACTAAGCCATTAGTAGAACTCCATTTTTCCACCATGTGTTGCCTATTTATTACGCTGCTGCAATATTGTCATGACAAAATACATAAGGTTGTGCTAATATCAATCATAACATATTAAGCGTTTAGTGTGTATTCACCTAAGATCATAGCCATGTCTGATGTTGTATTCCCTAAGCAACTCTTTGAATGCTTGAGATGATGGAGTTTCATCCCTTAAAATCAGAACTAAGTCTCTCATGTGGACAACTTCATTGAAAATAGGGTATTGCTCATCCTCATCGAATGAGCCTCTTAGACTGCATAGTTTCATCATTTTCTGGTTCAGTGTACCAATTTTCATCCCCCTCCCCCAGGCCAACATCCTGTGCCCCACATGTTATACCAACCTTTTGATCCCTTTCTGCCCCAATATTCTGTGGCCTGCATGTTCTTCCACTCTCTTCCCTACTTGTCCCTTCATAGTTAGTGATGGTGTGTGCTGCGCAATTGAACAGAGTTATAATTCTCAGGGGTCAAGGAATCACTGGATGACCCAGTCAGAGCTCGTAGGCTCTTTAGAATTGAACAAGTGTGATAGGGGATTGCAAACAAAGAGTTTATAGTGGTTCACTAGCTTGGGAGATCGGCTAATCAACTCTCAAGAGAGTCTGTTGCTCCTGGGGGAGATTTTATTAATATAAGGGAGGATTACACAGAGTATTTGCTTAGACTGATTGCTTGTGTGTTACATTGTGGGCGAAATGCCTCTTATTTATAGCCTCCCATGACTTTGCATGATTTTCTAGCGTGATCCTTGTCTCTTATTTGTAACGGAAGCATCTGTTATGCAATCTTTGTGGGTGGTGCCCTAGCGGTTGCGGATCTCTTGCCTAAACGTAAAGTCATTGTGGTTAATGCGTAACGTTTGGTGATCACCAACTGTTATCCTTACTATTATACTGGTGGCATTGCTAGTGGGGAAAACTGAGCTGAACACCTCTAGTAGATCGCCACGAGCTGCACAATTCAAACTCGGAAAGGCCGAGCTAAAAGCCCATGCTCAACCTTAGCCTTATTTTGAGTATTATTAGTGGCCCCCTAGTCCCCAGAGGTGGAGCCCATTCCTTTAAGGAGATTTACTAGAGTGCAAAGATCAGTCATGTCTGATGAGTATGAGGTTTACTTGCAGGAGGATGAATTGAAATGCCTTGAAATAGATGATCCTTGGACGTTTGAAGAAGCCATGAGAAATAGTAAATCTCAGCATTGGAAGACGAGTATTTGAGATGAACTACAATCCATGGAAAAAATTGATGTATGGGATCTTGTGGTCATTCTCGATAACCGTAAGATGATTGAATGTAAATGGGTCTTTAAGGCTAAAAGGGATTCAGAGAGCAAAATTGAGAGATTTGGGGTCTGGTTGGGGCTAAAGGTTCCAAGCAGAAATTGGGAGTAGATTTTTCGAAGATATTCTATCCTGTTTCGTCCAACGGATCCTTAAAGATTATTCTTGCCATTGTAGCTCATTATGATCTAGAGTTGCATCAGATGGATGTGAAGTCAACTTTTCTGAATAGTGACCTTGAAGAAGATATTTATATGGCTCAGCCCAATGGTTTTGCAGTCAAAGGCAAAGAACATCTTGTTTGCAAACTGAAAAAATATATTTATGGATTGAAGCAAGCCTCAAGACAATGGTATTCGAAATTTGACCAAATTGTGGTTGGATATAGTTTCAAAGAGAATATTGTTGACAAATGCATATATCTCAAGGTGAGTGGGAGCCGATTTATATTTCTTATTCTCTATGTGGATGACATCTTACTTTCCAGTATTGACATCCATATGCTTCATGACACAAAGCATTTCTTATCAAATAATTTTGATATGAAAGATATTGGAAATGCAGAGTATCTTCTTGGAATTAAGATCCATAGGAATCGTTCTGCTAGTCTATTAGGTTTATCTCATAAAGCTTATATTGATAAGATGCTCAAGAGATTTGGTATACAAAATTGTGCACCTGGTGAGGCCCCAGTGGTCAAAGGAGACGTATTTAGTCAGAACCAATACCCCAAAAATAAGATTGAAAAGAACCAAGTAGATATGAAGGAGTATGCCTCTGCTGTTGGGAGTCTTATGTACATGATGATATGTATCTGACCTGATATCAGTTATATTGTGGGTATGCTTGGTAGATATCAAAAAAATCCTGGTTTTGCACATTGGAAGAAAGTATTGAGATACTTACAGAGGACTAAAGACTTTATGTTAGTCTTTCGTAGATCAGACAAGCTTGAGGTTATTGGTTATTCAGACTCAGATTATGCACGATGTCGTGACAGTCTGAAGTTTACTTTTAGATATATTTTTATGTTTGCCCATGGAGCTATTTCCTGGTGGAGCTCCAAGCAATTTATTACAACCGATTCGACTATGCATGTTGAGTTTATCGGTTGCTATGAGGTGACTCGCCATGCAATGTGGTTGAAGAAATTCATAATGAAGCTGAGTGTTTGTGGATTCTATCCACAAGCCATTGGTTATTTATTGTGACAATGAAGCTGCGACCAAATATGTGAAGAATGAGCGGATGACCAAAAGTAACAAACATATAGAGATCAAGTACCTTGTTATTTGTGAGAAGGTTCGAGAGGGAGTCAGTGAGATCCCTCATGTGGATACCAGATTGATGGTTACTGATCCTCTTACAAAATGTTTATCACCAAAGTATTTTAAAGAGCATGTTAGTCGTATGGGAGTAGTCGAGGCTTTAGATTATGCTGTTTAAAATGGGGTTATTTCCCACTATGTTTCAGTTCATGTTTTATAGTTATGATTTAAATTTTACTCTTGTTACCTATGAAGCATGGATACGGATGCAGGATACGGGTACAATACGATACGGATACGGCGATACGACAAAGTCTAAAAAAGTAGGATACGGGTACGGCCAAGATACGACTATAATAAAATATATTTATTATTTTTATTATTTTCAACCAACTTAATACTTATATATTTTGGTAGTTCTTTAACATATAATAAGAAAAATTAGTAATTCTTTTTAATTTCAAGAAAATATATATCGTGTCGTTGTGGTATATTCACAAAGTGAAGTGACTAATTAAAGGAATCAAAACTAATATATTTACCTAATATTTAGAAGTAATTTTGCTAAGATTATAATGGAATAACTTTATTTTATGCTCTTTTGACATGAGATAATACTTAAAAAACACTCATGTATCTTTGAAGTAATATGAATTTTTTGTTAATGTATTGTATGGTATGTGAATTCGAAAAGAGATGTTAAAAGTTCAACTAAAAAATTATATGTTGCCCGACTACAAAAGTATCCGTGAAGTATCCTAATATTTAATTATTATCGGATACGTAGAAGGTGTATCCGATAAGTATCCTCAAGTATCCGACGAGTATCGTATCCAATAAGGTATCCGATACGAATACGTCAACATCAACGAAGTATCCGTACTTCATAGCTTGTTACTGAATGCTAGCAATAAAGGCAATAGTATTTTTATCTTTCATATTATACCCGGGTATTTATTTGTGCATATGATATGAGTTTAGAATGGCCTGAGAATATATGATATATTCATGAGGTATGTTTGAGTGAGATGTGATTAGGCAATATATCGGTAAACATTCATTCTGATAGGTTGGTGATGATTTTCACATAGCGATATGATGTAATCTATCAGGATGACATACTACAAATGTGAAGCATGACGGACATAAGAAATGTATACTTTTGATTGCATGAGGTGTATACCTTTCTTTATTAAAACTACATAAAATTAAACTCCCAATTCTGCTAATTACATTAGCTTTGAAACCATGGAATTGTTTTGGAGTCAATAGATGAAACTCCAAAATATTCATGATCCATGTTACTCCACTACACCTCACCTCTAACCATTAAGATGAGTGGATTTGATGAGTGAAAAAATCTGGTTAAAAAAATGAACCACAGGTTTAACTATTACCAATAACTAGGATAAATTATTAAGCACCAAATCACCATTCTCCCGGTATCCATCATGAAAATGAATTTTTAGAATATTTCATGCTTCTTCTTTGATTTTTCAAGAAAAAACAAAAATGAATAGAAAATCCAAAAAATAAAATCTTAGATATAAACAATATATCTATACATATGTTTATTGCATTATTTTATAATTGATTTTTTTTTGCTATTGTATTTTGTAACTGATTAAATTAGGAAGAAAAAAAACAAATACTCAAAAAAAATATGAAACTAAAAAATAAAAAAAAGACACACCACTTTAAAAAAGTAAAAAAATAAAAAATACATAAAAAATAATTATCTTACAGTACATTATGCTCCATGTACCAATTTCCATTTCACCAAACTCTACAAAATATTTACTAGCAACCAAGCTTCTGTACATGTCAAAACTTTTCGAACATTGTTCAATAAATATGAATACATATTCCACTAATGGGATTTGAATCCGATTCAATTCTAATTATCTCAAATATTGGTATATCAAAATACGAATATGTGAAGTATAGTTTCATAGATTCAAATTGAAATAATCGGTGAAAACATGTATGACTAATCGGATTTGAATCTATGTTAAATTCAGGTCAAAATTTCTTTCATTTACAACTTACAAGCCTACTAGCGTACACTATAAAGTGCACCCAAGTTGAAACATAAAGCTTTTAGCAGGGAACACTTGGATGGAGAAATGCCAAAAATTTATGAGTTTGGAATTACATTGGTAAAGGTAAACCCATTTGAGATTGTAGCAAATCCTTCAATCACAAAAGATAAAGATCAAACTATCAGAGAGGCAAAAAAATTACAGAGATTTAGCATCCTATTTTGCGTACATGAAAAGTTAATGGTATGATAAAAAGATGTTTCCCTCCAAAAAGCTCGAGAAAATGACAAAATTTCCCAAATTCTTCCATATATATGAGGAGGATGTTATCTAGTATTGTAGGTATCAACAGCTGATGAAGAAAGGAAAGAGAAGGAAGAAGAAATTAGGTATGCCTTAACCTAAACCATTTTTTCTCTGAAAAATATGGAAAATAGGTTCTGTTAATGGGTCTGTTGATGATAAATAGTGTCATTTTACCCTAATTGCATATGGGTTCACTAGTTTATTTGTGGTGAATTTGTAAAATGTAGGTAATGTCTTCTTCAAGTAACAAGATTTGTGGATGTGGAAAAAAAGCAACAATAAAAATTGATGAATCTGAAAAACCTTCAAAAGGCAGATTGTATTATGTCTGTGAGACTAAAGGTTGTAGCTTTTTTGGGCTTAGTGTATTCCAACCACTGCAACATGGATGCCTAGTGTTTGATAGACCAATGTTTGAAGGTGATGAGCGTTAAACTGTCTTAAGCACTAGGTTGATGATGCTTGAAGATACAATGAAGATGATGGTGAAAGCAGGGTTATTTGACCAAAATGCATAAGGAATTCATCCACAAAATGATATTACATAAGTTACAATGTCAATAACCAAAACAAGAGATAGCCACAAAATGCTTGGAACAACTCCGATTGAGCTCGAGTAACAAAATATAAAAGTTTGCACTGGTAACATAATACTAAAATCACAAATCCAATCATAGTACTTAATTCTTAGAAGCAGCGGACAGTGTCGCGTTCGTGCCCTGATCCTCCCAAATAATGTTGTCAAAGTAGGACCAGAAGCATGCCTTCCAGTAGTACCACCAAAACTTCCCTTGCTAGAACGTCTTTACCTTCCAGCTGAGCCACCAAATGCAGCACCCCTTCCAACTAAAGCCACTAGTAGAACTCCCTTTTTCCACTGCATTGTCAATTTATTACGCTGCTACAATATTGTCATAAAAAAATACATAAGGTTTTTCTAATATCAATCATAACAGATTAAGCATTTAGTGTGTATTCACCTGAGGTCATAGACATGTCTGATGTTGTATTCCCTAAGCAACTCTCTGAATGCCTAAGATGATGGAATTTCATCCCTAAAATCAAAACTTAGTCTCTCACGTGGAGAACTTCATTGAAAACAGGGTATTGCTCATCCTCATCGGATGAACGTTCAGAGTACCAATATTCATCCGCCTCTCCCCCTCCCCCCCCCCCCGGCGGCGAGCCAACATCCTGTGCCCCACATGTTCCACCAACCTTTTGATCCCTTTCTGCCCCAACATTCTTTGGCCTACATGGGTTTTCCACCCTCTTCCCTACTTGTCCCTTCATAGTTAGCATCACCATGGATACTAGGGCCAAAGATGTCATCATTATCACCTTCGAAGTCTTCCTAAAGCCAGCTAGGGTCATCACTGAGCTCATCACTACCATGAGATAAAATGGATCCACCAATAGGTACATAGTCAGGGTGTCATGATCTACTTTCATGACGTCACATTTGCACTTTGGTTCAGTAAGCACGAGCTGGTTATGTGGAGGTTTTGTAAAGTGAAGTTTATCCAAAATCAAATTGACAGGGTGTACCCAAACAAAGCAAGAACAATATATTCATGCAATTAAAAATCTATATAATAAAACACATAGGAAATTGAATTTTATCCCCTACACATTTTTCCCCCCAAAACCATCATATCACCCATTTCTATCACATGTTCAATCATTTAATATTTGATTAATTTTAGTTTAACATAATTTTTATTTTAGCCATTAACAATACACGATGGTACATACATGTTGAGAATATTTTTTTAATTTTTTTAAGAAAAAATATTGGATAAAAATAATTTTTAAATGATGTAATTAAAGAAACGAATGAACTAAAAATTATTATTTAATATAGTGAGATCAATTTTTTGGAGACTCAAATTTTATGTTCTATCGTACATTTAAGTATGGGTTATGACTAGTGTAATAATATTAAACAATATACTGTGATTATCACAATACAAAAAGAAATAAGATAATGCCATATTCTTTAAGTTGCCTCCTCTCCGCAACACAGCGAAGACATTTTATAGCTTTAACCAATTTAACCTCTAAACACCTACTAATACTATTACTTCACCTACAATATGCCATATTCTATAGTTTTGTTGGAGAAGACTCATTTCACTATCGTAATCCAATTTTCAATAATGGTAGATATCCTAAACTCATGGCCAATGATGATAAACTCATACCTACAGTGATTGTGTATTCTATAAAACGAATAAAAATCCCAAAGTAAAGCTCATTCCTAAAATTAACTTAAGTTTTTCTCCTAAAATCAAAGTCATTTCTAAAATTAAGCTATTTTTTAATCAATACAATTTGACAATGACATTAATTCTCATACTAGGCAATAACAAAATATCTATATAATAAAGTAGAACGATTTTAAATCCAAGAGACAAAGAGCGGTTGAAGTCGTTTCGTGACAAAAAAAAAACATCATCTAACGGACGAGACTATCCCAAATTGTCTCGAGCTATTGACGTCTCAGATCGTTTCAATCCGACGCACCACATTAAATCTTAAAATATTTTTGCCGTTAAAAATTTTTAGTTTCCAAAATTAACATCCCTAAAATTTAATTCCCCCAAATCTTTTCCTTAAATCAAGCAAATCCTAACTCTGGACTCTCTCTCTCATTCTCTCTATATCTCTCTCACGCTCAATTCACGCATACAGACACACCTCTTTCACTCACGCTAATTTCACTCACACTACTGTCTCTCGCCCTCTCCCCGAAATTAACCCACCCAATTTATGCCCTAATGGCTTCCCAAAATCATAGTCAAGAACCCTTCAGCCACTGCTCTCTATCTCCCTGCATGTTCTGCTTGGCAGGTTCTCCCTGCCTGCCTGCTTGGGTCTCTCTCCTTTCAGTCGTTGTTGCCTCCTTCTCTCAGGTATGTCATGTTTTGTTTTTTTTTTTTTTTTTTTTTTTTTCTGTTTTGATGATGATGTTCTCAAAATGTTGTCCTGCACACCAACTGTTCGATGAGTTGTCAAGCCAAATGTTTTGTCCACTGGGATCTTGGGTGCCTGTTTGTATCTATTTTTTTTTCTTTTCTGTTTTGATGATGACATTCTCAAAAAGTTTCCCAGCACACTAACTGTTCGAAGAGTTGCCAAGCCAAATATTTTGTCCAGTGGCTTCCTATGATCGATGAGTTTCTAGACCATTCTTCCTCAGCCAACAACTCTTCTTTGAAAGACTTTCCATGATCAAGATTGACACGAGTGGCCAAAATCTTGGCATTGTTCTTAGCTTCTCAGTCCCGTCACCGTCCTTCAAAAACATCCATGTCTCAAGTATAAGTAATTTTCTCCATTGTTTTTAATCGTTGTAGTGCACACCACCAGCGAACCACCATCCCAATTTTGGATCTCTCCCCTTATCGCCACTCTCCAAGTGACTATACTCTATCCTTCTTTCCATTCAATACTACCCGCTATCGCCACTGTCCTTTTCCTTCTGGACCCCCACCTCCAACTCTCTCACTCTGTTCCTCCGCCCACTACGGCCTACCAAGCCACAGCTCCACAACCTACAGTCCACACCCCCATTATGATACCCAACACAACCCCTGAACACATTGACCCACCACCATGGAGAGCCATCAGCGGCCACATCAATAATCACTGTCCCCACCATGAACTCTCTGAGTCAAGCTCGCCAGCTGTTCGACCAAATGCCATCTCAGTCTATGTACCTCCTGCATTAAGTGCCGCAAGAAAGTTGGTGTCAGAGTTTACTTTAGTGTCAATTGTTTTAGCTATTGACTTGATCAAAACTAGAATAATAGATCGTAGGCTGAATATCAATCGATGGATGGGGATGGAGAAACTTCTCGGAAGGTAAAAATTTCATTGAGCTAATTTAGATAGTGTAACATAATTGCTTTTGGGAATTGTGTAATTTTCCCAACTTTAGCTCTCAAAATTGTGTATTGTTTTCTAATTAATAGAGTGTGTGTTATCCTTTACCCATGTTTGGGTGATTCTTTCTGGGCAATTTCAAATACTTTAATCGCGCCACAATATTTTTGTAGATTATGTATAACGTGCTTGGGAAAGATTGTTGTGGAATGAAAATGTTGATATATGCTTATGATATATTGGCATTATGATGATTTCTGGAAGTTACATGCTTTGGATATAACTAGGCATAGAACATGTTGAAATGTGGGGGAAATAATCATATGGCATTCATTACATATGGGACATGATATTGAGAATTCAATTGTTCATTTCATTTGCATATGCACGGAGGCATTGAAATTGTGGGTGTGTGTACATGATTGTCATCAATCACTCTTGGTGGATGATGTGTGGTCTCGAGATAGTTGGGCCGAGTGTTCGACTGAGTCGCACGGTTTGCATTGAAAATTGGGTCGGGGTTAGCAAGAAGGGCTAGAAAACCCCTCTGGTGCAAGACCCGGTTGCTTCGGATACGCGCTCTGTTGGTGTCGAGTCCATAAAAAGTCCATGAATTTCGTGTTGGTTGGGTGCCCATTGGTGTGAGCCCATAAATACCCACCCCAAGAAAGTGCTAGAGATTTTAACAAGACCATTGGATGTGCAACATCAATGGCAAAGGCTTGGAATACCCGGTTTTATACTCATGGCATTGCATGGGTTGTGGAAGCCGGTAAAGGCTCGGGTTGAGTTGCATGAGTGAGTCTCATCTCATTTCATGGAATGTTTGTTGTTTGCCAAATTGTGCATGTGCATATTTCATATGCATCTAGATTGAAGAGTAGCCTCTTTAGGAGATACCCTATAAAGCGTGACTCACCATTTATAGGACAACATTTCAGGTGCGGGATATGCGCCGGCGGACGGCTCTCAATCGGGCCCCCATTTGTTGAAGAAAAATCGAGATGTGGCTTTTGATCCATATTTTGTAAAACTTTGATGTAATTCGATTTTGGGCATGTAATCATGTGAAAATGATTGTAATGGAACTTGTATGAACCATGTTTTATGTAAAACTTGATGTTATGGGAATTTGGGTTAGTGTTGTACAAGTGTGAAATGGATTGGAAATCGAAAACAGATGAAAAAGGAGAAAACTGGACATGCCTATTGTTGGCATTCGAACACCATACCCACGTTTGAACGTTAGGAGCTTGCAGTACTTTTGCATCTCTACAAAGAACCAAAGTACTGGGAGCAACCTTCATTCGAACGTTCTTGACGTTCGAACGCCACGTTCACGTTCGAACGTGAGGAACTTGCAGTACTTTGGCTTTTCTGTAGAGAACTAAAGTACTAGGAGCAGTACACGTTCGAACGCCAATCCACGTTCGAACATGGGGAGCTAAACTGAAAATTTGAAATGTTTTGCTAGGCCTTTGGGTCTTGGGTTCTTTTGTTCAATTGATATAAATGGACTTGAATTGAGTATGAATGAATGTATATTAGACCTCAGATTGGTCATATGACTATGATGTACACAGGTTATGCGTTTGGGAGTTTCCGGTACAAGGGAGACTCTGTCTAAACACCGTGTTGTTTATGATCCCGGTATAGGAGATGTTGTACCATGGTGTCGGGTTTTGCGGCATTCACAAGGATTTTCGCGGGTTGACGGTTGGTCAACCGTTAATAGAGGACCCTTGATTTTAGGGGCGTCACAACTTGGTATCAGAGCTTAGGTTTACGATTTACCTAAGGCTTGTGGGGCATGGGTTTAGACCATTGCATTCATTACGCATTAAATGTTATGTGGTTTAATTATTACATGTTATGTGATATGTGTTATGTGAATTATATGCATGGTGAAATGTATATGGAAAAGAAACACTAGGGTTAGAGAACATAACCCTGGGGGTCGAAAAAAGAATGAACGAGATGGTTCAGGGTGTAGATGCTTACTAGTGGGTGGCATATGCTCTACTAGTGAGACAAGGAGAGAAATCTCACGGTTTGAACTTGATCCCTATCTTGGGATACTAAGTTAGTGCTCTATTGCTATTTGACATGTGCATAGATGGCAAATAGAGGAAGAGGACGCGGCCAAGATGGTGGGCGGAACAACAACCAACTACCACCGGCCTTTGACCAACAAGCTTTCATGGAGGCTATTGGCACTATAGCGGCTACTTTCGCACAAGCTAGCGCCAATGTGGGCCAATGGGGCTCAAGTAACCTCCAAAAGTTCAAGGCACACAAGCCTTCGACTTTCATGGAAGGTGCAGACCCGATAGTGGCCGACCATTGGTTCCAACAAGTCGAGAAGATCTTAGAAGCTATGCAGATCACCTCTGATGCCACTAAGATAAGGCTAGCTGCATTCCATCTAGAAGGAGAAGCCCATCTGTGGTGGGATTGGACAAGGGCCTCGAAGAACTTAGAGGTGATGACATGGGGAGAGTTTCGGGAGCTCTTCATGGGCAAGTACTTCCCAGCGGCTGTTCGACATGCGAAAGCCCGGGAGTTCTTAGATTTGAAACAGGGGATCATGACGATGATGGAGTACGTGGCTAAGTTCACCAAGTTAGCCTGTTTCGCCGACAATTATGTGGCCAAAGACATGGCCAAAGTGAAAAGGTTTGAGGATGAGTTGAAATTATCCATCCGGGGGAAGATTGTGGGCCACCGCCTACAAGAGTTGGACTCGATGGTCGAAACAGCAATGAACATTAAGAGAGAGGTGGACGATGCAAGGACCATCTGGGAGTTGGGTGCCAAGGACAAGAAGAATGAAGTTCAATCATCTTCTTCTAGTTCGGGAAAGAAGCAAATGACTTCTGCCCCACAAGGGTATCAGGGACAAGGCCGCGACAATCAAGGCCAGGACCAAGGTCGATCCTCCCAAGGTGGGGGAAACTTCAGGACCACCTATCAGGCAGGTCAGAGGACTTGTTACTTATGCCACCAACTGGGACACGTGAAGCGAGATTGTCCTCAGAGGCAGAGATCCCAAAGTTACAGGACATCTCAGTCTCAGTCATCAGTGGGACAGCCGAAGACTTATTTCATTCCAACCTACCCCAACATGGGCCAGGGAAGCCATTATCAGTTTCAGGTTGATGCACAGGCCCCTACCACTTCACGAGCGGGGACTCCGCAATCAGGCCAGATGGGCCAGGGCGTGGGTCGAGGTCGAGGACAAGGCTCACAGGTCGGGACCTAGGGGCGTGTCTACGCCATCACTCCTCAGACTGAGCCAGCGGATCAGTCGATTATTTAGGGTACATTTCTACTCTCTCGCTTATGGGCAAGAGTATTATTTGAGTCTGGTGCATCTCATTCATTCATTTCTGGATCATATGTGAGAGACTTGGGCTTAGAGGTTGAGACCTTGGAAGAGCCAATGCATGTGAGTTCTCCCCCAGGAGCTAGGGTGAGTGTTGATCAGATATGACGGGGTTGTGAGCTAGAGATCTCAGGAATTCTACTCACCGTGGACCTTAGGGTCATGGACATGTCGGAGTTTGATGTTATCCTTATCCTTGGGATGGATTGGTTGACGGCACGCCGAGTTGTCATCGATTGTGATCAAAAGAGGGTCACTGTCTACACACTAGAGGGTGTCTGTTTCAAGTTTCAAGGGAAAACGCACGATGCTCTACCCGAAGTAGTGTGTGATTCCCGTTGGCATGGGCAGTTGATGGATTGACTAGCAAGCCTTACCTTGGAGGACGAGGAGAGACAAGAGTTGGGTCTACCTCGGGTGGTTTGTGAGTATGAGGACATTTTTTCGGATGAACTATCGGGATTACCTCCACATAGGGATGTAGACTTCACTATTGAGTTGCATTCCAGTACATCACCCATTTCTATGACTCCGCATAGAATAGCACTTACAGAGTTGTAAGAGTTCAAGGTCCAATTGCAAGAATTGATGGACAAGGGCTTCATTAGACCGAGTACCTCACCTTGGGGCGCTCTGGTGCTATTTTATAAGAAAAAAGACAAGACCCTCTGACTATGTATAGACTACCCGCAGTTGAATTGGGTAACTATCAAGAATAGATACCTTTTGCCGATGATTGATGATTTGTTTGATCAACTGAGAGGGGCACGGGTCTACTCCAAGATAGATCTACGCACAGGTTACCATCAATTGAGGATTAGGGAGGCAGATATCCCTAAGACGGCATTTAGGACGCGGGGCATTTTGAGTTTACAGTTATGCCCTTTGGATTGACGAATACCCCGACGGCATTCATCAATCGAATGCATAGGGTGTTCCAACCCTACCTAGATCAATTTGTCGTGGTCTTTGTTGACGATATTTTGATCTACTCCAAGTCTGAGGAGGAGATGATGGTCACTTGAGGGTTGTTCTCCAGACCTTGAGAGACCATCAGTTGTACGCCAAGTTCAGCAAGTGTGAATTTTGGCTCACGGAGGTGAAATTCTTGGGACACGTGGTGTCGACTTCGAGTGTGTCAGTTGACCCGGAGAAGGTTGAGGCGGTTATGAGTTGGAAGACGCTGAAGTCAGTCTTTGAGATACGCAGTTTCTTGGGATTGACAAGGTATTATAGGTGATTCATTGAGATCTTCTCCCGACTAGCTACGCTTATGACGAGATTGAACCGTAACGAGGTCAAATTTCAGTGGGATGACTCGTGTGAGAGGGCATTCCAAGAGTTGAAGAGGAGGTGCTACAACTTTAGAATTGATCACCCAAGTGTAGGTTGTGCGAAGTAATAAAATATTCGGAAGTCTGAGGTCGAACCACAAGGAATTGTGAAAAACTTAGAACACAAAGAAAAATAAAAGAAATTTTTTTTGAAAATATTGTTGTAGATATTTTTAAATTTGGTTTTAAAACAATAATTGAAAATATTAAAGCATCGGGGATACCCTTTCAAATCTACACAGTAATTATTAATGATACAGTTTTCGAACTCAATTGAGAATCAACTAAGGAGTGATCCCAATCAGAATATTTAGCGGTGATAATATGAAAACATCAAAAGTCATAATTAATGAATTATCTGAATAAATATAAGAATTTATTTGTAGATCACAAGCATTCACCGTGCCCGGAGTCTACGATAAATCAAGCTTTCTAATAAGTAAACATTATTTTATTGTAAATAATAAATCAACTATATTATGAGAAATTCTAATTAATTAATTCAAACATGGAATAACCAGTTATTTGACTCGCAGCGAATCTCAAGCATTCGATGTACGTGGCACAACAAATCAAGAAATTATACAGAGCAAAAATTTTACTAAAAGACAAGAATTAAATTAAAAGAATAAATCATGCATTAAAAATAATATTGAATCAATAATAAGTACCGTGCTTTATTGAAAGTATCTCTCCTATCTTTAGTTGGGCTTTTAGCAAGCATTAGAACTAGAATAAAAACTAGAAAAAAAAATATGGAAAGAAAATAATAATAATCCTAATCTCAATCCCTCTCAATAGATGAGAGCCTTTATTTATATTAAAATAAATCCTAGGTATAGTTAGAAAATATAAGGTTGGCTTGAGATGAATTCCTTTCCAAAAAGAAGTCTTTTAAAGTTAAATCCCGTACATAAAATCTTGGAGCCCCGCAGGTATAAAATTTGTCCAGACTTCAAGCTTTAATTTCGCATATTTAGATGTTGAATCACGCAATTTTCGTGAAATACTCTTTTGTATCCCTTGAAGTCTTCTTTCTAACCCCATAAAAATCAGGTCAATATGACATCGGAGTCAAAAGTTATGACCAAAATACTGAAGACGTGTCAAATCCTTATCTTCTATGATACTTTCCTAATCCAACTTTAAATGAGTTTTCTTCTAACTTGGACTCTTATAAGGACTAAATTGCTGATTTATCTTCAAGTCTTCCTATCTCCATCTTGACTCTTCAATCTTTATCAATTGTGATTCTTCCTCTAGTGATTGTTTCACTTGTCTTATCCATTATTATTTTAAATCAACCAATTTACCTGTAAAATAAACCAAACAACTAGAAAAAGTATCAAACTAAAAAATCAAGAAATTTAACACATTTAATAACAAATAATATGCAATTAATCAATCATTAAATATAATAAAATAGCATTTTTTATGGTTAATCACACCCCTAACCTGAATATTACTAGTCCCTAGTAATACATGGATTTCAAAATCTAAAAATTAAAAATAAAATAACCTAATAAAATAAAGCACAAATCCACTTTCGTAGGACTCACGATTGCATTTAGCATATGCAACAAGCCTTTAAACCTCTAGGTTCCCCCCAGTGGACGAGTATAGTCTCGTGAGGATTTCCAGAAACGATACCCACAAACTTCAACCTGTGATCAAATATCTGAATAACAATTTTATAATACAAATTACTACCACAATATAAAAATTCTAAGATGCAAACTTTTTATAAGCACATGCAAAGCAAAATACATAACTCTACGTTATATAAATGTATGCACTTATCATATTCTCATATAAACTCGTGTGTAGGGTGAATTAAATATACCAAGTAAATAATTTATCCGGTTATCACCTCTACAACTATCAACTATTCAACTCAATGTCAAATCTCACTAGAAAATTCACTCATAAAAGATGATACTTGGACGTTTGAAGAAGCCATGAGAAGTAGTAAATCAGCATTGGAAGACGACTATTTGAGATGAACTACAATCCATGGAAAAAATTGATGTATGGGATCTCGTGGTCATTCTCGATAACCGTAAGATGATTGAATGTAAATGGGGCTTTAAGGATAAAAGGGATTCAGAGAGCAAAATTGAGAGATTTGGGGTTAGGTTGGGGCTAAAGGTTCCAAGCAGAAATTGGGAGTAGAGTCTTCAAAGATATTCTATCCTGTTTCCTCCAACAAATCCTTAAATATTATTCTTGCCATTGTAGCTCATTATGATCTAGAGTTGCATCAGATGGATGTGAAGTCAACTTTTCTGAATAGTGACCTTGAAGAAGATATTTATATGACTCAGCCCAATGGTTTTGCAGTCAAAGGCAAAGAACATCTTGTTTGCAAACTAAAAAAATATATTTATGGATTGAAGCAAGCCTCAAGACAATGGTATTCGAAATTTGACCAAATTGTGGTTGGATATAGTTTCAAAGAGAATATTGTTAACAAATGCATATATCTCAAGGTGAGTGAGAGCCGATTTATATTTCGTATTCTCTATGTGGATGACATCTTATTTCCAGTATTGACATTCATATGCTTCATGACACAAAACATTTCTTATCAAATAATTTTGATATGAAGGATATTGGAAATGCAGAGTATCTTCTTGGAATTAAGATCCATAGGGATCGCTCTGCTGGTCTATTAGGTTTATCTCATAAAGCTTATATTGATAAGATGCTCAAGAGATTTGGTATACAGAATTGTGCACTTGGTGAGGCCCTAATGGTCAAATGAGACGTATTTAGTCAGAACCAGTACCCCAAAAATAAGATTGAAAAGAACCAATTAGATATGAACACTACAAGAAAAATGGGGTTTTACGGCGGTAAAGTGCTGTCATAAAAAGTCTATTTGCCGTCACAAATACTTTTTGTGGCGGCATTGCCTCGCCATAATAAGTGTGGTCTCAAAAAGTTTTTACGACAGCAATGGTCTGTCTCAAATAGTATTTACGGCAGCAAAATACTGTCATAAATAAGTTGTCACAAAAAAATTGACACTTTTGATTTTATTACGGCGGCAAAAGTGCTGTCTCAAATACTAGATTTGGCTGTGGTAAAAAATAGAAGACTTTGTTGTGGCGGTTAATATACTGTCACAAAAGGAAATTTTCTCTACTTTAAACGAAATATATTTACGACGGCAACGATGCCGCCACAAAAAAAATAATTTTTTTGCAATTATTATGGACCTTTGGTGACCATTGTTATATGCCCTGTGCATATATACACTTCTATCACATAAATTTAAAAGTACACATCCGTTCAAATAACACAATTCAATATATAGATAAACACAAAAGTAATATGACCAAAATTTCCAAAAACATAGCAATATTTTCATATCCAAAAAAAAAAATCTCATAAGTTAAACAAAATGTAAATTATGGACTTTTGCAAAACAAAACAATCCATGAATACAAGAAATTAATGCAAAAAGTTGAACATCCTTCCCGAGCCATCTACCCTCTCAGTGATACCTGCAAAAAACATAAAATTATTGTCACTATATTGAAATGATATTTATATACATATATACAATAAAGAACTAAAAGAAGTTAGAATATACATCAACAGAGGGCCACGCAAGAATATATACAGCTTGTCCAAGTGTAAGAATACCTCGACGAGACCTTATCAAACACACTTTTGGATCTCTTGCATTTTCAATAAATACTTGCCAAAAATTTGATCCCAATGGAATTTCATCTATTTCTGTCGATTGGTCCATACTAATAATAAGACCCTCTGCAACTATGCGTTTTGGAACTTTAGAACTAAGCAAGTCTACTTTGTCTCCAACCTACAACAAAAATAATGATTGCTCAACAAGAAAAATAAATAATAATGGTTAATATTACTTATTTTGATGACTAATCATTATTATAAATGCATAATAGAAAAAAATTCATACAATTCATGGGTAATGTAATTCACAATATGTGACGCATATTATCAATACATAACAAATACAACAAATATATATGAAATCAACCTCATATTTGTAACAATCATGATGAACTAAGAAATTACAATAATTTATGTGTTGAAGAGCTCAACATATATGCGGACTAGATCACAAAGTATCACAACAATCAAAAATCCACTAATACATATCAACATTCAACAACATGGAAGGAAACACAATCCAATCATTTCTAATAGGCATAATAATTTTCATCCAAATAAGAACTATAAAATATAAGTCGTGGGACATGCGTAATTTATAACAAAATTAATTGATGATAGTTTCCTGTAGGTAACAACCATTTTACGGAGAAAAAGTGAAACCTCATTGGTGGAACAATCTCATGTAAAATACACATACCTTGAAACAATCTGTGTCAAATAATACCCGCTTTCCTTTATTCCCAACTGCAGTACGAATTTGTACCTATATTTTGCATCAAAATTGTAATTGGACACAAACAGGAAAATCAGAAGTTTTGTAGTTGTACAAATTCATAAATTATTAGTTTTGTAACAAAAATATAAATTCTAGTACAAAACCTTATTAGTTGGACGTATAGACGGAGATGGTGCGTGAGGATCCTCTTGGGATTGTGGAAGTTCATCTCCCCCAGATTCATTTTGTGTCCTTATTAAATCCGAAGCCTAAGACATAATATTATATCAAAATCGAAATCAACATAATTTAAAATTTTCAAATTGCAAAATGGAATTTGTTGTACTCATCCACCTGTTGGGCCACCATAGGGTCGCATCCACTTTTCAATTGAGATTCCAAAAAAGTAATTTTTGTTTGCATAAGGTCGAATTCTGCTTTAACTTGTTGATCTACCTCTGCTCGCATTCTTTCAATATATTGTTGAGCTACATCGGCTCGCATTGTTTCTTTTAATTGCTGCTCTACCTCTGCTCGCATCGTTTCTTTAAATTGTTGCTCTACCTCTGCTCGTACTGTACGACAAATTTGATCAATGAACATAGGATTTAATACATCTGATGAGCTTATATTTTGTTTATACACCGCACTCCGAGGCACTCCAGTGTCGTAGGTCTTGCAATATCCATGTCCATCTTCTCCCAAAACCTCATGAAAAATTCGATCTCGAAGGGTTGGTGTCTGATCTAACTCAGGAACTTGAGACAGTCGCTCCTGAAATTCTTCCTACAATTTAGAACAATGAATTAATATTTCTTAGATATCTTGTAACGAGTCTGATAGAAAATTATTTAAAATTGCATAAATATAAGTAACAAATACAATGATTTTTGCTGCATCTGGGTCACATGGAACACCATTCTTTGTGCGTGTTTTGATATAGATACTGATTTTATCGGTCCTCTCTCCATTTTCTTCCATCTAAAAATATCAACAACCATAAACTAGATTTCAATACTTGTCAAATATAGACATAATGTTATACATCTAAACACATTCATTTTAAAAGTCACTTGCCTGTCTCCGTAATTGGGCAAAGTGTGTTCGCCCACTCTGGTGAATTGGGCCTTGACATTCACGATTCCTTGAATTTTGGTCTGATATTTTCTATATCATCAATTACGAATTATTCGAAGTTAGTATTATATTATTATAATGGTATACAAAAAATTATACTCATACCTTTGCTATGTCACTTCCCCAATATTGCACAAGCTCTTGCCACTGTTGTGGCACTATTTCAGGAGGAATATTTGAAGAAAGATTCACATCTGTCTTGCAGGGTTCATAATACTTTTTTTTATTCGATATTTATGCTCTCTCCATACTTTTTTACATGCTTTCAAGCAGACCTCTTTAAATTCTGGGGGTGCAAATATCAAGTTATCCTACAACCATAATTCAAACAATTAGCTTATAATTAAGATTTTTTTTGCCAATACAACACTATATTCTAATAAAATTCTCAACATTGAAAGAAATATACAATTTGAATAATAATATTTTTACAATAAGAAATAACATATATTTACCAAGTTATATAGATTTATACCTGCACCTCACTCCAAATATTATCAAGCACATCAATGGGCACTAAATCCCAATCAATGTATGTAACCCTATACCCATTGCGTACTATATTTCTCATTGTCGTCTTTAGCTCAGAAGCTCTATTACCAACTGGCTGATAAGTCGAATCGAATTCTACTTCAATCTTTGTTCCTGTTCCCCACTCCTTAGGACCCTTGGCTGGGCCTCGACCTTGTTTTTTTGTCATTGAGTCACAATGGAAAAAAATAAGTACATTAGTGAATTTAAAATACAAACTATTAATAAGTATGAAATATGTTGTATGCATTACACACCTGATTGAGATGATTGTGCATATGATGATGGCCCTGCAGAATTTGTCTGTGATGATAGTCGGGATGGGGTCTTAACAATGTTTAGTGATTTTGATGTAGATACACGCAACACCTCTGACATAGAGCGGGGACGTCTTTTCTTCTTCGCCATAGTAAATTTGTAGCAGTATACAAACTTATTAATATTACTCGTTCAGAAAAAAAGATATAATTTCATACAAATAATAATTAATGAATGTCATACATGAAGATTAAAATTACTTCAACTATCTTTATTGCCATCCATTTCAACATCAATTGGAACATCATCATTTAAGGTAATTGATACTCCTTCTACTTCTTGTCTCACCCAACCAGCATTATAATCGGGAATCATCACATTTTCATCCAATTCTTGATTAATAAAAGGCTCTGACTGTATGTCATTAGATTGCATATCAAATAAGTCCCTCTGTGACATCTTCACAGCAACATGCCAATCTGGTTCCAAAGGGTCTTCAACATACCAAACCTGCTCTGCTTGGGATGCTAAAATGAAAGGTTTCATTTGTCAACCGATCTTCTCGATACAACAAATGATTGAAGTTGACCAGTGTGAATTTAAAACCATCTTCTTTTTTCCCTATATTGTTATCAATCCAATCACACTTGAATAGTACATACTTTATATCATTAGTGTATCGAATTTCAACAATGTCTGTTAAGACTCCATAATAGGACACATCTCCAATGCGAGGATTATTGTCTTTACTACTAGCATAACTCATGATATTTGCTGTTAATGTGATACCACTATTTTGAGTGCTTCGACAATTATCCACGTCCTTTATGCGAAAACGAAACCCATTGATAACGTATGCTTTAAATCTCCTTGTTGACTTTTGAGGATCATCTGCCAATCTATTAATTTCGTCTGAATATTCAACATTATTTGACCTCCGCATGGTTTGAACCTATTTTTTAATATGTTAAACAAACGATTAACGTTAAGTTCATATACAATATACAAATATATATAATATAAATCAAGTACATTATGTCATGCAATTCATACATACATGTTCCATAAACCACATAGGGAATGTTTCAATGTGCTTGCGACGAATGTGATGATCATCTGTACGAGGCATTTGACTCCGAAGGAGTGCAAGGTGATCGCTGAGTAAGGTCAAAGTAATAATTAAATTACATATATAAATTAAAATTAAAATTATCAAAGTTTTGTTTGAAATATATGACTTACTTTATGAACGGTGCAACTGAATCGGTATTGAATAAAACATACCGATGAGTCTGTGTCCATGTCACATTATCAAGTAGAATTTGAAGGTTCTCCCCTACAACACGACCTAAGTTCTCACCACAATCATAATTTCTCAAAGGTCTGTTAGACTTGGTTTCGATGTCGCTAAGATATCTTGCACAAAAATTCATGCATTCTTCCATCAAGTAACCTTTGGCAATTGAGGCCTCTGGATAAGCCCGGTTACGGACATATTGTTTGAGAGTAAGAAGATACCTATAAATGTTACAAGGCATGACAAAATTCATTGGAAAAAAGATGACAACTGCATTTTGATAGTAACTTTAACAAACATAATTATTAAGAAGTATCACTGACCTTTCAATGGGATACATCCATCGAAACTGTACTGCACCAGCGAGTAATGCTTCTTCAGCTAAATGTATAGACAAGTGCTCCATTATATCAAAGAATGAGGGTACAAATATTTTCTCAAGGTGACAAAGTGTTAGCACAATACGGTCCTGAATATATTCTAAGTCCGTTGCACGGTTCATTTTTGAGCATTTCGACTATATTATCTTGAAGATGTGAATCAGCTGAAGTTTTGTTTTCCTGATTGCCATACAATGGCATGTAGGGTTCCCCATGGTTAATCCAATTCTTGTACTTCTTTAAGAAGCCATTGGAAATAAGATGGTCCCATACTACTTCTCTTGACTGAAAGAAGCGATTTGCACATCTCTTACACGGGCAATAAATTGTTGAACATTTATGCTTATTGGTGTATGCAAACGTAAGAAATTGCTTAACCCCATCCAAGTACTCCTGTGAGACCCTATTTGGTAAGTCAATCCAACTCTTGTTCATGTTTCGAATTTTCTCAATTTTTGTACCTAATGTTTCAATCATGCATGTGTGAAATATTGTTAAAAAATGCATGTATGAAAATATTGTTAAAAAATGCATGTATGCAATAGTAAATACCAAAAAAATATATTATAGGTTCCATAGATTATTTATCAACAAGATTCAACATGACACATTCTGAATTCAAACTCAACAATTGTAACCAACCTCAAAAAAGCAATAAGAAAAAGAAAACATATGGATTACAACCTTTCTGGAAAAAGGATACTCTAATGGGAACATTTTGATACACAATATTCCATTCAAAGAGAATCAACATCATATATAATTTCCTCCAACTAATGTGTACTACTGGAACAATTCAATATTATATAACAGAGTCTATACCTATGCAAAAAGAATTAGTGTGACTAAACATTTTCATGAAAAAGGTAAACCAAATGTTTCTAATAGCTACAATGGTCAGATTAGAGGATTAGTACTAATAGCTACAATGTTTCTATAACCATATGCACATGTCGTTAGGCTGGACAGTAGATGCAAAATTATGGTAGTTAAGTTAAGTATAACAATTACGAATTTAGTTAAGTGGACATAGCTTAAGTTCAAAATAACAATTTACCTTTTATTTCATTTCAAGTTCTAGCCAAAGGTAATGGTTGAGCAGTGAGCACTCATTGAAATGTTATTCTATTGGGACTCACACATCAACCAAAACATTGACTTAAAATCGATGCCAATGAACCTAGTTTCTTCCTTACAGTTGCCTTTTAGTTACAATTAGTTAACGGGTTGGCATGTGATATTCCAATATTTTTGACAGATTCTATGTTGGTTCTAACTGGGGAACACACTTTATTTCAAAGTGATGGATGTTCATGTTCCCAAAGCATAATCAATATTATCAGTTTTAAAGAATGCAGTGTAATAGAATACTACTTTATTGCATTATGCTACTAGCAACAACCTTATATTTTAAACTAAATGTTAAGTTTCTGGTTCGGTTATTCCATGTAAAATTTTTTTTCCCTATAGGTCCTTTGTTATTCATTATGCGGACTTGACACTGCAAGTCATTTGTTTGGGATTAAGTTTGTTTGGTGAGAGAATTCAAGTAATATTTTTAAGAAGATAAATCATCATGTTTTTGGAGAAAAGTTTATTGACGATGTTTTGTGTTATACAATTTCTTTAGGTATGGACAATTATTTGTGATTTTTTTTTTATATTTAGCACATTTAGTCACGAACAATTACTAGTAATCTAACAATATGGTTAGGTATTAGTCCTTAATATTTTTAGTATTTTAGTTCATAGTGTAAAAGCAATCAATTTGTGTAGAACACGATCTTGTGTATGATTTTGTATTAATCAATTTCGTATCTGTTAATAATATATCAAGCAATCATCATTACGAAATCAACACTTGGACTTGTCAAGAATCAAAATTTCTCTAGACTAGTTGAAACACGATTTCAATTTAATTCCCTCACTTATTTATCTTGAATCTTTCATATGAGATGAACCGTTTTAAAATTATTGGAACTCGATTTGAATATAATTAAAAATAAATGTCAATCCGATAAATTCTATAAAATATGAAATTGAGGATAATTATCACAGTTATCTTGAACATCATTCGAATAAAGAAAACATAAAAAAAAAAAATTACAAATCAAAAGACAATCAAGAATGTTACCCGAAACCGAGCGAGAGAGAGGGAATAAGAAAAATAAGAGAAAAACACTTACCTGTACTTGCCGTTCCGCTGGGAAGAAAACAAGGGCCTGCCGCTTGGAGAAGAAGACAAAAAGAGGGAATACAAAACAGAAGAGAAAAAAAGGCTAAAAAAGGAGGGAAAAAGGAAAAGAGGGGCGCAGGGGTAGAGACCGTGCTAAATTTTTTTGGTTTGTTTTTTTTGGCAATTGTGGCAATGAATTAAAAATTAATAATTTTATAGACAACAAAAAATTAATAATTTTATAGGCAACAAAAAATTAATATCTTCTCTTAATTTTTGATAGGTCTATCAATCGTGTATGATCCCAAAATAATTAAGCACTCAAAATAATTTCACACACAAGGAATAAAATATTTTGAGAGTTTGGGTCAAACTTCAACAGCATTAAAAAAAATCCTTGGGCTTTAGGCCCTAAATTTTTAGAAGGCCCCATAATTTTAGATATATTATTAATCCAAAAAAATTTAAATCCTTTAAATTTTAAACCCTACAAAAAAGGCCCCAAAAAATTAAGAAAAAAGTCGAAAAATTTATTGTATTTGGGTCCATGATTCAATTCATAACATTAAAAACCTAACATAAATAAATAAATAAAATAAAAAGTATTCAAAAATTAACTCATATTTACCCGTACTTATTTTCTCTCTATCTGTAAAAAAAAGTAAAAAAAATTAAAAAAAAAAGTTAAAATTAAACACTGTATCTAGTAAAAAACAAAACAAAAGTTAAAAATTTTTTCTCGGCAAATCTAGAGCGTCCTTCTCCTGTCTCTCTCTCACATTATAAATTAAAAATAAATTAATTTTTAAAAGATTAATATTAAAAATAAAAAAAAACCCACATTTAATGTTTTCGCTTTAGGTCTCAAATTTCCTTGAGCCACCCTGGTTCCTTCCTATCAAAAAAACACTCAACTCATACTGGATTCGTTTATAACGAATTATGTCATATCAAATTTTTGTAGTGTACAAATATTTTATAAATGGTATATAAACGAGTCGTGTCGTGTATCTTCTGATTGGTTTTACTAATATCTGATTCGTTTATTAATCGTATCGTGTCGGGTCCACTAATTTATTAAACAGGTGATTTAAGGGAAGACCCAAACCCATGCACTACTTTTGTGTCGTGTTAACGGGTCGTGTCATATTTTGACACTCCTAATTTTGATATAAAAAATCGACTTTGTTGGGTTTAATTTTTTTTCTTTGAACTAGAAATTGGGTTTTGATGTAAAACTACATAATCTTATAAAATATTACTTGTAATATGAAAAATAGTTGTGACCAATACAATTTTTTTTAGAGTTTTTATTCTTTAAACTATAAACTCTTTTTTAATCTAAATCAACGTTTTAATGTTTTATGAAATATTATATGCGACGGGAAAAATAGCTGCCACAAATACAAAAAATTCTGTTGAGTTTATGAAATCTTATTTGCGGCAGGAAAAATAGCTGTCTCAAATACAAAAATTTATTTTGAGTTTATGACACTATTTACGGCAGAAAAATAGTTGCCACAAATATTAACAAAATATTAATATAAACACTCTTTTGTGACGGCAAACACAGCCGCCACAAAAAATTGTCTCAAATACGCCTTTTGTGACGGTAAATACAGCCGCCGTAAAAAATTTGCCACAAAAGGCCCTTTTTCTTGTAGTGGAAGGAGTATGCCTCTGCTGTTGGGAGTCTTATGTACATAATGATATGTATCCGACCTGATATCAGTTATATTGTGGGTATGCTTGGTAGATATCAGAAAATTCCTGGTTTTGCGCATTGGAAGAAAGTATTGCGATACTTACAGAGGACTAAAGACTTTATGTTAGTCTTTCGTAGATCAGACAAGCTTGAGGTTATTGGTTATTCAGACTCAGATTATGCAGGATGTCCTGATAGTCTGAAGTTTACTTTTGGATATATTTTTATGCTTGCCCATGGAGCTATTTCCTGGTGAAGCTCCAAACAATTTATTACAACCGATTCGACTATGCATGTTGAGTTTATCGGTTGCTATGAGGTGACTCGCCATGCAATGTGATTAAAGAACTTCATAATGAAGCTGAGTGTTTGTGGATTCTATCCACAAGCCATTGGTTATTTATTGTGACAATGAAGCTGTGACCAAATATGTGAAGAATGAACGGATGACCAAAAGCAACAAACATATAGAGATCAAGTACCTTGTTATTTGTGAGAAGGTTCGAGAGGGAGTCAGTGAGATCCCTCATGTGGATACCAGATTGATGTTACTGATTCTCTTACAAAAGGTTTACCACCAAAGTATTTTAAAGAGCATGTTAGTCGTATGGGAGTAGTCGAGGCTTTAGATTATGTTGTTTAAAATGGGGTTATGTCCCATTATGTTTCAGTTCATGTTTTATAGTTATGATTTAAATTTTACTCTTGTTACTGAATACTAGCAATAAAGGTAATAGTATTTTTATCTTTCATATTATACCCGGGTATTTATTTGTGCATATGATATGAGGTTATAATGGCCTGAGAATATGTGATATATTCATGAGGTATGTTTGAGTGAGATATGATTATGCAATATATCGGTAAACATTCATTCTGATAGGTTGGTGATGATTTTCACATAGCGATATGATGTAATCTATCAGGATGACATACTACGAGTGTGAAGCATGACGGACATAAGAAATGTATGCTTTTGATTGCATGAGGTGTATATCTTTCTTAATTTATTAAAACCACATCTAATTACATTAGCTTTGAAAACATGGAATTGTTTTGGAGTCAATAGATGGAACTCCAAAATATTCATGATCCATGTTAGTGTTGTTTTTAGTATTGGGTGAAAGTTAAGGTAATATCCAAAGAGTGGCCACTCGATTTTAAATGTAATTAACTCATGTGTGTCGTTTTCAAAAATTATAACTCTAAATGTGTGGACCAAGTGGGAGATTGTTGCAATGTTTTTTATTATTTTAATAAAACATTCCTATTGGTCCTTCACGTGATATTTTAATCATGAATGAAAAGTTGTCTTACTCAACTAGGATTGTGCAACTATATTAGTTATACTGGTGTGTGGTTTGCCTAAAATTAAGGAGTGGAAGTTTACCACTCTCCTATGACTTCTTTGATGAACAGATGACTAGGAGATAAAGTTATATATATATATGGTAGCCGTCCCCATTTCAATGCATCTTTTAACGTATTAGTTTTCCATTGCTTGTGTGGATCAGAAATTGGGGTAGAACACTATATTCTTCTATTCAGGAAAACAAGGGGTCGTTATCGTGAATCACGATTTACAAGTTTGTTGATTACCTTGTTTAATTATGATTATTAATAGATTTGATTATGAAATACTCTAGATCCGTGTTTATTAAGGTTTGATAAAACCCAACATATCACTCTTGATTCTATCAACTAGTAGGTGAATGGGTCAACTTTGCAAAAGGTCAAGATTGATTTCTTATAGGGTGCTTGCTCATTAATTATTGATGTGTTATTAGAAAGGTGTAATAGCTAATTATTTATGTTGTAATAGTGAGTTATTGTTGTTTACTAAAAAAAATCACCGCAACCAATTTAATATGAGTCGTATGAGGAAAGTGTGAGTCTATTTTTTATTTTATTTTATGAAAGAATATCACCTACTTTTTAAAATATAGACTCCAAATAATACTATATATATTTAATTTAAAAATCTAATCCAATTTTCCAAATTAGATCCTAATAGTGTTACTCTGACCAAAATTAATTTTTTTTTTATAAAATTTTTAGAGGGGGCAAGCTTCAATTTTTAATTTTTTTTTTTTTTTTGAAATTTCAAATAACACCCAAAATTTTTGTATGCTGAATGCGCCCCAATAATAATAGTGGTAGTGGTAGATGTTAGTGGCGAGGACGATAGTTAGTGGGATGGCAACTATAGTGTAGCGGCTATAATAGTGGTAGCAGTAGCTGCAATGGTTGGGGATGGTAGAAAGACCTAGACGATAGTTACAAGGAATGAGGCTATCTGTAATGGACAAGATCCCAACCCAGTTTCGGCATTGTTTAAAATCCAACAACTATGGGAAGAAGGAGAGTTGGTAGAAAGACCTAGAGCAAACACCAACACAGTTACACAGGTATTTTGTGTGCAACTCCATGGACGAATCAGGTTGGCTTCCCCCAGAACCCTTGAAGCAAAAAATAAACTGTGATGGTGCTTTCATAGTAAGTACTAAACAAACTGCTTTGGAGGTAGTTAACAAAGACAATAGAGGGCGAATATTTGATGGAAAATCGAAATCATTCTTTGTCGCGTCAGTAGAGTAGCTGAAGCTAAGGCAGTGAGAGAGGCCTGTCTGTTGGTTAAATCCTTGCAGCTGAATAACGCTATAGCGGAAAGTGATAACCAGGAGGTCATTGGGTTAAGCTCAAATGAGGGGGTGCTGCCATGGGAGCTGAACACTATTGTCGAAGATATTAGAGAATGTGCAAGATTATTTAATTTGTAATTTTTCTTTGTATTTCTCTAAACTCAAGGGTGCAACCTATCCCACTTTATAAAATTATGCTTTGCATTTGTACATCTAAAATTGTGATGATTGTTTTTGTACGTGGTTTATAAAATATGGATAAATGACATTTGTTAATCTGCGGGATACATATTATAATTAAATAGAACCTCATAAAAAATGCTATTTGTTTTGAATATGGAATAAAATTATTACTTCTCAAAAAAGATACAAAATTACAACCAAATATTATTGTTGAAAAACCAAGTATCACAAAACGAATTCAGACATAATGATAGCCGATCCCAAAAATCATATGTCAACCATGTAACTAATTTGTTGCAGACATCATAACCCAATTCGATAATGATTCAAGGCGACTTACAATGGAGCATGGCCTTGATAAAGTAATGCTCTGATCTTCTAAGTCATAGACATAGAGATTTCTATCATAAGGCTCGGTGAAGTAAATGCAGTTTTCTGTAATTCCTCCGGTTGCATAACAAGAAATATCGGTAGACCCACTAAGAAAAATTACACGTTCACCTATACTCTTCAACTCCACCCATGTCTTTTCAGCATCTAATCTAAAAATTTTAAAACCTACAATCTCGCTGAGAACTAATGAATAGAAAGTCTTGTGAACAAGTAAGAGCTCACCGCAAGACTCAATCAGATAAACTTGGAAGATTTGAGTTTCTGCTGCGTGTGGGTTAAGATCCCCATTTGTCACTTGCCTGAACTAAAGCGTTGGCCCCACAAAATCAATAGTTACTAGAGCATAACCATGTGTAGTCAAGTCATAAACCTTTCCTTTAAAGGTTGCTACTGTAAACAACTTATATGGATCTTCTAGTTGTTGTCTAAAAAACTTACCGTCACTTGGCCGACAAAACAAAGCAACATCTTCTTGGTAAATGGTAAACAAAGAATACCTGAACAGTAAAATTGCTCGTGAACCAGTAGTGATCAATCAAGATTCCAAGATATCCTAAACAATAATTAAAGTCAGTGAGAGATTGAGAGTGAATTGATCCCAATTTGCTCAAAATTAGTTAAATGGTAAAACCAAGAATTGTAGAACAGAGATTTGTAGAACCAGTAGTGAAAATTTGTTGAAAATTTGTAAGGGAGATTTGTAGAACCAAGAATACCTGAACAGTAAAATTGCTCGTGAACCAGTAGTGATCAATCAAGATTCCAAGATATCCTAAACAATAATTAAATTCAGTGAGAGATTGAGAGTGAATTGATCCCAATTTGCTCAAAATTAGGTAAATGGTAAAACCAAGAATTGTAGAACAGAGATTTGTAGAACCAGTAGTGAAAATTTGTAGAACCAGTAGTGAAAATTTGTTGAAAATTTGTAAGAGATATTTGTAGAACAAAGAATACCTGAACAGTAAAATTGCTCGTGAACCAGTAGTGATCAATCAAGATTCTAAGATATCCTAAACAATAATTAAAGTCAGTGAGAGATTGAGAGTGAATTGATCCCAATTTGCTCAAAATTAGGTAAATGGTAAAACCAAGAATTGTAGAACAGAGATTTGTAGAACAAGTAGTGAAAATTTGTTGAAAATTTGTAAGGGAGATTTGTAGAACCAAGAATACCTGAACAGTAAAATTGCTCGTGAACCAGTAGTGATCAATCAAGATTCTAAGATATCCTAAACAATAATTAAAGTCAGTGAGAGATTGAGAGTGAATTGATCCCAATTTGCTCAAAATTAGGTAAATGGTAAAACCAAGAATTGTAGAACAGAGATTTGTAGAACCAGTAGTGAAAATTTGTTGAAAATTTGTAAGAGAGATTTGTAGAACAAAGAATACCTGAACAGTAAAATTGCTCGTGAACGAGTAGTGATCAATCAAGATTCCAAGATATCCTAAACAATAATTAAAATCAGTGAGAGATTGAGAGAACCACAAATACCTAAACGTCGAAATTGACAATGAGAGATTTGGGGAACCTTGAGAAGCGAGTATCAGTGAACCTTAAGAAGAGAGTGTCAGTGAGATTGGGAGACGGAGAACCTTGAGAAGCGAGTGTCAGAGAGATTGGAAGAACCTTGAGAAGCGAGTGTTATATGGCGGGAACTAATAGCAATTCCAAAGATATTAGTTAAAATAGTTAGTTAAAATATAGGGTTAATTGCACGGGAGGTCCCCAAAGTTTGAGATTTGTCTCATTTTGGTCCCCAATTTTTAATTGCATCATTTTGGTCCCTGAAGGATTGAATATGTTTCTATATGGTCCTTCAAGCAGACAACGTTCAGATTGCTAACGATTTTTTATCATAAACTTGTTACCTAATATCTAAATATGGACAAAAAATAATTTTGATAGCTCTTAAACAAAATTTGGGGAGCTATTAACAAAAAATGTGTAATATAGGTAACTTTTGACCAAAATTTAGATAACTCATGATCAAAACTATGTAATTTGAGTAGTTATTTAATCAAAATTTGAATAAAAATTTGGTCAAGAATTATCTAAATTATTTTTTTGTCCATATTTAAGCATCATGTGATAAGTTTATGATAAAAAAATCGTTAGGAATTTGGACGTTGTTTGCTTGAGGGACCATATAGAAACATATTCAATACTTCAGAGACCAAAATGATGCAATTGAAACATTGGGGACTAAAATAAGACAAACCTCATACTTTTGGGGACCTCCAGTGCAATTATCCCTAAAATATATTTTTTTATTATACTATTTATTTTAAAGAGTAATTCTTATTAATTCATTCAAACAATATTCTCTATTTTAACTAACTATTTCAACTAATTTTAACTAATTATTAATAATTAAAATTTAACATATTACGTAGTGTAAGAGGTAAAAATTGAGAATACCTCCTACAGATGATAAATCAAGAATTCTGATAGTATTTTCTGAACTTGGCTTCCCAATCTTCTTCCTGCAAAACGAACAAACTGTCCAAGATCGAAGTACTTCGATCGAAGGCACTCCGATGCTTAAGTCAGTAATGGAATTCAATAGTTGCAAGAAGACTAGGAGAGTTCAGCGTACCTTTTCCTTCGTTTTCTTCTGCCTCTTATAGATAGCTATCCCCATTAGGGTTTCCGAAGTTTTCTCTTCAAGGTGGCACACCTTCCTTTAATTTGGTCATTCAGTTTGGGAAGTTGCTGATCTTTCTCCAGCAATTCCTTCTAATCTCAACAATTTCGCGGATTCGCTTATCTGAAAGCCGAAACTTTAGGTGCGTATTTATTCTTCTGTATATCTTATCAAACAGCTCAGCTATAATCATGGACAAACAGATTCAATATCCGCCGAACTGATTGACCATCTCGGCTTGGTACAAGCCGAGCTCAACTGGTGTTTCGCCGAACTGATTGATCATCTCGGCTAGGTTCATTTGTTCAAGCAGCTTCCGTCTTTGTCACGTGCCCTTTCTTGTCAGCCTCACGTGAGTTCATTTAATGTCATTTAAAGTCTTTACACGTGTAATAATGGGATCCATCCCCTTCATTTGCCCCCAAAACACGTCTGACAGGCACCTTTCGTCTGTCAGCCGTTTTTTGCTTCTAGTCTCATCATTGCTCACGCCTTTTTTGGGACATCCCCCTTTGCTTTTGGCGGTTGATTTAAATGATGTCTCTTGGGATTCCCTCCCTCTATATAAGCGATTTCTATTCTTTCCTTCGTCACTTTGCTTTCTCAGCTTCAAACTTTGTCTCTTTCATTCTCTCTGCCTTTGTCTGCTGTAATGGCTCCTCTTACACCCTCTGAAATCCCAGCTTTCAAGACTAAATACAACTTCCCTGACGACGTTGAAGTAACTGTTGCTAAAAAGGATGAACCGTTGATTGGTACTAGGGAGAGGATTCCCATTTACACAAGGAAGATTACTGAAGGGGGAGTTCGTTTCCCACTTGACCCACTTCTTCTCTGGGTTTTATCAGCAACAAAGTTGTGCCCCATCCAATGCTGCCCCAACTTCTTCAGAATAGTGATGGGTGTGGCAGCGCTGAATAAGCTTCTGAAGCTTAACCTAGGTTTGTGGGAAATTCTTTACTGCTACATTCTGAAGCAGGCAAGGGATAATTTCTACCTTGCTGTGAGAAAGAAGGATCGTTACCTCGTGACTCATCTCCCTGATTCCAACAAGGGTCATGAGAACGATATTGTGTTTGTTTCTGGTAACTGGGAGTATGCTGCAGATGCTGTTCCATCCTATCGTTGTCCCTATGAAGAGGGCTCTCCAGGTAAGTGAAGCTTTGATTCATTCAAATTTTCTGAGTAGTTTGTTGTTTTTTTTGTCTGATTCCCTTTTGTTTGAAGGTGAAACGGTAAAAGGTCGCATCCCTGAGTCGGCAGTGAAGATGGATGAGCTCAAAAAGGTTTGGGATTTTAATGAATCCCTGTTTTGCCGAGCTGCCCACACACTGTTAGGGTATATTCCCTCTTATACTTCCTTTATTGCTGTCCCAAATCGACCCAACATTAGCTTGGCAGCAGACCGAGAAGCAATTCAAGTAGCTCGGGAACAGACTCCTCGTGCGAAAAAGAAACATTCTCTGGCTGCTTCGGGTCGACGGACGGTGAGGAATTTCTTAGATTTCCTATCTACTGTTGAGCCGACTCAAAATGCCGAGACCACTCAACCCACCATTCCTTCAATAATTGTGCTAGACGAAACTGACACCGAGGTTCTTGCCGAGGCCGCTCCTATCACTGAAGATGTTGTTCCAAGCAGCGGCGTAGCAGACCCGGTTCAGCATATAGATGCTTTGATTCCAGAGGATCTTGAGCTTCCAAACTCTGTTCAATCTCCCCTACCTGAAGATGACTCGATTTTTTAGCTCGCCGAAGACCCAGCTCCTAAAAGGCGGAGGACTGGCGAGGCCGAGGAGAGTGATACCCCTAATCCAACAGATGCTTCTTTCCGTCCTGTCCTTAGGTCAAAAAAGAAAGTGATTACTTCAAAGGACTCTGCCATCGAAGACTTCAATGTCGTAGTAGGGCTTGCTAGGGGGGTGATTTTGCCCCGGGACTTGGCAATGAATAAGGCCCTTACTGATGATGAAGTGTCTCGACAGGCTATTCAACATATGGTGCTGGTGAGAGTTCGTTATTTCTCAGTTTGAATTTTTGTCACATTTGATTTTTCTAAGTGTTTTTTCCTTTCTTTTCATAAGGGTTTGCAAAAATTTCATGAGGTCAGGGCTAGGATAGCCAGAAAAGACAAAGCTATGAAAGACGTATTCCATGCCCGAGCTTCAGCATTGGCAAAGAAGGAAAGTGTAGATGAAGAATATGCCAAGCTTTGTGATGAAGTCAAGGCTCTGCAGGCTCAAAACCACAGCCTGACCGAGGAGAACCAGAAACTTCACACCGAGCTTGGTCAACTGAAGGAGTCTGAACATGAAGCCAATGTAGAACTTTCCCAGGCCCAAGTTGACTATGCCAGCTTGATAGAGGAATTTGAGGGATACAAGGCCGAGGAGAAAGAGCGAGAAAATGCTGCTTACAATGAAGGTGTTGAGAAAGCAGAAAGCGACTTGGCCCTCCAAATTCCCTCTCTGCAAGATGCATATTTCAGCAAAGGTTGGCATGCTGCTTTGACCGCTGCAGGGGTCCCCTCTTCTTCCGAGCTCTACTCCAAACATTGCATGCCTAGCTCCTCTCATCCTCCTGAAAATACTTAGAGTTTTTGCAACTTTTGATGTAATGGTCTTTTGATGTAATATTTTCGAAGTTTTAATATAAGTAACTCTTTTGGTTTTGCTTTACGGCTTTATTCATAGAACTAGGTCTCTTAAAACAGATCTTCTAGGACGATTCGAAATATAATTTAAACTTTCAAACATTGTCCCTGGGTCGGCCTCTATAAAGAGCTCGGTCCCTAATTGAGGACTTGTCAACATAATTACTTCCTGTTTCTTCTGAAATAATGGCCTTGCTCGGCCTTCTCGAATGAGCTAGGTCCCTCAGCGGGGACATACATTTAGGAATTTTCTTACCTTTATTGAAGCTATGGCACTTGCTCGGCCTTTCTTCCAAGAGTTAGGTCCCTTAGTGGGGATTTTACAACTTAGACAATTCTTCTTCATCACTTAGAGGATTCATTGCTCTTCTAAAGTTATGGCATTTATTCGGCCTTTCTTTAATGAGTTCGGTCCTCTCGTAGAGTTACTCATAATCCCTTGGGAATATAAGAGTGTCCCTACCACGCACCGACCTGCCAACCTTGTTGGACTCCAATCCATCCCCTTTTTCAGCTTACATCGTCATGCCTAGCTGTGGGACTGGATTAGATCGGGTGGCTGCGCCTGATTTAAGTAGTTACTTCTATCAGGATTTTTGCCTCCATGCCTTAGCAGTAGGTCGTAAATGAAAAGTAGAATATGCGAATGGATGTTCAGAAAAAATCTCTTTATTTAATCACTTCAATTCTCGTCTAAACTTTTGACAAACACTTTATTGGCTCAAGGGGTACCCTTAAGTCTTCCGAAGGTACTTCGGAGTTCTATCTAAAAAGGTACTTTCTAGAAATAGAACTTTCTCAAATTAGCAGTATTCCAGGGGCGCGGCACGGCTCTGTGATCCATAGTCTCAAAGTCGTAGTAACCACTGCCCCCTACTCGGGTTACCTTGTACGGTCCTTCCCAGTTCGGTCCAAGCTTTCCATGTGTTGGATTCTTCGCCGACCCCATCACTCGTCTGAGTACTAGGTCCCCGAGTACGAAAGACCGAGGCATAACCTTCTTGTTGTAGGCCCGGGCCATTTGATGCCGATAAGAGGCCATTGTAATAGCTGCTCGTTCTCTTTTTTCTTCTGCTAGATCAAGATCTCGGCTGATAGTTTCGCCATTTTTTTGACTCTGCGCCAGTTCGGTTCTCAGGGTTGGTAAGCCGATCTCTAAAGGAATTACTGCTTCCATTCCATAAGCTAGGGAGAAGGGGGTTTCACCAGTGGAGCGTCGAGGTGTGGTACGGTACGTCCACAAAACACTAGGCAACTCTTCTACCCATCTCCCTTTGGCATCCTCTAATTTTTTCTTGATTCCATCTAAGATGGTCTTGTTGGAGATCTCTGCTTGCCCATTACTTTGAGGATAGGCCGGGGTGGAATAGTGATTCCGAATACCATAATGCTGACAGAAAGCCTTGAAAGGACTGCTATCGAACTGTGTGCCATTGTCAGAGATAAGTGTATGAGGGATTCCGTACCCTGTGATGATATTCCTCCAAACGAATTTCCTTGTATCGGTGTCTCTGATATTAGCTAGGGGCTCGGCTTCCACCCACTTGGTAAAATAGTCAGTGGCAACTAGAAGGTACTTCTTATTGCCAGGAGCCCGAGGTAAAGGTCCCACTATGTCCAGCCCCCACTGCGCAAATGGCCACGGACTCGCCAAAGAAAGTAACTCTTGTGAGGGTTTCCTTGGAATTGCCGAGAACTTCTGGCATTTTTCACATCGCCTAACAAACTGCTGGGCGTCTTTCTGCATGTATGGCCACCAAAAGCCCTGTGAGATTGCTCGGTGAGCTAGAGACCTCCCCCCTGTGTGAGCTCCACAACTTCCTTCATGAATTTCAGACAGGAAGTCCGAAACTACTTTCGGGTGCACACATTTTAAGTATGGGCCGCCAAATGAGCGTCGATAAAGCTCGTCTTTTGGAGATAACCAATACCTAGCTGCTGTCAATCGTAGCTTATGAGCCTCCTTCTTGTCTTCTGTTAAATCACCATTCTTCAGGTAGGCAATGAATGGATCCATCCAGCTCGGTTCGGCTTCATTACACAAAACTTCGACAATTTTGCTGTGATTGATACTCGGCTCGGATTGGAACTCAATTGAGAGGGTTCTTTCAGTATCCTGATCAATGGCAGAAGCCAATGAGGCAAGGGCATCGGCGTGTGAATTTTTTGCTCTTCCGACCTGCTGAATAGTATACTCCGGTATTTTTCGCAATTCTTTTTCGGCAATAGCTTGATATGCCATCATTCTTTCATCCTTAGCCGCATACTCCCCTATTATCTGATTTACAACCAGTTGTGAATCGGAGAATATTTGAAGCTTTGAAGCCCCCAACTCGGCCGCGAGCTTCACTCCTGCAATTAGGGCCTCATATTCGGCTTCGTTATTTGATGCGGGGAAACCGAGTCTAATGGACTTTTCTAGGACACAGCCATCCGGACTCACTAGAATGAGGCCAATTCCTGCGCCCTTTTGGTTAGAAGACCCATCAACAGAAAGGATCCATTTGCCCCCGAGCTCCATTATCTGACTATCATCTACCTTGTCGTTTGATTCTGAATTATATTTGGGTTGAAATTCGGCAATGAAGTCAGCAACTACCTGTCATTTGATTGCCTTTCTCGGTTCGAATAAAATGTCGAACTCGCCGAGCTCGACAGCCCACTTGGCAATGCATCCTGATAGGTCGGCCTTTTGAAAAATGGTCTTCAGCGGCTGGTCGGTGAGCACGGTGATCTGATGTCCTTGGAAATAATGTCTGAGCTTCCTAGCCGAACTAATTAGTGCAAGGGCGAGTTTTTCCAACGGTGTGTACCTTGATTCTGCGTCTAGGAGCATCTTGCTTACATAATAGATAGGCCTTAATATTTCCTGGTCATTCCTCATCAGCGCCCCACTCACAGCGTTTTCAGACACTGCTAGGTAGAGGAACAAAATTTCTTCGGGAAATGGTGTTGATAAGATTGGTGGTGAGGCCAAGTATGCCTTGAGATTTAGAAATGTTTATTCACACTCCTGACTCCAAAGTGTTCCCTTCCTTCCTTTGATAGACTGAAAAAACGGTCTACACTTATCAGAGGCTCGGGATATGAATCTGCCGAGCGCAGCGGCCATTCCTGTAAGTCTTTGTACTTCTTTCACGGTCCGGGGTGACTGCAATTCTTCAATAGCTTTGACCTGATCATGGTTTACCTCTATGCCTCTGTGTGTAACTAGGAAACCGAGGAACCTTCCCGAGCCCACCCCAAAGGCGCATTTAGAGGCATTTAACTTCATTTTGAATCTTCGGAGAACATCAAAGGTACCTTTTAGATCGGCAGAATGGTCGGTGGCAAAACGGCTCTTTACTACCATGTCGTCAATGTAGACTTCCATAGTGTTGCCTATCATGTGTGAGAACATCTTTGTTACCAACCTTTGATATGTTGCTCCAGTATTTTTTAACCCGAACGGCATCACCTTGTAACAGTATGTCCCTGCAGGAGTTATGAAGACAGTCTTCTCTTGATCTTCTTTGGCCAGGGGGATTTGGTGATACCCTCTGTAGGCATCTAGGAAGCTCATTTGTTCGTGCCCGGCCGTCGCATCTACCAGCTGATCTATTTTGGGCAAATGGAAGCTGTCCTTCGGGCATGCTTTGTTGAGGTCGGTGAAGTCCACACAAACTCTCCATTTCCCATTTTTCTTGCTAACAACCACTGTGTTAGATAGCCAGGTCGGATATTGTACTTCCCTGATAGTTCCAGACTCAAGTAATCGGGTCACCTCTTCTGTTACTGCATCTTGATGTGGAGGTGCCGAACTTCTTAGCTTCTGCTTAATTGGCTTGAAGGTCGGGTCGACATTAAGTCAGTGACACGCAACCTCGGACGGTACGCCGGGCATTTCACAGGTACTCCATGCGAAGACGTCGGCATATTCTTTAAGCAGGTAGACGAGTTTCTGCCGCTGTTCGGGGCAAAAAGCTGCTCCAAGTAGGAAGTACTTGTCCGGATCTCCATCCTTTTCTAAAGGTACTTTAGATAGAGCTTCAATTGTCCGGTCTGTAGCTTCCTTTTCAGTGCCTAAAGGTACTTTAGGACTTTCCGGGTCAGCTCGGTTGTGTGAAACAGCCGAGCTGTAAGTCCTTGATTGCTATTTTTCCTCACCTGCTACAGAACTCTTTTCTCCAACTTCTGGCTCATTTTTCGTTTTGACCGCAGCCAACAAGCAAGTCCTGGAGCTGACCTGGTCTCCTCTGATGTTTACTATTCCCTCCAAAGAAGGGAATCTCAGCATCTGGTGGTAGGTTGATGGTACCGCCTTCATCTCGTGTAACCACGACCTTCCCATTATTGCGTTGTAAGCTGAGACCGTATCAACTACAAGAAATTCAATCATGACGCCTACTGGTCCCGTCTTTACTGGCAGCGTGATTTTTCCTCGGGGAATGACGGTTTTTCCACTAAAGCCAACTAATGGAGTGTTGGATGGCTTGAGGTCCTCTCTCCTGAGTCCTAGCTTGTCAAAAAGATCAATGTACATTATTTCAGACGAGCTTCCTGAATCAATCAGAACCCTTCTCACATCAAAGTTGGCTATCCGGAGTGTTACTACCAACGCATCGTTATGCGGTTGATGAATCCCATCCAGGTCTTGCTCGGTGAAGCAAATGGAGTCAATTGATTCCTCCACCTTCAGCCTTTTGTTTCTTATCTCGGGGGTTAGCCGAAGCTGATAGGCTTATCTTTCCTTCGCGGCTTTCTGAATGTACGCCCTAGCCGCGTTGTTTGTGGACATTTGTGGATTTGTCGCAGCGTGAATAACATCTATTACCCCTGCTGGCGTGGTCTTATCCCCCCTGGGTTCGGCTCTTCCTCCGTTTGGGCTAGCCTCGCTGTCGATGAACTCGGCGAGGTGCCCTTCTCGGACCAACTCCTCCAAGTGCTGTTTCAGTGTTCGGCAATTTTCGGTCATGTGACCGACATCACGATGATATGAACATTTAAAATTAGAATTCCGTCTCGAAGGGTCTCCCATCAACTTGTTGGGCCATTTGAAAAATGGCTTTCCTTTGATTTGGCCCAATATCTTGTGTATGGGCTCCTTGAACAGTGTGTTAACTCCAAGGAAAGGAGATTTTGTGAAGAACCCTTCCTTCTCGTTCTTTCTCACCATCTCTAGGTTCGGCTCGGCCTGCTTCTCCCTGCCGAACTGCCTTCTGTTATATTGCTCCTTGCCCCCGTCTCTGGACAAGTCATCATCGACTTTAGCATATTTCTCGATTCTAGCCATTAACTCTTCCAAGTTTACGGCCGGCCTCCTTGTCAAGGATTGATACAGAGGGTTTTCCTTTGGCAACCCAATCTTGAATGATGCCACCGCAATCTCAGGATTGCAGCCTTCTACCTCGTTCATCGTCTCCCAATAGCGATGAGCATACTCGCGCAAAGTCTCGTTGTTTCGTTTTTTCAGGGTCAGCAAAGCACCGACGTCCTTAGGCTGTTTGCTGCTTGTTATGAACCGGGCAGTGAATTGTTCGGCTAACTGCGACCAACCGTCAATCGACTGCCTCGGCAAGCTGTCAAACCACTTCATGGCCGATTCTCCCAGACTGCTAGGAAATATCGTGCAGAGCAGGGGTTCATTCCTCCGATGTATTGTCATCAGTTGTCTAAAATGTCTGATATGGGAAGACGGGTCGGTTTTTCCATCGTACAGTCTGAAGTTCGGAACGGTGAACTTACTCGGGATACGCCCCTTTTCAATCCATGAGGAAAAAGGGGACGAATCCGAACCGTCGCCATACTCCCCAGTCGCCCTCCTGGCCATATCCCTAGCCGACCTCTGCTCCGGCTTCTTCAAACGATTGTCTAACTCTTCAGCAATGTACTGCTTCCAGGAGTCCTCCTCTGAAACCCGAGGTCTTTTCTGTCGGTACTTGTCAGTTTCGGGTTTTTTAGACCTGCCAAACTTCTTTTCAGGACTTTCTCGTCGGCTTTCCCTCTCTCGTTTTTCTTTTCCAGTCAATTCCTTCAATTTGACTTTCAATTCTTCGTTTTCCTTCAGCAGATCTGTCTCCCTGGAATAAGATTTCTTGAATAAGTTGTCATGAGCATCCAGCCAGTCCTGCATGGACTGAACCAGCTTCATCATAGAGTGATTTTCCCTTTCAGTACGGAGGGATTCTCCGTGATTTCCAACTTGCTGGTTTGGATCCTTAGAAGGTTTGAAGCTTGCTGAGGATACCTCGTCTTCCTCGAGGGGCTTAATGGGGCTTTCGTTGACATGTACTATGTTGTTGCCATCAGAAGGAAGCGACACTGGATCGGAATTTCCCAAGGCGAGACTGCCTATGGGTGATCCAATAGCACTTCTGAGTCTTGACATCGTAGCTTTTTGTCCTGCTTAAAATATGATTTCCCACAGACGGCTCCAAAATGTAAGAGGTAAAAATTGAGAATACCTCCTACAGATGATAAATCAAGAATTCTGATAGTATTTTCTGAACTTGGGTTCTCAATCTTCTTCCTGCAAAACGAACAAACTGCCCAAGATCGAAGTGCTTCGATCGAAGGCACTCCGATGCTTAAGTCAGTAATGGAATTCAATAGTTGCAAGAAGACTAGGAGAGTTCAGCGTACATTTTCCTTCGTTTTCTTCTGCCTCTTATAGATAGCTATCCCCATTAGGGTTTCCGAAGTTTTCTCTTCAAGGTGGCACACCTTCCTTTAATTTGGTCATTCAGTTTGAGAAGTTGCTGATCTTTCTCCAGCAATTCCTTCTAATCTCAACAATTTCGCGGATTCGCTTATCTGAAAGCCGAAACTTTAAGTGCGTATTTATTCTTCTGTATATCTTATCAAACAGCTCGGCTATAATCATGGACAAACATATTCAATATCCGCCAAACTGATTGACCATCTCGGCTTGGTACAAGCCGAGCTCAACTGGTGTTTCGCCGAACTGATTGATCATCTCGGCTAGGTTCATTTGTTCAAGCAGCTTACGTCTTTGTCACGTGCCCTGTCTTGTCAGTCTCACGTGAGTTCATTTAATGTCATTTAAAGTCTTTACACGTGTAATAATGGGATCCATCCCCTTCACGTAGCATACCACGTCATCGTCAATTGGAGAAATTCACAAATTCTAATGATGTAGAAATAACTCATAAATTTTAAATTACAAATTTCAAATTACTTCTAGAAAGAGAGACAATTTGGGGTTTTCAGTCTGATTTTTGGTACAGTTGTAGTGGGGTTTTGGTCTAATTTTTAGTGCAGTTGCAGTGGGGTTTCGGTGGGTTTTTGGTCTGATTTTTGGTACAGTTACAGTGGAATGTCAGTGGGGTTTTCTGTCTAGTTGTAGGGGGTTTTGGTGGAGTTTCAGTGGGAGCAGAGAGATGTGTAATAATCGTGTCGAGATGTGTAAACACTAACCTAATATAACCATCAAACAAGTTACCCGAACCCGACTTGTTTGACATGTTTAATAAATAGGTCTTTTTCGGATTAACACACTTAGTATGACCTATTTAAAACACATAACATGACTTGTTTAACACACATAACCTGTTTTCACACTTGTTCATTACCATTAAATACACAATTCAATCATTCATCTAAAATTTTAAATAATTTTTTCACCAATAACATTTCACATCTCATCAATAAAATTAATTAAAATGCATTCAAGTTTCAACCAAAAAATTAAACTAAGAACTATAATAGTATACTGCCATAATAATTTTAAGGACTATAATGTCAATTACCATAGTAGAAGCAATAACTAATAATTAATAATAATATAATATTAAAACCATATCAGTCATACATAACAAGCAAAAAGCAAATTATACTGTTATAAACGGGTTAAACGGATCTCCAATAGGTTAGGTTGGGTTTATGTCTAAATCATGTACACCCATTTATAATATAAGGGTTAATCAGGTCAAAATCGAGTTGACCTGATTTTGACATGAACTCGGTATAATTTTTTTCGTGTTTAAACGTGTTGACCCATTAACTCATTTAATTTTGTGTATGACTTATTGATTTTGTATTCGGTTTGTGTTGTGTCGAAAATTGATAGCCTTAACTACTACCATTTAATTATACTAATAAAGATATTACATAATTTAACAGCGTTTCAATGAGAAAAGTATGTTCTATTGATAATTTCTCGAAAATGTTATCTATAATAGGCAAGGATTAAAATTTTATTTTGATGCATTATTTTGGTTACTTAAAAAATAAAATTATTTCAAAAATATTTTGAAAACAGAACGAAAATAGGGAAAAAAAATGCGAGTTTATTTTCAAAATATCTTAAAACATTGGTCGAAATATGATGGAACATCTTGAGACACCTCGAAATATTCTGAAACATTAGTTAAAACATGTTGAAATATATTGAAACACCTCAAAATATTTTAAAAAATCTCGAAACACAACCTTTAAACATTAGAATTTTAATTCAATCATTGATTCATTTCAGTCTCCATAGAAACAAAAATATTTCGGTTATTTCAACTATTTCAAAACGAATTTTTGATCTTTGATAATAAGTTTTGGGCAAATTCGTAAATACAGGGTTAATGATGTATCTACCTTTGCTCTTTTTCCGCATTCTTTCCTAACAGCACAAAAAGAATTAAAACACAGTCATTGCTTGCTAATGATGCTTAATTATTCCTTACATCACTCAAATCCATAAATTCTCTCTCTCTCTCTCTCTCTCTCTCATTCATATTTCTTGCAATCTAAGGCTTGGTTAGATTTATAACCGAAAACCCATTACATAAAATCTGAAACCCATCACCGGAAACCACCAAAGAGATGAGCTCAGTCTGTATATCAAACTGTGTAAACGACACAAGGGTCCCAGTCAGAGCCACCTATGTCAACCTCTACAAGTGGCCGGAGTCCGACGCCGTGTTTGTGAAGACGGTTGGGGCCTCCGACGGCCACCCAAGGGTGGTGGACAGTATCTCATGCAGGCAGATGTACCTTAGGAGCTACACGTTTTCGAGGAAAGAGACTGTGCCTGAGAAGACCAAGAAGTGTTTGGGTCGTGTCAGAGAGAGAGTGGTGGTGGTGGCTCATGGGAGGAAGAGGGCGGTTACCGGCCGTAGGAGGCAGTGTGTGGTGGCGAGAAGGGTCAAGGAGGTATCTTGGGCCGCCTTGTGTGCCATGTTTCAGAGGCTGCTTTCTTGCTCTGCTAGTGTAGATGTTGTGGATCATTAGAGATTAGTGAGTGCTATGAGTCAATGTAACTCTGCTTTTGAGCTCTATTTTGCAAATTTTAACTTTATTAATGCATGCATGTTTGTCAAATTTGAATATTTTGATATATTTTTTCTTAATTTTTCTCAAAGTCGTCTTTAATTCAAGTAAGTAAGTAGTTCTATCACTAACATACGATGAGTGATCTAGTACTATTATACTAGACAAAAAAAATATTTAAAATAGGATTTTAATCTCGTTCCTCTCTTTTGGGTTGGCAAAATTCGAATTCCTAATGATATTGCTTGAGTAAGCATTCACTCATAGATATGCAATGGTCTTCTTTGTTTCTTATCAAAAAGACTTCACCAATTAGACTAATGAATGCCTTGAAGTAGCAGAAATGCCTAATTCCTTCAATTTTTCTCTTATTAAACCTCAAATTGATTTCAAAGTGACATAATTCTCTCGATATCATATCACTCAACATGATTTTTTGTGAATTATGTAAAACATATTCAAGTTAAATTTCACTTTTAAACAATAAAACATCTAGTAATAAATGGGTTGAAAGGAATTTGTCTTATCGATGATAATCGTCAAAAAACCATGATTATTGTTAGGAAAAACGAAAAAGGGATATGGAAATAGTAGAAAGAAGAAATGATTTAGATCCATTTGAAGACCCTTTTCTGAATTTTTTTTTCAATGATATATATATATACCCATGAAGACTCTTCTAAGTAAAATCTTATGGATGTATGAATGGGTCTAACACTAATTACATTGTAAGTAATTATGATTAATGAAAATTAGAGAAAAACGTAAGAGAGAGTATTTAGATGAGCGAAAGGAAGGCATGTTGGGTAGTAGTAGTTACCGCAATTCATGGAAAAATAGGTAATAATGGACTGCGATGGGAGAATCCCACAATGCTTGACTGTGAAAACTTTTAGGTCATCGAATCCCATCAGTTGTTCAACTAACTGATTCTGGATAAATATCTTTGGGTTTTGACCCAGTTTTAATAGGAGGAGGAGGGGGAAGTTAGTACTGTACGGCAGTTATAATTTTTTTAAAATAATTTTTTAGAGTTATTTACGACTTTTATGGTAATTTGGATTGATTTTAAAAATATTATGATCGATCACAATGATCCAAAAAATGAAAGGGATGACCTGTAGGTAATAACTTCTCTGAACGTGACTACAAGTATCTCTTATTGTGAAATGTCCGATTTGAACCGTAGTTATTAACCCAAAAAGACAACTTGTCACCACAACACCACCAAAATCATGCAATAAACCATCGTATTTCTGTGAACCGAATCTTACTTGATAACCACGTGCGAGTCAGAGACAACTCTAAATATGTACAGCTTTACCACTAGACCACTAGCTCGAGTGGTCAAAAAAATTATAAATCAAACATTAAAAGTTCTAACATGATATTTATTGTAAATAAATCCAAAAAATTGTTTGAAAATAAACAAAAACTATAAAATTTAGAGCAACGATGCAAAAAAAAAATTTCTCCATAACCTATAGGAAGGTCATTCATTCAACTTTTCAGAGATTGTATAACGGCTCTGATTTACCATATAGACAACGTGCGGCACAAGTGCAGCCATTTAAATGACGAGTTGCTACGTTTGCTAACAAAATTTATCATTGAATTCCATTAATTCTTTTGAATAAAATTCAGAGACTCAATTATTCACATTGTTTTTTTATAAATCAATTTAAAAAAGAAAACATGTTTATCCTTAATTAAATAAAAATCATAATTTAAAAAGTTAGTAACGGATCTAACTTACAGAATAGTGAAAAGAAGTATTATGCAATTAGAGAGACACGACACAAAATCGTGTTTGGAACCATTATGTAATTAGAGAGACAAGACATAGAATCGTGTTTGGAGATGGATAACTCTTTAACCACTGTACTTTGATAGTAGTAAAGTGCTTGATAACATCTCTTCAGTAACCGTCTCTTCCATATAATTGGGACACCACCCACACACCACCACCACCACCTCAACTACCACCCTCCACCACCATCTCATCATCAAGCCCTCCAAACCACCTTTCACCTCTCTGTTACACCACAAAGTGCTCTACTCAAATACCCTGACCCACCACAAACAAATTGCAAAACCCAAATCCTTGACATCCTCTCACAACCCGACCCATCAACCCAAAACAAAAACCTTACAATCCAACTTCAACCACAAGGGACTATCATTAGCCTGTTACTCTGTTATGTCTAACTCGCAAACGATTCTCAATTAAGCACTTCAATAGGAATGCTCTCAAAACACTAATTGTGGAAATGAAGTATGGCAACTGTGATACCTATATTGCCAACACCGGAGTCCATTGATGTTTGACAGAGATTTGTGGGAGATAATGTCTGGTGCAAGTGCAAATGAGATGCAGATAGAATACTTTTGAGGAGAGTTTTAACTTTCTGAATTTCTATAAAACTGTGTCAGTTTTGAGTGGAACAATCTTTTTTGACTTGGGTTGATGAAATTGATTCATGGGAAAATTGTGTAGATGAGGGAGAAGGTTCGTCGTCTTGTTCTCCCAGGGATTGGCAATAAAAGTGAAATACCCTGAGCTAGGGTGGTAGACGGAGAGTTTGTTCCTTGAGCAACAGATGCAGATGCAACTAGGGTATTTTCGATGGCTGCTTGAGAGGTCAATTGTGCCATCATATAGACATTCTCAACTAATTGACGGCTAACTGTCTCGTTAGAAAGTTACTGATTTGTCAGGACCGTAAGACACAGCAACTGTATAACGTTTATTGAAATGACACCGTTTTAGCTAACATCACAAAGGTGCTGTCTTCCCTTAACTACAGAGGAGCTGCAACCGAACCCACACACATATATACCCACAACCGTACGTTTACTATTTCACCCAGCATACAATGGCCTCCATAAGTGAACACTTCAGTTTAATCTTGCTGGCCTCTCTCTAAGTGAAAATTTATTATAGTCTCCACCTACGTCTTATCACTGATAATCAGATAAAATGGATGATTAAATGGGACAAGAGAGAGGATAAGATAATTATAACAGCCACCAAACTCAAGAGGTGGCTTAGACTTGCATTCTATGAGATTCATCAATATGCCTCTGCTGCCTAAAAGTAACCTCCGACACAAGCAAAACACGCAATGATCATAACAGGTGAAATCAACTTCATGATTTGTATGCCTTATCCATTGGCACAGCAAGCCAAAGAATATATGATTTCATTTGAGTGGACATAGAACTAAGGAAGAAGGAGAGAATTGACAAATTTAATGGATTCTGGCCTCCTCAATTGATTCCTCACAAACCGAAATCCATTCGGGTTCAAGATGAATATCAAACATAAGGTTTTTCAGGAGACACCCATTCTAATACTACGTTTGCCCAAGCATACTTTAACTGCAGAATTCTGATATGATTCAATGCATTAATACTGATATGATCACACCCTACTCATCTTGCCGGCGATTGAGAGCGAGGAAAGTAATCCGGGGAAGTAGTACCACCGTTAGAGTAGTCCTGGCATTGGTCTTTATGAAGAGGATTCCCCTCTCGGCTAATCGTCTTCCCAGTAGTTGATTCTTCTTCTTCTTACCCGAAAGAGAGGGAACCACTCATTCAGTTGTTATGTATCTTTTATGGACCGTAAGCAATAGCCCAAAAGTTTTTGTCAGTCTTATAGGAGTATATGCTTTAGATTCAAAGCGGGCAGTCAAGCAGGGTGGGATTCTAAGCCCTCGGTAATTGAGAGGGCAAGCCCTCAGTGATTTACTGTACTCAACAGGGAATTGATTGGAGGCATTAGACATTGCAAATGGAGGGTCTGTGCGGCTTATGAATGGGTGAATAACAGTTTGGTGTAATCCAATTCCAACTCATTTTCAATTAGTTGATAAACTGATTATACCAGTTTGGGTCACAACACATGCAAAAACACACAAAATACACACACATAGAAAGCCACGAAAAAAAATACCTATGAAAACACACTAATTCAAACCAAATGTACTGTTCATGAAACCTCCATGTTCTTCCCCTTCTCTCAACCAACCAGGTTATCCGATGCCCATGGCAAAAAAATAGTTTCACCAATCTAGATCGTGATCATCATTTTCTTTCCAAACCAAACGCCCTCAAATCACCTACAGACTATACTGCAAGATCTTGTTTCCTGGTTCATACATGAGCTCTCAGATTACACAGCCTGCTTAGGAAATTTTTGGGCATTTTCTTCAGATAGATCAAGGTATCATCAATCATCTTAAGCTTCAAGGAAGATCATCAGATTGCAATTTACAGTTCTGTTCCTCAGCAAGTAACCATTACACAGAAATCCTACACACCGAATTATGCATTCATCCTCAATGAAAAAGTGACCATTTGAGATGAATTTTAACCACAATGAGGGAATAGTGATCTTTTGACTTGAAGCAAATGCCATTGTCACCATACAGCCATACTAAACCTAAAGCAAAGGTCTCACTCCCAAAACTAAACATCCAATATTTCTCACTCCATGGCCAATCGAAACTGACATCAGTGCATTAAAATTTTCCATCTCCAAGCTCAGCTAAACATGCGTGAAAAACCCACTTACAAGTGACACTAAAACCAGCTGTCGGACAATATACCTAAGACGTGTGATTGACAAAGCAAAAGCTCCCTAAGAACACATGTGATATAACGAAGTGAAAAGGAACAACTGTCAGACACCACTACATAGATTTTATTTAACCTGGCTATAAATAAAACCTATAAAGTAGCAGACGTTTGACAAAGAACAGTGTTTTCATTCCTAAGATTTGGGGGTTTGGCTGACCAAACACCCCTATCATCAAAACCTAACATGTGAAATTATCCATTTAAGACAACTCACAATATCAACTTCCTTTGTACCTGAGGGATATACTGATGTTAACGTAGTTACCCTACTCAATATCCAACTTTTACAAGGCGGCCACATGGATTTATCAACCATGTCTAGACATCTGATAGAGTAAACATAGCCTCTTCACTTAAAAAAAAAGGTCATTCTCTTCATGAACACTTACTAAGGTAAGTTTCTGCAAAATTGAAGCATGTAGGATCACAATGTATACATATGCATTGTTCACGAAAGCTCTTACCATACATTGAACTTAGACCACCTTCTTAAGGGAAAAAAATCCAACAGAAAATTAAGAAGTGTTAATGAAAAGGACTCTACAAACTAGAACCATGGATGAACTGCTGGTAGACAAAACTATCATAATCCAAGCGAAAAAGAACTTGACAAATCCGTTGAGGCATCAATCTGTAGAATAAGTCAAAATTGTTAGCAATGCTCAATTCTTTGCCAGTGAAAGTGATGTAAAAAAATGTCAGTAGCCAGTGTAGGTAGACAAAGTAACCAAAGCAAAATTGATTTTATGAGAATACCAAATATCAGGGATTAACAAGTCAAATGGTACAAGGGTTACCAGTACTCATTTCTCTTTAAAAGGAACACTAAAGCACATTCAATAATTGCTTCAAGAATGTTTCCTAATGCAGTTATTCTTTGGGTTTGTTTATCGCACAAAGCTTCCTATCTATCAACAATAACGAGAAGGATTGTACATGGACATAATAAAAATAAAAACAAGAATCAACCCGCAGTTATTTCAAAAGTAATATCTGTTTATGCAATGATATATATTTCTTTATTTGCCAAAATATTATCATGCCGCAAATCGGTATTTATTATACCTTGATCTTGTAACAAGATAAGTAAGCTTTAAATCCAGCTGCCAAAGAACTCCTTAGACAAACACTCAAAACATATTAAACACACTTGTAATAATGATTGTGATTGTGTTAATTATGTTTTACAATTCATAAAATATTGTTAAACAACCATCTACTCCAAAAACTTAAGTTGTTAGAGAGGGTGTAACATAATCCCTCATGTGCAAGCTAAATGTTAGGCCCAACATGGGAAAATCTTTTAATAACTTAGGTGGTAACGAGATTCGAACACAAGATCTCCTGCTCTAATACCATGTTAAACAACCATCTACACTAAAAACTTAAGTTGTTGGAGTGTAACTTAAATATTTATTCTTCAAGTTCTCAACAAATACAATGGTTTAAAACGCATGTCACAAACCACCCATGTGCCACAATTTAGGCAAATGACAAGAAGGAAGTTGCAAATACAGGATATGCACAATGGCCATGGATTACTAGATCAAGTATCAAAGTGAGGATCCACAAAAGCATAAGAACATGATCAAAAAGATGGAATTAAAAAAAAAAAAAGCAATAAGAAGACACGAATCACTTTTCAAAGTTGAATATTAGCATCAAAATAAAATGATAATTCCATCAATCAGAAATACAAAAACTATTCCAAAATAGAAAACTTCTTATAACATGAATAACAAAATAACACGGGCAGCAAATCCAGATTCTTTTGGCAAAACTACTAGTAAGCTCACTAAACAACTCACAGTGTATCTCAGTAAGCAGCAAAGTATTTTCTCTAAGCATCTTAAAGGTCAAATTCCTCATCCCGGAGGGCCATCTCTGCCGCCTCCTCTTCCTCCTCATCAATAACAAAATACTCATTCTTTTCCACTGGCCTGAACATATAAAACATCACCACATAAAATGCAAGACTTGCTATCTCCTCCGCTGCATATGCCACCCACTGATACTTATATGCAGCAATTGTCCTCAAAGCAAACACAACGATCCTCGTAAAATACAAGTACCCAATCACCACAATATAGAACTGCCTGAACAAAGTCAGCTTAGCCAAATTCCTTGCAGCCTTACCATCTGTCTTCGATGTCTCCCTCAACGATCTAATTGACCACACTATCGGGAAAATAATAGCGCAACAACACACAATATCCACCAATAAAAACACCTGATTCCAAGTCACCCAGTCTTTTATAAACGGACCCGTTTCCCCGATAACAATGGAAGCCACATTGGCCAAAACCTGTAGCGGAATCACTATCATCAACACTTTCTTCTCCTTCTCTTGCAAAAAGGGTTTCAAAAACGACCACCCAGTCCCAATCAACACAATCACCGTAAACAAGAGCACAACCCTAATGAACTGAAATATGTAAAACAGTACGTCCCATCCGTGGGCCGTACCAGTGACCTTAACATAATGTTTATCCTCGGCCGCACAGATCAAATTCAAAGCTTTCATTAAAACCAATAGGGCCATGAGCAAATGGATCCGATGCACGGATCTCTTGTTATGATAACAATAGTAAAACCAAAATCCCAGAAAAGATAAATATATAAGGAAGAAAAGGAAATACAGAGTTGGGAGCTGAGTCAACCCGGCAGAGAGATAGTCCTTGAAGGGGCCGGAATCGAGATTGTAGAGCTCTGTACGGACGTCCATGGTGACTTGAGATTCGGGGGCGCAATTGGCGAAGAAGAGGGAGTATTCATTGGGGGCTGTAACGGGGTACGATTGGTTGAAGGTGGAGTCGGGAGGAGGAGAGAGATCACGAAAAGTAAAGAGGAGGTGGATGAATTTGGAATCGATAACGCAGAAGCTAGGGTTTTGTTGAAGTTCGAGGAGGACTTGGATGTACGATTCTTCAGAGAGGAGGAAGAAGGCGAGGCGAGAAGGGTCGCGGGTGGAGAGAGATGGGATGACGGCGACGGAGGAGAGAGCAATAGAGACGTGGCCGGCGTGGGTGAATCCGAATTTCTCGAACAAGATCATGGGGCGTGCGTCGGAGGTGATCTTCAGGGTCTTGATCTCAGCTGTGGTGAGGGAGAGGAGGCTGAGGAGGAGGAGGAGGAGGAGAAAGAGGGGTGGTCGTTTCGACATTTTGGTGGCGGACGTTGGTTTGTGGTGGTGGAAGTTGATTTTTGGTGAGAAGCCAATTGCGAGATCTGAAAGAACGCTTCGCACACGCGAAAGGCAAAGACTTTTGACGGGGAAGGAAATGACAACGTAGTGGGATTGAGTGATTTCTACGAGGTGACTCTTACGGTGATATACCGAAATTGCCCTTTTGGGAAGTTGGTTGGATCTGGGTAGACACTGGAGAATGAAATCCCATCATCTGCCAATCCTATTAACACTTGGAACAAGAAATTAAAGACAAAGTTTAAGGTTGTGTTAGATAGTTTAAGGTTGCGTTTGCTAACCTGTTGTTAACCTTATTTCTACTTTAATCAAAATAAAAATGTTGGAAGATCATCACAAAATATTAAATCAATCCCCAACATTCGTGTGAATTATTGAAACGATCTAAACAATTTAGTGCTTAATCCTTTTGAACAATTTAATTTTCAATTCAATTCATTTGTATTTGTAACGATTGTATGGTTGGCTGGATTGGGGGATATTTAGTTGGGACTGAGTAAAATAAACTCGGTGGCCTACTAATTTCATATTTGACAATATTTTTTTCTCGATACGACTATAAATTTGAAATCACTACCATCGTTGCAAATAAATCTATACATATGCTATTATTGAAACCCACGAAAGAGAAGGTGATATTCAATTGGGTGGATTGAGATTGAAATTAAAATTACTAATGTACTCTTATATCAAATCAAACATCATTAGAATAGCTCAAGTGATAATAAAGACAATTTATAAATTTATTTTTTATGAATACCCTAATCCCGACATGAATAATTTATTTTTATCCGAACTGGAGAGAAGATTAGTCGAAATGCATATAAACTGACCTAAATTCCTTTTACCGTTGAACAAAAAAAAAAAAAAAAAATTGTCCTCCGATTCTATCGATCAAAATTAACCCATTTGACCTCAAGTACAAAACCATATTTACACCTAAAAGAATTCCAGACTTTTATTGCTATCTTCAACAGTAAGAAATTGGATTACTGCCCAAGAAATAATATTATAGTAATCAGATTGACATAAAACAATAACTTTATTTCTTTGTCTAAGCAAAATAAATAATTTGACTTTGTTGGTCTAGAAAATGCAACTTCTTACAAGAAAATTTAGCTGCTTTGATCCCATACAATGTTTCTAGTTCTCAATCTGAGGCCTTTTTTTTTTAGTGGTAATTTTGTAAAAACAGCAGAAACATCTTGATATTTTTTTATTCTGTAAGAGAAATTTATAATCCAGTTTTGCATACAATGAATTGCTTAAGAGTACATTGAATTGTTTACAGTTTCATATTAGTAAGAGAAGGTGGAAGAAACAGTGAAACCCGGCAGCACAATGTGGCGTGTCGATATAATCAGTCGAGCATCCCAGATCAGTAGCAATTTCTATAAACTATCAATATCTGGCAACGGCGTTCTCCAAAAGTTCCATGAATTGTAATCTTCCTGCAAGGACATTGAATATGCAGAATGTCATCAGAGGATAGAGCAAGAATCAACCATTGGGAACAGGGAGCGGGATTGTTGTTTTTTTTGTTGGGGGGGGGGGGGGGGGGGGGGGGGGGGGGGGGGGGAGTTGTGAAAAAAATTGTGCCTTTCTTGCTTGATTTTCATTACCTGTTCAAGCAGTGATGTTGGTGGGAACATGTCGTTTACAAGAGTGTGTAACGACGTGTATGACTTCACATCAACACGATGATTAATGGCTACCTCGCCCTGTAAATTTAAATGAAGTTAATGGGAGAAATAAAAGAAATTAAAAAAAAAATATCTAGCAATCCTAGATAATAAATACCTTGGGGTTAATAATAAAGATTTTGCCCTTTGGGATTCCAATTCTTCGGTAACTAAGCTCATCGGTGTCTCTGTTCCCAAAACCCGCATAGAAAGGATTGTAATCAGAAGGAAAAAGTGCTTTAATATCCTGCATGGCATACTCTTAGTTAAAATGGGCAAATCACCCCAACGGGAGAAAGGAGAAGAAGGGGGGGAGATCACAAGGAATGGTAAGATTGTTTCGCTTACCTCTAAACAGGCGATCTTGAATTCATGAGGTGCTCGTCTTATGACTGCCATGAAGGAACAAAATTTATATACCATCAGAGATAAACTGAAAAGTCAACTTATTCTTGGGAAAAGCAGGGTGCATTTAAAAAATGCATCTATATTTGTATAATGCTTACATAAAATTACTTGTGCCAGAAATTTGCGAAAACAAGTTGAAGAGATTCGTGGAATGTCTCATCATGTATGAGGGGCTTAATGCACAAGACCTTTCCACATGTCACCACATAAAATTTAAGGGAATGTGCATGTATAACACAAGCTGAAAGTACTTCTTTCATTGATAATTGACTAGTAAATGGGTGCTGGTTCAAAAAAAAATAGTAGTAAATAAGGGGAAGCAATCATGGTCAATTATTCAATCAACTGTTCCTATATATCATTATTACTTGAGTTATATCTATTCACCACAGAAAAGGGAGGAGAGTGGCAATTAAGAAATAATAGGGCGGAAGTAGCTACAGAGAGCAATACCCTCCACTACTTGGGTCAAACTCCAACTACTTCAATGGTTCTAGTCCCTCTCTCTCCTCAAAGTGAATGAAAGAGATGAAGAAAATATATAGTTTGGATTCGCACAATTCAGAATCAGAGGCCATAATAGGATCAGGCTTAATGAAAAAGTACATCAAAAGTGACTCTAATTCTACAATTGGTGATATTTCAGAAATAAATCTAAATGTCTGTACACAAACTTATCATCAGTGAACACGTAATACAGAAGAAGGTTCAAAGCTAGCATAGAAGCAATTGAAGTTCCTTCAAATAGCAGTAAGATGTCTGCATTTTAACACATATCATATATGTCTCAAGCATTGTTATATCTCTCTAAGTTGATCCATTGCATGTTTGAAGAAGCATATACAAATGTTACACATGATCTAGTATGGGCTAAAGCACTTCCACGCAGATTACAGGCAACAAATAATCCTTCAAAGAATAATATATCACCTTCTCGGTACAATGAGGGAAATAAACCATCAGGTGAAATTACAACAGGTCCATTGGGTAAAGCTTTTCCATCCTGCAAGCACTCAAATAAGTTATTGATTCAGCTAATGCAATCCTTATCAGCATGTTAGTCGCCCTCAAGAGTAGCAAGAAGCAGGAGCAGATACCAATTGCACCACTAATAAACCATAAAAACCTTAATGGGCTATATTTGCAGGAAGCCAATGCAAAAAATAGTCATCTAAAAGTTATTCTACATGTAGCATAATGACCAAAACAACTGTACAGAGATAAGTTTGTAGTTAAGTCAATTTGAAATTATATATTCCAGCCATTATTCACTTACCAAGCTAGGAAAACCTGACTGATTGGTTCATTTGATAGTTTAACACTTTCAGTTGCCAATTATTATGGGAACCAAGGTCTAACACAAACTATGTAGTAAATTATATGCTGAAGCATAAGGATAAGCAGGGCGTAGTATTACCTGCTTGAGATTGACTAGAAAACTCCTTGTTAGATATGCTTGAACAATTGCACGTGCACTCAGAAACAGTAGATGATATCCATTCTCCTGCAGTAAAAAATCCATTAATATTTAATACTAATTTAATGAACAAATATACAACCGTAACTAAAGTGTGCAAGCATAACTCAAAATTATAAGCTTCGACAATATTATTTTTTTGGATAAGAAACGTCAATTTCATTATTAAAGCTTCCACAATATATTTGATAACCAAGCTGCCATAACAACTATTTATCAACCAGGCCATACCCTGAAGGAAGTACATACATATAATGATGGTCTAACTAATTTACTTATCACAGTCAGATTTAGTAATGAAAAGATCCAGTAAAGCAACACTGTAACCAAGCCCAGCTAAGACAAGTTGCAACTTGTCTTAGCACCACTCAGTTAGGGTTGAAGCTGTTCGATCTCAATTCGAACTCTATAGAGCGCAAGGGAGGCAACTTGAGGCAGATAGCTTAGTGGGCTTCTAAGCCGCTTAGGCTCAGCTCAGTTAACATGCCCAAGCATTAGATCAGCCCACCACTTGTCAGAATTCATTGGTTTGAATCAAAATGGTTGATTTAAATAGAGGGGGAAATGTTTGACGTAGACATGTCAGGTAAAGTGAGCTGCAATATTATAAGGTAAATTGGTCATACCTCAGGTCCTCAGTATTATTCTAGAACATCATTGAATCTAACAAATGACTATTGATGTTATCACATGTTCATAACCTGATTAGCTGAGCTGAGCCTTGTTCAGGCTTGATTCGTGCATGAGCTAGAAAATAAAACTCAACCTCAACTCATTGACTTGATGAATGAACCCAAAGGAGCTCAAAATCAAACCAAGTATAATGGACCATAAACAGCCTTCAGCCTTTAATGCTTTCTAAGACAATGGTCCGATTTGTTTGACAGTCTATCGAAACATTGAAGGAAAAGAAGAGAAGAAAGAGAAAGAATCATATTTTTCTACTTTGTCTTGTGGCTTTGATGTAATCAACATGTGCACTAGTAATGTCATCATTCAACCAAGGTCAAACAATTGATTCGATCAGGGAGGCAACAGACCAAGTTAATCTAAAATGTGACTGTTTGATTGTTAATCTCACTTAAAGATTTCATTATCATGATACTGTCATTCCAAAAGATCTTCTAAGTTTTCAATTTTTGTTTTGTATGGCTTGAGGGATTTGAGGAGTTTACACACATTTAAGATATATACTTCAACACTGAACTGTTGTGGTGCTATTTGTAAATCCAATTTACAGTAAATTGTCACAAAATGGCATGCTAATTGTTATGGATAATGGTATTTTAAGATTCACAATAATTCATGAAGCTTCATTAAATAAAATGATAAATAGAATAGTGAAAAAAATGAGCCGAATCAGAAGTATGACCAAAAAAACATTGAGGCTAAGAGATGTCCACGAAACCCCGGGGTCTGGATCCTAACGGGTTCACCCCTGATTATGATGGCATCATGCTATGCTGGTAAAATAGTTTCACGAAAAGAGATGAAAGGTGGAAACCAGACTCTTTCCCAGAAAGCACCCTCCAACTCTAACAAATAAGCCACTTTCCTTCAGAAAGGAGATTTCTACTATTTGCTAATCAAAAGACAACCAGACTGATTGGGCTGCAACCACTCAACCTAAAATATAGATCTAGTTTCTCCTAACAACAAACAAGGCCCAAGGTCTATGATGAATCAAAAGCTAATAAAATAAGACAGATAAAGTAAATACCTTAATTGCAGAGAAAAGACGAGCTATTCCAGAATGTGTCCAGTCCTTTCCAACCAGGGGCATGAACTGACCAAGAACATCAGACCTAGAAACAAGCACATTTAACTGAGTTACTATAGCAAAGTTAATCTAATTTAATTAGTAATTTATCTGAGCCAAGCCACTGTCACTAACAATTGTCATACCTGCTTCAAAACTACTAATTTACCAATGATGTGTCTTTTCTTTTAATGTTATTTGTTCCCAGATGACCTCAAATAATGTATCATATGGGACGTCATGATTTGAGTTTGCTAATTATACAATCCTTGCCTCACCTATATTTTCCATGGTTCTGAAGAGTGGAAGGAATATGAATACCACTACAAGAAAAATAGAAATATTATTTGCCACTTCCACAACTCAGAACATGATATATTTCACTTCCATGCTAAAGTGAGAACCGGAATATCATTATTCCTCCCTTCATAATTTTCCATTAGTTTTATCAAATCTCATCATCAACTCAACTCAAGTGAGCTTTGTCTCAACTATATCTGGTCATTACATGATACTGTTCCGCCATTACACTTTATCAACAATCATATTTTCAGTTAAGTTGCAAGAATATAATATATTTTTTTATATAGACGATTTCGCTCAATATCTACCCCTTGCTTTACAATTGACATCTACCTTGTAGGGGTGACTACCATATTTTGCAGCCTAGTCCATACAAGAAATCCACAAATCTTACCTGGTAATTGTCCCATCAACATCTGAAATCACAATTCTTGCATTCCACCTCCATAAATATATATGAGCTTCTACCTGTTCCACAGGAACATGGCTTAGCAATTGAATAAAAAAGGAAGCTGATCCAACTAACAACCGTCTTCAAACAAAATAATTGCGCAAGAACAAACTTACCTTCTGCATTCCTAGGACCCTAGTAGAGAAACTAAAATTCACAACATTTTGCCCCTCTTTCAGATTCAAAGATGCTATTTGCTCAATAGTGGGAACATTTGTCCTCAAAAGCTGCTTGTGAGGAGACTCACTGCCACCATAGGATGTTGTAGATGGTTCTGCAGGTTGGTTCAGTGTGGATTCAGAATCTACAAACACCTCATCACTAGATGCATTACTGCTGGAATGCTCAAGTGTTTTGACCCTTCTGAATGCAATTGGCCAGAGCCTCCATCTGCGTCCAGAAGGAGTGGAAGTGATACCCGAATCATCTTCCCTGGATTTCAGGGTCTGATCCTGTTCCACAGGAATTGCATCATCAGATCCAACTGGTAGATCAAGATCATATGCAGCCATTCCAAGAACAGCAGGAGCAGCTTTATCCCATGGCAAATATCTCCCTTGAAATCTGACAATTAGTTGTTCATTCTTTATAATGGATGCTGCAGATAGTTTGAATTCCTCCTCAGATACACGGTGTGCATCAAAGGTTTCAGCAGCCGCACTCAAACCCATACCAGCACGAAGCAAATTCCCACAAAGAGATATTTCAAGCCCTGCAAGCATAAGTTAAATGGAAAAAAAAAAAAAAGTAATTAGTTTTGAGAATCAAACAAAAGTAAAAGAGTCCAAACTAAATCAAAGCCAGATGAAAGCCCTTACTTATGCCTGATTCGGTTTCTCTACCTTTAACAGAGGTGGTTGTCTGAGGTTGCACAGTCTCACTATTACTGCATCGATCATCCGTACCATGTCTTTGTGGGCTACTTTGCAACCCATCGGATACTTCTACTACACCAATCTGCTCCTCTGGTTTTTCATCATTACAAGCAGAATGAACAGGACTGTGGTGGGAACCATTACAATCTGCACCCAGTTCAACTTCAACCTGTAAATCTGAAGAAAGCATGCAGCTGGGAACATAAGAATTAGAAGAAGATAGCCCATTATCATTTTTCAATTCACCAACACCTTCATCGATTGCTGAAAGACTCTGGTCCTCTGAACCTTCAACCTCTTTATGATTCTCCAATAAGGAACCTATGCCTTGCTGATTTGTGTTTGCAACATGCAAGGCTAATTCAGATAACTCCAAACAGCTCTTAAAAACATCTTCCTTCTTAACATTAGGAGATGCATCTTCTGAAGTGCTATCCACACAAGATTCTCTTTCCTGGCTTGCTGTCTTCTGATTTTCTTGAACTTTAAAGGCATGCTCTCCATCTCCTTCGGAAACTTTCAATTGGTGTTCTGAAGCATTACTATTATTGTTTGTGTCACAAACATTTTCAGAGACAAATTTAGGTGTAGATGCAGCCAAATCACTAAAATAATCAGCAGCCCATACTGCTTCAGTACTGCTGAACTCCACATTGCCTTCACAAAAATCAGTCCCTTCACCTGGGCCAAGGTGAAACTGAGGTGTGCTTAATTGCACATTCTCAGTATTCCCCTCCGATGAAGAGATGGGTGCTGTCAGTATGTGACCATCAACACTTACCAAAACCACTTCTGCATTTGAATCCTGTGATTCTATCATATGTTCCACACTATCTAAATTGTCATACCCACTAGACCCATATTCCGATAACTCAACTGAACTCTCAAGAGAAGATTGTTCATCTTGAAACTCATAGAACCTCCGTTCACTATCAGATCCCGTCCTTTCCAATCGACTCATACCCAAAGGCTTGCATTCATCTTGCAATTGGACCTCACCAGTACTAGAAACACCATCCTCAACATGATCTTTTCTACTATCATCGTTGCAATCATAATCAACACCACTATCCTCTAGCCCCTCAGAACCTCTTAAACCCTCCTTTTCTCTACTGTCTTTATTCGAATCGACCTCGCTGATAAAGTAGGCTTCACCTGAATTATCAAGATACATATGGAAATTGGCTTCAATGCCATTAACTTCTATTCGGACAATTTTTTCCGCCCCTTTTAGGACACCCTGAAATTTACCAAATCGAACATACCAAGGGGTGCTACGGAAAGTCCCATCCTGCTGCTGGACAACAATTATGTCAACCGCCCCACCAAAAGGATGAAATGGGGTGGCAACAGAGTATACACCTTGCGATATAAAGCTTCCAACTCTACCAACCACATTCATCTCATCTATCTACCAAGAACTACTTCAAAAATGAAAAGTTTCCACAAACCCTAATGATGTTTCAAAAACTATCAATTGGTCAACCATCAGATACTCTCAATCATCATGAATTATTCTACAAAACAGCCAAGATATTGATTTCTTGCATTTCTTCTATGCGAAATCTGCATGCAAGAGAATATTCGAAATCAAAACATTATCATGCACAAAAACTGCACTTGAATCCAAATTCAATCAGTGTAGGCGAATTAAAACCCCAAAGACTTGACTTTCCATCAAGAAATTGGAAAATAATGAAATCCAAAAGAGAATTGAACTGATATGACAACTAAGACTTCAGAAAAGCAAAAAGAAATAAGTCATGTATATGCAATACATAGTTCGAAGCGAATGCATGATTACACACTAAATGACGAACTCGAAATTCAGTGCAGGTGAATCAAAACCCTAAAACATGAAATTACCCAAGAAACTACAGACACCCAGATGAGAATTGGATTCATATAAATATCCGGAATGAAAAATTATCAACTAAAGAAAATAAAATTTCCAAAGCCGCTAAGACTTACGGATAAAAAAATATTCTTTGCAAGAAATACCCAGAAGTCTTTGTACTCCAATGATCGCTGGATCAATACCAAACAATCTCACACCTCAAAAAACCAAGTAATATAATTCTTTCGCTCTCTCTCTGTCAATCTCTTCTCTTTCTGTCTCTATATACAAGCATATTCTAAGAAGATTTTCTTGTCGCTTTCTCTCTCTTAATAAGTAGGTGAAAGGTGTTGGGGAAATGTACTTCCTTGATTTTCTTGTGTATGTGTGTTATGTTTATGTCAATACACATGTCCTTAGAATTTTTTTTTTTTATCTTCTTCTTCCTTAAAAAATTGAAGAAAAAAAAACAAAAGTGGTTGGGTTTTGAGGTTTGGACTTTCGGAGAATTGAATGAATTGGATAGCAAGCAAACGAGACTCATAAATTTCTCAAATTCTCAGCAATAAATAGGTTTTTTTCGTTTTTAATCATTTTAGCCATGTGTTTAGCCTCAATTTTTTGATGGAATTACAGAAAGGCATAGCTATGATTTGTTGTGTGAATATGGACTGTTGGAAGGGGTCTTTTCGTAATTAAGTACATGGTAGGCTACAAGTTTGAATAACCGAAAGCAGCCCACCGCCGTCCACAAGAAAGGTCTATTCTTTGAAATGGACAAAGTTTAATCACGAAGCAAAAAGACTGAATTGCCCTTCCATTTGTTCACCTCCCATTAAATAGCTTTCTTATTTTGGTGACACTATTAAATAGGTTCAAGAAAAGGATAGGGATAGTAAAGCATTTGTAAACCAACTTCATTAAATTTCCCAAATTTTTTGACAATTCCACTATTCAACCCCCACATTATTTTTTCACTGCATTTTTTTTTCTTCTTATTCTTGCAAGTATGATTCCAAAGTACAATTTCATTAGAATGGTCTCATTTCTCAAAACCCTAGAAAAATAGATTCAAAACCTATTCAACACATTTTCCTCGAATTTTTCTTTGATAGTAGATTACGAAACATTGGATCCAGAAAGACCATGTCGAAAGTTCGATTGTTTCTGAACTTTTCATTTTCAAATGATATTCATATTATTTACAAATATTCAAATTTTATTATAATAAGCTAAAAATGCTTGGATTTTCGAATTACATTGAGATCATTATAACTTTCTCTTATAGTTAAGTCACTATAATTTGTACTAGTTTTGATATTAGAACTCTCGTTTTCACTATTATTTCTACTTTCAATGTAAGTATCAATATAGTTTTAAGGTTAAAGATAGCTATTAATGTAACTATTAATGTTCTATATGGAGAATAGAGTGAAATGGCTTAGGTGGGAACCTCCTCCTGTGGAATTTTTGAAGTTAAATGTTGATGCTGCTTCCAAGGGGAGGATTGGTTTGGCTGGAGGTGGAATAGTATTGAGGGATTGGAAAAGTCATGTTGTACTAGCTGCTGCTATGTATTATGGACTTGGAACCAATATGAAGGCTGAAGCTTTAGTTTTATTGGATGGTTTAAACTTGATTTTGCAGAATGGATTACAGGAGTATCAGATTTTAATTGAATCTGATTCTCAAATTTTGGTTCAGATGGTGCTGGGCAAGGCAGAAGTGCCATGGAGATTGAGAGGTATTTTGGTGAAGATTGGAGATTTGTTTGGTAGGTTGAGAGTACAGATCAAACATGTTTATAGAGAGATGAATGGGGTTGCTGACTATTTAGCATCTCTTGCAGTCCAGACTGGGTATTCTTCTGTTTTTTCTAATAGTGGTGTCTTGCCTTTTGCTGGAAGGATGCTGCTGCACTGGGATCAGAATATGCTGCCAAATGTAAGGATAAGAAAGGTTGTTATTAAAGGCACTTTACCTTTGTAATGATTTTTTGTTGCAGTTTGATGGGGCTTCAACAAGATCAGTTCTGAAGAGGACCAGTGATGAAAATGCTGTTGCATCAGGAGCTGATTGTAAGGGTCAGTTCAAGAGGCAATATGCATTGATCAGGCAGTTGGTCTGTGGTAAAAAATGGGGTCTGATCTCAGCTCTCTGCATGTATAGCAGTCTGCTTCTGCATCATTCTGGACTGGGGTTGCATGCTCTAGCCTGCACTGGATTGCACTGGACTATTACTGCAAGTGTATATCCTGCATCGGTCTGTTTCAGAAGGCATGTATCTGGGGTATGCAGGCAGGATCAGGTTCAATTTTAGGGAACTCAATCTGTAATTAGAAATGGTTTAATCCATCTTGAAGGATTAAAGCCATTTTTTATACTTTTAGAGCACTTGTTCTTTGATCCTTGTAATTCATCATTTTTGGAAATAAAATTCCTCTCTTTTTTTTTGAAAAAAAAATGTAACTATTAATGTCATTATTCCAACTATATTGAGTATTATACATGCAACAATCAAAGTAGGGATTGTGCTCTTAGATCCATTATTCAGATAAAAAGAATTATGATGACTATACAAAGCACTTTCTAGTTCACTCAAGATCTAATTTTCAATATCAAAGTGTCTTTCATCCAAATACTTATCAAATTAAATTGGTCAATTACAACCTTAAAAGATATATTACCTCCTAAAAGATCTTTAATTTTTTTAAATAATAACAATGGCAAAAATGAATTGTTTGATGCCTATTAGGAAATCCAATGTGCATTGTAAGGCTATCATCTTCAACTAGGTAAACTCGAAAGTTTTAATCTTTAGGTAGTATTTTGGATGGTCAGGTCAGAATGGATAGGATTGGAGTTCTTAATCGTTCCAATTCAACCCGATTTAATACAAGCAATTGTAATGGTTTGGAAAAAAAAAAAACTCTTAAGCAGTCTCATATTTGACAAATACATTTATATTTTTTTGGGGTACACGGATTATCTCATGATTTGCAAAAAAAATTAATTAAATTTTACCATCATATCCCTTATACTATCCAGTTTTTGAAAAGTAAAAAACACAATAGTCTCTTTGCAAAAAATCTCGTTGGTCCCAAATTTAACCCATCCCTTTTATAGATTAGAGAAAACTCCCTATAATAGATAAATACTACTATTCAAATTGGTCTTTGGATAAGCCCACATGGGATTTTCGGTACAATTTTTGCTTCCCAAACATGGGATAAGTGGATCCAAGCTCAATTGCCTCCAGTTCAATATGCTATAATATTTTTTATCCCACTATTCAAACTATTAGGTGTTAAGTTCCACTAACCCGTACAACTTTTGTGCCATGCTTCAAATGTGAGGCACTGTTGCTAGTCCCAGTCACATAAGAAAAGTGCGGAAAAGCATAGTTTCGAGAAGCCACATAATAGTCCACCATTTTAGCCTTCACAAACGATTAGATATTTTTGGAAGGGTATTTTTTTTTTTTTGGGTATCGCATTAAAAAATTATTTTAAGAATAAATTATATCTTTTAAAAATAAGTTATAATTACTTAAAATAATTTATGATCGATTATGAATATATTCTCTAATCAGTTGTTACTCAATCTTAAAATAATATAAATCACATTTTAAAAGTTGTACCTTTATTTATATCTATACTATTTATAAATGTCAGTATCTGCGAAAAAATTTTGATTTTTATTTTATCCCTAATTATTATAATAAAGTCAATTATACCCACCTATATGTTTTCATATATTTTTTTAATGGGTAATAATGCTATGCTTACCAAATTTTTTTACCAAATCTTCATCCCAAATGATGTGGCACAGTTTTTCACCATCAGATAAGTGAGTTCCATTAATATTCAATTACGGAGATTATGCCACATTATTTGGTATGGAAGATTTGTAAAATTTTTTGGTAAGTAAGCATAGCATTTTCCTTTTTTAACACTTATTTTACTTTCAACTTATTTTGGACTCTTTTATATAGATTTTTAAATTCTTTTGAATTCATTTATTAGTAGTACAATTATATGCAATTATTGCTCTATATCTATATTTATATGAAAAAATAAAGTCAAATCTATATCCTATTATTTTACAGTCCAATATATGTTATAGTTAATTTTTTGGTATACAACAATATCATATTATTACAATACAAATAATAGTATTACAATTTAATTAATTTCTTTGACAAAAAATGTAATAATTTTATCATATAATTACAATAAAGATTCATATAAACAAAAGACCGAATATCTAAAGGTCAAAAAGATACCTAAATAAGTAATAAATTAGATACTCGAAGAGGGGATAAAATAGATCAATAATTAAGTTTGATAATAATAAAAATAAAAATTAATGTAAAAAATATTATTTAAATATATTCACGTACAACGCACATCGTACATTGCTAGTATATAAAACTTATAATTTTCATAATCGATCAAAATATTTTATGATCGATCATGTCATTTGTAACTATAATTTATATCTCAAAAAATTAAAATTTAGCCATAAAAAATTGTAAATCCCTTTTCAAAACGGATTTATATTTTAGTAATTTTCACTTTTGCAATGCAAATGAGCCCCTAAATAGTCCCAGAATTTAGAAAATATTTAAGTCTCCATATAAATACTCAAACAGTGGTCAGACAATAAAGAATTTTATCTTTCATGAATTCTTTAGTTTTAATGTGGATGACCTACTTTTAACCGAATAAAAAAAAAATAGTTGAGATGTGCATAAATTATGCTGAACGCCTCAATGCAATACTGGAAAAAAAAAAAAAAACAGTATTGTAATTGACGAAGTTAACTTCAATGCACGTTGAAATTTGGTTGAAGTGCAAATATTGGGGTTTATTTTAATCTTTTTGTAAGTATTTGACTATTGTTTTAAATACATTATTCGAAAATTATAATGATTAATGATAACTATGATCTCAAGGCATACTAAGAAAACGCAATCTATTCTATGGAATTAATGAGTCATTCGATTTAAAAGATGATTTTGTTTGAAGTTATGCTCCAGATCGTAACCCGCATTCGGAAGATAGTCATCAGTACCGAGGGCATCTTAGTAATTTTGAATAAAACCGCGAAACGAAAGGCACATGACTCGAACTATCAAAACGATCACGGGCATCCGGAAATGCTCTGACCCCTTCTTTCCCTCGCCATTTTTCTCTTCGTACGCAGAAAATCCTCCCTCTCTCTCTCTCTCTCTCTCTCTCAAATCTGCCCTGAAGAAAGAAGAGTGGAAGTGGTGGTGGTGGTGGTGGTGGTGGCGATGTCGTGGATACGAAGTGCGGTGTACAAAGCTGTCGAAGTAGGCGGCAACAACAATCTCACTCGCACCGTCCGTAGCTACGCCGATTCCGTCGTCCAACAAGCCGGCCAAGCCGTTGCTGGTGGCACGAAGATAATACAAGATCGCATTGTAACATCCTCTCTTTCTTTCTCTCTCTTTGTCTCTGTATGTATATTTGTTTACTGTCTTGCATCTACTAATTTATTGATTGTTCTTAGGAGTTTATGATCTGGCATTGCTTAACTATCAAGTGCTTAATAATTCAAAATTAGCTATAGGGATTTGTTTGGGGCTACTCAACAAAGGAATGTAGAATTTCCATGCATGGGTTGAGTATTATGTAAATCAAGGAATTATTAAGGCGTTGACTTATGCACTAGTTATTTTAAGGACCACATTGTCGGTTCATGGTTGTGGAGTATTCTTGCTCTTTTTAAGGTCATTTCTTGCCCAAATCTTGTCCAAAATTGTTTTCCATATACAAATGAATTCCAAAACACAGTATATGATCATATAGGGATCATTGCTGTAGTGGTTAAATGCTCGGGCTAACAATTGCAAGGTACTAAGTTTGAATGTAAGGCAACTATTGTGTACACAGAATGCCAATCGTTAGGCCTATATCTAATCCACCTATCTCAGCATCCATGGTCAACGGGGATCAAATTTGGCAATGGCATTTACTTTCTGACCTTAAAGTCACTGCTCAGGCTTGTGTAATCTTTATTATTCAACATAATTTTTTTTTTGAAGAACTTCTTACATTTTGGGCCTGCTGCATTTCCATTTCTGTTGAGCTCAAAAATGCAAGAATTTTGCATGGCCTGTAAAATATGAGTAAGATCGGGCAGAAGAAGAGTGCAAGTGAGCTAAACAGGAGAAGTGACCAGACAGAGTTTCTCTTTTTTATGATGGTGTTCAAAACTTACCCTCAAGATCAATATTTTTTGCAACCTGCCTATTTAATGGGAATTGGTTGCTATATGGATAATTCCTGGGTAAATTTTTTCAGGCAATTGACAATTGCAGTAAGAAACTTCAGACTCTAAAGATACTAAAAGACGTTCATGCTCTCTCCCTCCTCTATCTGTCTCCTCCCCCCCTCCCCCAATGGAACTCTTGGCTTCTGTAATGTCAATTTCGTTTCCTTTGATTCCCCATTTCATGAACACTGAGATGGAGAATGTTTCCAAATCCATATTTTTTTTTTCAAATATTTTCTTATAGATTTTCAATGAGCTTATCACATCAATCTACTGTTTTTTTTGTTGATGGGCTATTCCTAAAGAAATCGTAATAGTTGTTGTTTAAGAACAGAACTTCCATGGAATTGCAGGCGGCTCGGAATTTTAAAAGCTTTAAGCTTGCTGTGAAAAGATTGGAAGAAGTTTCCGTGTCTTGTAGAGGGATAGAAAGAGTTCAGTTGCTAAGAAGGTGGTTGGTTGCACTAAAAGAAATTGAAAGAATATCTGGAGGTGATATTGAGATTAATGGGACAAACTCTGAGCAGCTTCATATCTCTGATGAATCCAAGGATTCCCCGAGGAAGCCTACTGTGGTAAGTGTAATTTTGTATTTTTTTTTTGAAAGTAAGTAATTCGTGTGTGGTCAAGGAGTCTTGGGCATCAATGCCCAGGATGCTTGTTATTAGATGTAATGATCCATAGAAGAGTAGGGCTATAGAGAATAATGGCCTTTGCGACCCACCATCACACTGCCACTGCTACCATGTTGGGCACTGATTCCTGCCACTCCCCACCATTGTCTCTCTTTTGATGCAGCACCACTTCAACATTGGATCATTCATTTAAGATGTAAAGACGTGTGATTTTATCATCTTGAAAAGTCACTATTTCAATTAACATCACCGCCGAGGTAAATATGTGTAATTTTTCTTTTTAAAATACACATTATGTGGTTTTAAGCAATTTTCGAAAGCTCTGAGCATCAATGATTTAGCTTTCACAAATAAGCACTTATTGCATAGACCCTAACAGTGGACCCTCTAAGATGACCTTGTTGGTCGCTTAACTACACTAAGTTGTACTTTGCATGCTTGATAACAGGTAGCTTGGTGCTTGTGAGAATTGAGATTTGGTGAATTTTCTCTCATTATTTGTTTGAGCAGCTTATTAATATGTTCATATCTTCATACAGGTTTTGTATTATGATGCTGATCTTGGTGGAGAAGCAATGAATTTCCGCGAGGTGTTTCTTCACAGTCAAGCTCTTGAAGGCATGACATTGTCCATGGTAATCTGATTCAATAGTTCTTTCGGCTTCATAATCATATACAGTGTGTCCCAGCAATTGACTTTGCATATGTCCCTGCTCTTTTGCTCTCTTCTACTTTGGACTCGGAGGATACGAGTTAAGAATAGCATAAGAAATTATAACCGATCAGCTATTGTTCTGTCTCGGAGGCTTGATTGACAAGATTCTTATTGTCTTTATAAAAAAATGGATCTGAGACCAAAATTTGAAGCATTATGATTTAAGGGCCACAATTAATTTTTTTTTTTTTTGATTGCAAACCAATGATTATTACCAAAGTTAAGGGACGAAGTAATGGCAGCCAACCTTTTGTTGACCTCCTTGGAAAACATGTCATCGTTGGGTTAGGAGGGAATTTGCAAGTGCGTGTTTGGTTGCATGGTGAATGTCAACTTTGTGAGTTTCAGGCACAGTTTATGATATACCACACTAAGCTCTTGGCCATCAATACCAATAATAATGAAGGCTGTTGTCCTTTGATGATGAGAGATGCCCTTTTCCCTGAAACTTATTTTCTGCACTTGTTTATTTGGAAGTATTATTGGCTTCATTGAAACCTCAGAATTGGGATTTCAACCTTAATCCATTCTTGGTTTATGCCGTTCTGTCCTTGCTTGTTGCATTGGGGATATATTCATCCAGTTATGAAAGGAAATTTTCTAGAATCTTAGCCGTCGTGGCAATGCACTTGGTATTTTTTTCCCGAAAGTTGATTCACTTGGTATTGCATAAAATTGTTGAGATGGATGGGAGGCATTAAAAGGAAGGATTCAAAGAAATGAATGCTTTCACAAGTAGTTAGAAAGTGGCAGCCTTGAAGCTAAAATAAGGGAAAGTTGTCTGTAGAGAGGGACATCATTGTCTTGATGATATGGCTTTGCAAAGAGCTAGCGGAGAAAACAAATCCAAATAGCCAACTACAAGTAGTAGGGATCAAGGATCTACTGAGTGAGTTGGATTCTAAAGGCATTTGAAGTGTCTATCCATGTCTCATGAAATCATCCCAGTGTCATGAAATATGCAATTAATTAATTGATTTGGGTCTTGAGGGTAAAACAGAGGGCTTCAAAGTTGAAATTTGATTAATTAGAACACATTTTGTTATTCGATTTTGTCTAATGATATTAGATTTGAGCTTTTTCAATGTTCTCTCCACTAAAAGGTCATGAATATTAATATTGTTCTGAATACCACTCGCAGTTCGGAAAATATGAAGTCCTATTCCCAGAAACACACTAGCAATACCGCTATTTTAGATCATAAAAGTTAATTCCCAGAGCAGCACCTCAGATGTTATACACTCTTTCAGGAGTAAAATGGGATGTTTTTGCATGCTTTATTGCTGGAGACTACCATTTGATTGAATGACCATCCCTACATTTCTTTCATACTCACTGTGCCATTTTCTAATTCACATATTGTTTGGTTCTTTACTTGCTGATCTATGGAGGTTATCCACACATTTAACTCTTTTGTCGGACTCAGATTCTTGAAGCACCAAATGATGAGGAAGTTTCTCTACTTCTGGAGATATTTGGGTGATTCTTCTCTCTTTTTTCTGATTTTTTCCGTGCCTTATTACTGAGTCCAAATTCTAACTAAATGGCCGACATTGCGTGACTAGTTAGTCGTAAGAAACAGTAAAATTGCGTGTTAGGATTTTCTGCCTGCCTGCTCAGAACAATTTATCAATGGCTTATCTAATTTTTTGTCTTGGTTTGGTGGTATTCAGGCTCTGTCTTACAGGAGGAAAGGAAATTCATACTGCAACAGTGAGCAGCATACTAAATTTGGCAAAAGCTTTCTCAAGCTATGAAGATGAAGTACTGGTAACATGACAATATAGACTCCTTCAATTAAAAGCATCTTTATGGTTCATGATGATGTTGCAAGAGAAAATATATGAGCTCACTGATCATCCCCCTTCCCCGACTCATTGTTCCAGGCCAAGAGAGAAGAACTTCTCCAATATGCTCAAGGTGCAATTGCCGGGCTGAAACAGAATGCTGATATTGCAAGGTGGGTAGAAAAAATTTCTCCCATGATTGGATTAGTTGGCCTTGAGGTTCAGCATTGCACCACCTTAAATGTATTTGCAGTCTATGTTTATCTTCATTCTGTATATGTATGTCTATGAATTTGCAGACATGGTATTTATTTTGAGTGCTATCTAAGCAGTGTGTGCTGATTTTTGTGAAACTTGTTCAAAGTTTTTAACTTTTAAAATAATAGTTTCTGCTTGGTTTTCCTGACAACAATGTTTTGCCCTTAAGTTTTTCCATCCTTTCAGTTAGAGTGCAAATTAGTTGTACATAGGTTTGCTTAATTTTTGTGTTCTACAGTTGAGAAAACAAGCTTTATCCTGTCAAGGGACCTTTAAGATAGCCAGTTGTTGTAATTCAATCTTCTAATAGCATGAGTTCGATTCTTCCATTTCCTGCAATGTTCTTGTCATTACGTTGATATTTGCATGCCTATAGCTTCGCTACAGTTATAAAACCTTGATTTTAACTTATCTCTTCCCCTGTATTGTGATCTGCTCTCAGGATAGATTTCGAGGTCTCAAATATACACCAAAACCTAGATGGAATGAGACCCCAGCAGCTTTCCAGTGACGGTGGTATAAAATCTTTTGAAGCTACTACTCTTGCAACAGCAGAGGTGAGATACATTTCAAGACTCATTTAATAATCTTATTTCGCTATGTATTAGTGGAGAAGCCTACAAGACTCGTGTAATGGTTTGGGAGGTGATATTTTATCAATTTTAGAAAAGCTCTTGGCACTCCCGGCATGTGCTAGTGTGGCTCCTACTTGCACGTGTAGAGGTAAACGGAAGAATCGGAAGACAAATACATTGACATAACATATGCACCTATGGCACGAACAAAAGGGAATCATTTGATGAATCAATGAATCTGAGTCTTGCCCATGCTGTCCCTAAGCCCAAAATCTGATACTGTGTTAGAGCATCCAAACAAAAACCAATTGGCACCGAGTGAAAAGGCCAACAAGGCTCATATACTAGTTTGGGAGGTGCTATCTTATTGATGTGGGACAAGCCCTACAATTTTAGTCTCTGGTTCTAGCTGCTTGTCTGCAACATAACCAATTTCTTTGTGTCCGCATTACTACTTGAAGTTGTAGTGAGGACAAACAATGAAATATTTTTGTGCATAGAACCTTCTGATTTAGATGCGTGGTAGAAAATGTTTAGGCTCATTGAAGCCAGATGCCTTTTTCTTCTGCAGGATCTGAAAGAAGCTTGTGCACAAATTCAACTTTGTTCTAGATTGGAGGCACTTTTACTGAAGAAGAAATATTTAAACAATGGGGATGCTCCAGAGATTCACGCTCAAAAGGTGCAATTCCCTCATGTTGATGGTTATAAATGGAATTCAAAAATGGTATCTTGTTGGAGCAAGAATGCCTATTCATGAGCCAATTGTAATTTCGAGATCTTACTGTCTTATGTTTTTTTCAGTATTTTTAACCCTGAGCATTTGCCCATAAACCTAGCTCTCTCATCAGCGTCAGTACCTGTATTAGGCTTTGGGTAGCCCTCAACTCTTCAACAAGGAGACAGCTGACATCACTGAGCTCCAAAGCCCGTGGTTAAACTGTTTTCTGTGAGAGAATTTTTTCAAACATATACGTAATATCTCCAAGCTTTGAATGGAGTAATCACATGTGAATTAGATGGATAAACAATGTAAACTCCAAAGGGTCCTATTCTCTACTTTTGCCAACTAGGCACAGTTGGATTGAGTTCTATTCTTTTTTTCTCATGCCTGCTTCATTTTTTGGCATTCAGTTAATGTTTTTAATAAACATGCAGGTTGATAAGTTGAAAATTTTATCAGAATCTCTTGTTAGCTCTGCATCAAAAGCTGAAACGCGCATTTCAGACCACAGGTTTTTGGTTATTATTCTGTCATGTATTTCCAGAGAAGTTTCAGGTGTCACTTCTCATGCCTTTTATATTCTTAATAGATGTCAAAAAGAAGAGGCACTTAACTTTCGGGTAACCAAAACCACTGAAGTTAGCCAACTTGAGAAGGTAAACTCCGATTCAATAATTACCGACGTTCATGGGAAATCTGTCAAACAACTACATGGAATCAGTTCACACAGATGTGTTCATCTAAGAATGATTAGCGATATGAGTTTAGATACTATATGCTCCTTTGTAGAAGCTTCATTTATAAATCACGTGTCCATGGAATCAGTTCACGTAGATGCTTTTATCTGAAATGATTAAGAAAGGAGGAGTTGACAGACTATGGATGCTCTTTTGTAGAAACTTCATTTATCAATCATGTGTCCTAAAGCCTGATAGTAATAGTGCCATAAAACTTTATCTGCTGCATGAGTTGTGATACATATAACAGAAAGTTGTCACATTTTTCTTCGTAACATCATTTAATTATACTGCTTACGATTGTGCTGGTTTGACTTGCTGCAATGAGTGTCACGTTGGCTTCTCTTTGTAGTAGCGCCTCGACTGGCGACTGCTGGGTCCCCCCATCTCTCTTAAACTTCCCCCGGTCTTTGGCTGGAGCTGTACGATGCAGAAAATCATCCCGTGTACGGTTCGGGGGCCAAGCCTCACCCCAGCAGTGAGGGTGCGGCTTAGGTCAACTAACACAAAGAAGATACAGATCACTAAGTGATTCCCTTTGGGTCCTGAAATCCATATGGGGAAGGAGCATTGTTGTTTGCGAGGTCTCGATCCTTGGACCCATTTCTCATTCCATTGGTGGGATGATGATCTATGAACCGTCCCTAACTAACGGTGGGCTCATGTTTGAGCATGATGAATCACTTCCTGCTGACCAGTTGCCAATATTTTTTTATATTCTCTGGTACTTCACTTCACACATGTTTTTGCTCATCTTGATGTGCAACTCTTGAATGGCTTGAGTTCAATGTGTTTGGCTGGATAATGTTGATTCAGGATACCTGCCAAAAAAGTTTCACCTTTTTGCAAACATATGTAAAAAATCTGCATTCCTTGAAAAATTCTTAGTGTGTGATTTCCTAGTTATGTATATATTCCTGTGAAATTAGTATAGCTTCATATGGTTGTAATTCTAGGTATCATAATTAATTATAAGCGTAGAAGAGATCTGTCTGAACTCTAATTCTATTGCTTGAATATATGCATGTTTCTGGTTCCTTAGCATATTTATACCGCTTGCGTTGTGCTTTTTCCTGATTTTGAGTGATTTGAACCGCATGAAGTATAACGGCCTTTTTTAGGAATTGGCAGCTGAGGTCGAAGCACTTGAAAAGCAGAGAGATAAACTTGAAGCTGAGTTGAAAAAGGTACTGACAATTTTTTAATTGATTCCCACCCTGACAAGAAATCTGTTGATCACTTCTTTTGGAAGATACGATTTTTTCAAATGTTATTCATTTAAAATTCCATCTACCATTTATTTGATTGTGAATATGATTATGTGGCGTCATGCACATTTTTTGGATTGTCAGTTTTTTATTTTTCTTGCATGCGTCAATGCAAGGGAATGCTCCACTTGAAACTGAAATGAACTGGGTATGTGTGTGGGATGTGTCTTACACTTACTATTGGGAAGTGGAAACTTGTCCAGTCTGAATATCTAACAAAGGAACAAAAGAGCAACTGATTAACTCACAAAGTTGCAGGGAGACAATCTACATATATTCCTTTCTAGTGCGAATGTCCATGTAATTGAGCAAGCTGGCATGTTAACTTCACTCCACCTTGGTTGAAGAACTCATGTTCATAATTTGGCCATGTCTGTCACGGCTTAAGGTTTAGGTATTGGATGAATACAGTGGCAAAACTGCAATTCAACCAGGTATACTGATTTCGGTGTACTATATATTTGACCCATTTTTTAATTTCAGCAGCAGCACAGAGGCAACATACAGGTTTTGCGGTGGCATTTTTTAGATGGGATATTTGGCAATGTTTAAGGCCACTATTTGATGGTGATATTTTCCATTTCATAGTACATGCAAACATTTTGCTTGCATGGAAGTTTCCTCAGTTAGGAAATGCGTTGTCAGGTTTAATGGTTTGTGCACTCAACCTGATGAAGTAGTAGTTGTCCAAAAGAATGAAAAAAATTTGTAAACCTATGCCCTTTAGAAATTGTGTATGCCAAGCAGTTGAAGAAATGCCCAATGTTGAAAGGGTCCAAACTCCCCCCCCCCCGGTAGGCAAATAAAAAAGCCCAAATGCACACCCAGAAAATTTCATTTATCATATCAGTTTTAACCATAAAATATATCTTCACTGCAACTAACCTTGTTATATCTACTGGGTGCATGTTTAGGTCAATACCTCATTGGCTTCTGCACATGCTCGTCTTCATATTGCAAGGGAAGAAAGAGATCAATTTGATGAAGCTAGCAATCAGCTTCTTGTACACTTGAAGATAAAGGTAGGAGAGTGTTTGCATACTTCGCTCACAACTCAAATGAGATGTATTCAAAATTACTTCATAGGCATGCTTTACACCAGTAGTGCATAGTATGCACTGTGAATTGGGACTCTCAGTTGAGATTCTATTCCTTGATGCTCAATTGTAGGAGGATGAGCTGTCAAGATCTATTGCTTCATATAGAGCAGAAGCGGATGTTTGTAATTCATTTATTAATTTTCTGGAAGGTACCTGGGTTTTTCATTCCTCATACACAGAGCAAAAGGAGAAGCAGGTCAAGTATGAACTTATTCTTTTTGTGCTTGTGGCTTAATTTTAATCCCATTCATCTTTAGTTGACAATATTTTTTTCTAAGACCTGGAGCAATAGAATTATAGCATGAACTTTCCCTTTCATGTTAATATGCTCAGCTTGCTCTTTCTATATCATGTAATTCACGATAAATTGTAATTAATGATATTTCTTTTAACGTTCAAGTGATGAGTTGGAGAGATATGAAGATTATTTTGTGAGCTTGGCTGTTCGACTTTTATCTGCTTACAAGGTATTTATTTACTAGTGGCCATGTATATGAGTGAATATTTTATCATCTTATTAGCTGTCATATATTACTGTGCATTTTATATTTTTTATTGTTCCTTACTAGCATTTATACCTTTTTCTTTTATAACCAGGATGAGTTGGGGCCTTCTATCACAAGTATCAGGAAGCTTGTGGAGAACCTGAAAGAGTATAGTACTTGGTTCCTTTTAAATGTTAAGGGTAAAGAGGAACTACATTTCTAATTTTAGGCATATGCCAGGTCAGACATCGCAGTTGATGTAAGCAATGAAAATACAGAAGAGGTCAACAAAAGGAAAAATCTTGAAGAAGAATATCTGAATTTAGAGGCCAAGGTATTTAGTATACGTAGGTGTATGTGTGTATCTATCATAATATATGGATAACTCTGTAGTTCAATACAATGTCTCAGTTTCAGATTCTGTACTGTATTGTTTTGGATTGAAGTTACTATCAAGCATGACACCTCTCATTTGTTCATCTTCTTAGACGTCCCTTTTTTCAGTGGCACTTATATTTGACTGTTTTGGTTTTTCTTTTCTTTTTCTATCACTTGTGTGGGAAAATCTGCACATCTGCACAATTTTGATCATTGATTTACTTAATTGACAAAAATGTCATCCTTTATAGTTTCTGTCACGTGGTGCAGTTTATAGCTATGTTCAGTGTAGTGGAAAGCATCAAAAGGCAGTTCTACACTCAAAGTGAAGAGATTTCTAGGTGAGGTGATCCCATGATGTTGTTACTTTCTTCACACAGTTCATATATGTGTAGGCATTAGTTGCCTCGTGTATTATGTGTTACCCTACTAATGAGAAACAAGGCTCATTCTGCACCAGGAAAGGTGATCATAGGGTAAAAGAAATGTTTGTTGCTCTGGGAAAGATCAAAGATGAATTTGAATCAATCGAGAGACCAACTTTGGAAGCTGAGATTCGAAGCCAGAAAGCAGATACACCATCGAAGGAGAGGCCACAAAGAAGTCTATCTCCCTCTTTTAAACAGGCCTCAAAAGATCAATTTGAATCCAATGAGGGACAAAAGTTTGAATTTGAGACTCAAACGAAAAAATCAGACACTTCAACAAAAGAGAGTCCCCAGAAAAGTCTATCTCCAACCGTCAAACAGACTACTGAGACACTGGAATACAAGCAAGATGAATTTTCTGAGTTGCCCGTGATTAAGAGTGAAAAGCTGTCGAACCCAGAGACAGCACTGTCAAAGTTGAAATTGGAGTTGGAATTCGAGAACAATAACAGAAACCTCTCAAAGGAGGAGATTGGTGAGTGGGAATTTGATGAACTTGAAAAAGAACTGAAAAATGATGAATCAGCATCCCATAAGTAGGCCAACCTTGCTCCAAAGCTCTTTGTGTTACATAAGCCTCATACAGTATTTGAATTTAGCAAGAAGGCTCCACGTGCCTAGATTGGTTGAGGACCACATTTTTCTTGCAAAATGTAAAGCTGACAATATCGCAGAAGCTACATTTTAGTGAGAGAAAATTGGCTTACGGAGCTTGTAGAGGTTAGAAAATTTGAATATTTGTACATTCTTCAGAACATTTTGCGAAAGAATACGGTTCTATGGAACAAATGTAGCAGTCTGATTTGTTTGTTTTTTGTCCCGGACTACCCAACTTGGGTAATATTGTTTGTTTCACTCAATCTGAGGGAATCAACCTCTATGGTCCGTTCAAACTTTGTATCTATTGATTAGATTATTATCAAGAATGGAGATCATGAAGGAGAGGATTTTTGAGTTATTGAATCTTTGGTTGCGTTTATGAACTTCGGCTTTAATCATTGACCTGAGATATGTTTCATCACAAGGATAATGTCATTATTAGGAGCGAGAGTGTTGGTGCAATGTTAAAGCGGTTGTACTATAATTTGAATGTCACGGATTCAAGTTACAAACACAAGCTCCCAACGGGGATAAGGCCACCTTCCGTAACGACGACGGAGGGCTGTTTACTGGGCTGCCTTTTTATTTGGGTGACATTATTCATACAAAGCTCTTTGTTGCTTTTAGACTTGGAAAGTCTTTCAACACAGGTTGGAAAGGGTGTTTGTTGAACAAACCTTGCGGTCCTGCAATCGCACATTCTACTTTCAGTTACAAAGTATACATTTTGTGAACCAGAAAGTAACTCCACCTAGCAGAACAAGCCAATAGAGTTGGGCCACATCAGAAAGCTATCAGACTGTCGCCTTCTGAGTTTGTCAGGTAAGCCTCATGTGATCAATTTGCTGTGGACTACACTAGCACAACTAACCTTTCCAGGTACCCTTATTATTACAAGATTTGAAGATGATGACTAAATTCGTAACACCCGAGTTACAATAAAATAATTTTATTATTGAAGATGATCAAACATAATTCATAACTCAAATCCGCAACATCTGAGTTATAATAAAACAATTTTTACTATTGTCCTGAGTAACAAATAAAAATAAAAATATCCCAGAATGATTTATTAGCTTCATCAATGATTTTCAGGTTACCCAGAAAAGTATCATAAAGAGAGAGGAGGAAGAAACTTTCTGCAAAGGGACAGTAAACAAAAGTATAGAAACAAAAGCCTGGAGCTTGGGATGCATACCCTTTCCATTCTTCAATGCACACAACCACATAATTGTTGGGTAAGTGTTACCTAAAAAAGTGTATGCACTCGAAAAGTTAGTAAATTTTATCAAAAGAAAGTGATAAATGGTATGGTACTAATTTTTTTTTTGGGTATCGTAGTCGAACCCAATTATTGGACCCTATGGTAGCTATAAACACTGGTCAAAGTGCTTTAAAGTTAACATCTCAAAAAGAGTAAAGAGACATATTTTGACCAACCCAAATGAGGAGACCCATAAGAGGGTAATGGCTCATATCTTGAAAGTGATTATAGAATTAATTGGGGAGTGGAGGTGCAAAAAACCAGGTTTTGAGGAATGGGCTGGTTTCAAATTTTGAATATTTGGTTGCAGAGAAGTTGTGGGTGTTGCAGGCATCTGCCAGAATTATTCAATTGTTACTGTAAATAAAAAATGGGATGCTTTTGGACTGAGGTGGAGGACTCAATCCAATGAAATATTCCATGTAGATTTACACACACATATAACATGTAAATACGAGTTTTGACGCTACGGTAAGATTGTTTTATTATGACTTAAAAGTTAAGGGTTCGAGTCGCGACAATAGCCTCTCTGCTTGAAGGGGTAAGGATGTGTATATCTAACCATTTCCAGACCCTGCAATGACGAGAACCTCATGTACTGGGTACACCTTTACACATATAACATGTATCATAAACCAAAATTTCAAATTGCATTCAAAAGTCTTATCTATCTTGTAAACATTTATCAGAAAATCAGTAAAATTATTAGTTTTACTCTCTGTCCATGGGAATCCAATCCACGACCAAGTGGTTAAAAGCCATATCCTACTTAATTCTTCTTGTTTTTTTGGGGAATTTATTTGCAAATAATTTTCTTTTCTGTTTAGCATAACTCTCTCATATTGACGAGAATCTTGTATATTAGATTTTTTTTTAATCGGATTTCTCTAATCTGGAAAACATTACAAACTGAAGTTTTTTTTTTTGGAAGGTACAAACTGAAGGTTTTAAATAGTAAGAGTTGGTGAAACAGTATTATAATTGTACTTGTCTAGCTCAAGATACAACACATTGGATACCATAATAAACTTGCTACATGCCAGAAATATCTGATGGCTCAGAAGATCATGACCAAAAACACATAACACCATACTGAAATTTCATTGTATCTATTTGATAGCATCCACTTGAACCATCCAAGGGAATATGGGTTAATAATTTCTTGCAGGACTAATTTTTTTGGTTGCACACACTGTCTTAAAATTACCTATATGCAGATATATATTTATACTAGTATATATTAAATATCTTTAATTATGTCCACCATACGATTTTTTTAATGCATTAATTATTATACCCAAATGATTATGAACTTTTTAACAAGTTTCGGACACGTTGTGAATATGTCTTGATAAGTTTTAGATCTATAGGGATCAATATATAATTTCTAAAAAATTATGAGACTATTTTATTATTGTACAGAATTTAAGGTCATTGTAATAAAAATATAGGGCTATGTTTTGTAAGTAATCCACAAAACTCAGAGTCACAATTAAATATTACAAAATTACTTAGAGATAGAAATTAAAAAAAAAATTGATATAAGTATATTTGTTTGATAAGATCATGTGCATGGTGATTCTGACACAATAAACGAACGAACAAATCTCTCTCTTGATGAACTCGAGTTTACCTAGAAAGTCGTAGGTTCCGCAGCAAATAGATATTGAGGAATGGTGATGAAGGATTTTGAGCCTCTTTCTCAATTATATGCTCACTCTTGAATGATCAAACCGGGTCTTATCACTCAAAAAGAAAGGTTAGAAAGGCGTTAGAATATTTTTCGACGTGACCCCTCCGACGATCAAGTCAGTATGTGAGAGAGGGGTGGAAAAACATTGTTCTATTGCTTAGGTCAGGGGTCCTTCTTTTTGGAATGCAAGGATGCTTTCCCTTTTATTAAATGTTTGTCTCTTTTCCTTTCTTGTTTTTGTTCTCAGGACCGAGTCCCTTGTTGGAGACTTCGACTCCTTGTGTCCCTCGGGGGCGAGTAAGGCTTCTTGGAAGAGCTTGCCCTCGAACCATGCCGAGGTCGCGTTCCCTCTTACCCCTTCAGAGGCGAGAGCTATCCTTGAAGATTTTGAAGTTGGGGGCCATGCCCCATTCATGAGGCTGTGCTCCCTCTGTCTTTTCGGGGGCAAGTCTTTTTTCTAAGGCCTTGCCCTCGGGGCCATACCCCCTCCAAGAGGCTTCGCTCCTTGGGTCTTTTCGGGGCAAGTATTTTTCTAAGGCCTTGCCCTCGGGGCCATGCACCTCCAGGAGGCTTTGCTCCTGTTGTCTCTTTGGAGGCAAGAGTCTTCTTGGAAGACTCTGCCTCCAGGGCCATGTCCCTTCCAAGAGGCTTCGCTCCTGTTATCTCTTCGGAGGCAAGAGTCTTCCTAGAATATTTTGCCTCCGGGGCCGTGCCCCTTCCAAGATGGTACACTTAGTGGAAACAAGTCATTCTTTCTCAAAAATAGTACTTTTTCAAATTCATTACATTCCAAGGTTGAAGTACAACATTCTCTTCCATATCTTCTAACTTGTATGATCTGGAACCTCCTATTGATATGACTTTGTATGGTCCCTCCCAATTAGGTCCCATGTTCCCATCGGCCGGGTCACGAGTGTTCCCTACTACCCGCCTGAGGACCAGGTCGCCTATTTGATATTTTCGGGTTTCACTCTTTTATTGTAGAGTTTGGACACCCTCTCTTGATATTTTGCTAACCGCAAGACAATCATTTCTCTTCTCTCCTCCGCAAGATTCAGGTCCAGGCCGAGGTGGTGATTGTTCTCCCTCGTGTCAAAAGCTTGCGTCCTTATTGTGGGGAGACCCACCTCCAACAGGATAACCACCTCCACTCCGTAGCATGGGCATAAGGTGTCTCGCCCGTTGAGGTCCACAAAGTCGTCCTGTAAGACCAAAGAACATTCAAAAGCTCTTCCACCATTTTCCCTTGGCTTTTTCCAGCCTCTTCTTGATTCCATTGATGATAGTCTTGTTTAAAGACTCTGTTTGTCCGTTGGCTTGAGCGTACGAAGGCCAGGAATAATAATTCCGGATCCCAAGATGCTCACAAAAATACTTTAAAGGCCCACTATTGAACTGAGTCTCGTTGTCTGATATGAGTGCTCGGGGGATCTTGAACCTCATCACTATATTCTTTCATACGAACTTCTTGGTGTCCGTGTCCTTGATATGAGTCAACGACTCAGCTTCGACCCACTTTGTGAAGTAATTGGTCCCAACAATTAAGAATCTTTTGTTTCTAGGAGCCTTTGGAAGAGGCCCGACCAAGTTGAGTCCCCATTGAGTAAACGACCATGAACTGGCCAGTGGGTGCAAGTCTCCTACTGGTTGCTTGATGGCAGGGGCGAATCTTTGACATTGGTCGCACTTTCGCACATAAGCTTGCACGTCTCTCTGCATCCGCGGCCACTAATATCCTTGCGACATGATCCGATGGGCCATGGACCTTCCACCCGAGTGCACCCCCACATATGCCTTCGTGCACCTCATATAGGAGGGGCTCAACTTTATCTTCGCAGACACAAAGCAAATAGTGCCAGAAAATGACTTTCGGTACAACTTTTTAATCCGGGGAGGCCCAGAACCTCAAGGCCCTCAACTTTATCTTCTTGGCTTCCTTGGGACACTCTAGGAGCTCTCATCCGGATATAAGGAACTTGAGTAGGGATCAATCCAGCAAGGGGGATTTTCCCCTTCCTGAATTGCGATCACTCCGGGGACGTCATCTATGCTGGAGTTAGGAAGGAACTCCGCGGTGATCCTGCGTGTCACGTCGGAGTCTAACACCGAGGCCAGGCAAGCTAAATCGTCTGCGTGGGTGTTCTTATCCCATGGGACCTTCTTGACTTTAACCTTCTTAAACTTGTAGAGTAGGGTCATTGCCTTGTTGTGACAAGCATTCCTCCTTGGATTCATCGCTTCAAACTCCCCATTGATTTGGTTAACCACCAGTAAGGAGTCATAAAGGACTGTCAGCTCCGCGGCCCCAGCCGCATCGACAAGTTTTAGTCCAGAGATGAGAGCTTCGTACTCCGCCTTGTTGTTTGATGCCTTGAAACCTAATTGCACAGCTTGTTCTATGACCAATCCGTCCGGGGAGACCAATAACACCCCAATTCTAGACCCCTTGCTGTTGGAGGTCCGTCCACGCATAGTCTCCAGGAGTGTACTTGTTCGTCCGCAGAGGGTTCCTCCCCAGGGGGAGATGGCTCCCCTTGAGTAAACTCAACAATGAAGTCCGCTAGCACTTAGCCCTTTACCGCTATGCGAGGTCTGTAGTGGATATCATGTTCCCCCAACTCCACGGCCCATTTCGATATCCTCCCGGAGAAGTCCGTTTTCCTTAGGATCGCCTTCAAAGGTTGATCCTTTAGGACGATGATGGGGTGCGCTTGAAAGTAATGCCTCAACTTCCTTGTGGCTATGACTAGTGCCAATGCAAGTTTTTCCAAAGGAAGGTATCTTGTCTCCGCGTCCAAGAGAGCTTTGCTTACATAGTACACCGGCTTCTGTTCATGTTCATGCTCGTGAACCAATACGCCGCTGACAGCGAACTCGAAAACGGCCAAGTAGAAGAATAACATCTCCCCCCTTTCTGGAACCGACAGGGTCGAGAGGACTCGTAGATATTCCTTGATCCCTCCAAGTGAATTTTCACATTCTTCATTCCAAGTGTCCTTCCAAGACCTCGTGATGGCACCGAAAAATGGCTTACACTTGTCCGAAGATCAAGATATGAAACAGTTTAAGGCGGCCAACATCCCTGTAAGCCTTTGAACGTCCTGGACGGTCTGGGGGCTACACACATCCATGATAGCTTGTATTTGTTCTAGGTTGGCCTCGACGCCGTGCTGACTTACCAAGTACCCCAAGAAATTTCCAGAACCGAATCTAAAAGAACACTTAGCCGTACTTAGTTTTAGCCCATACTCACAGAGTGTGGAGAAGGCGTCCTCCAAGTCCGCGATGTGGTCATTTCGGCTCTTGCTCTTAACCAGTATATATTCTATATACACCTATGTGGTATTCTCCATTTGTCGCTTGAACATTCGGTTCATGAGCCTCTAGCATGTAGCACCCGCGTCCGAACGACATGACCTTGTAGCAGTAGACCCCCTCGGAGTGATGAAGACAGTCTTCTCCTGATCAGGCGGATAGAGGGGGATCTGATGGTAACTGGCTCAGGCATCCATGAAGGTCATGCATTCGTGTCCTGCCGTGGCATCAACTAACTGATCAACCTTAGGGAGGGGATAATCATCTTTGGAACAAGTCTTGTTCAAGTCCGTGAAGTCCACGCAGACACGTCACTTCCCACTCTTCTTCGCGTAGATGGTATTGACAACCATTCTGAGAATTGCACCTCCAGTATGACGTCAACTTCCAGGAGCCTATCCACCGCCTCGTTCACTGCCTGGGCATGGTGTGGTGCCGTACGCCTTGGCCTTTGATTGACGGGATTATGATTGGGATCAACATTGGTTCGGTGGGTTATAACTTTAGAATTTATGCCTTTCATCTCTGCTGCATCCCATGCGAACATGTCCACATTTCTTCTCAAGAAACTTGCCATCTCTTCTTGCTTGGTCGCGGACATGGTGGAGCCGATTAGGAAGTACTTTTCCTCATCTCCCTCTTTTAGGAATACCTTCCGGAGGTCTTCCACGGAGCAGTCAGCAGAGTCGATCCACGGCTCATCGACACCGAGCAGTTTCGACTGAAGTTGCTATTTGTTCAACACTTCTTCCAGGGCACACTCCCTTTCCTTGGACGTGACCCCTACTTTTACAGCAGCATAAAAACAACTCTTTGATGAGGCTTGGTCTCCACAAATCTCTATTATCTCCTCAAGAGTGGAGAACTTCAACTTCAGATGGTAAGTGGAGTGCACTGCTCCAATTGAGTGCAACCAAGTCCGCCCCATTATTATGTTGCATGGTGAATCAGAGTCGATCACCACGAACTTCGTGTTGAACATGACAGACCCAGTGGTGACCGAGAGGGTGATATTCCCTAGCGGTAGAGCAAACGATCCGTTGAACCCAACAAAGGGTGTCATGACAGTGGTAAGATCCTTGGATACAAGATCCATTCGCTTCAACACTTCAAGGTACATCACCTCCAAGGAGCTCCCCGAGTCAACCAGGACCTTTTTGACATCAAAGTTTGCGATCCGCAAAGTTATGATCAAGCCATCTTCATGGAGAAGGGCCACGCCTGCTAGGTCGGCGTTCGAGAAGGTGATACCTCCTTGATCCGTCTAGGGCTTCTTACTTGTCTAGCCCCCATCTTTCTCCTCCACCCTCCTGGCGAAGGCTACGCTTTTTAGGTCGGACCTGAGAGTATTGGTCGTCGGCCGCTCCAGGGGGCAGACGTGGATGACATAGATAACATTGTCATGGATAGGGACACGATCATCGGTGATGTTCGTTTCCCACGGCGCCTCTTTCTCGATGTACTCCTAGAGGTGTCCCTCTTGGACCAACTTCTCTAGGAAGGACTTGTACACTCGACATTCCTTGGTAAGGTGCCCCACATCCTTGTGGTATGAACACTTGGCATTTTGGTTCCTGGTGGACGCATCTCCTTGCATCTTAGGTGGCCACTTAAAGAACGAATCCTTCTTGGTCTTGTGCAACAACTTGTAAACGGACTCCTTGAATACGGTGTGGATCCCTCTGAAGAAGTTCCCTGATGCTGGGATCAAACCTTTCTTAGAAGGGACTTTCTCTTTCTCCTTATCCTTTTTCTTTGGGGTTGAGTTTTTTCTTTTACCCCTCCAACTCGTCTTCTATCCCGGAGTACTTGTTGATGCAGGCCATCAGCTCGCCCATGTCCATTGGTGTCCGCTTCATCAAAGACCTATAAAGATCTGTATCCCGAGACAGGCCAAGTCTGAAAGAGGCCGCTGTCATGACCTCAGAACATCCTTCCACCTCATTTACCTCCTCCCAATAGCGAGTGGCGTATTGGTGAAGTGTTTCACCTTCCTTCTGCCGGAGGGTCAACAAGGATCTAACATCCTTGGGACGTTTGCTCCCCGTGATGAATCGTGCGGAGAACTGTCTGGTCAGCTTCCTCTAGGACCCTATGCTATTTGGCAGAAGGGTCTCGAACCACTTCATGGTTGTATCACCTAGGCTCATTGAAAACACCTGGCTCAACAGCCTATGATCTGAGTGATATAGGGACATCATTTGCTTGTATTGTCGGAGATGAGCCTCTGGGTCAGAACGTCCATCATAAACCTTGAATCGCGGGACCACAAAATTCTTTGGTACCTCCATCTTCATGATGTTTTGGGTGAATGGTGACAAAATGGCTTCGTCATCTGTATCCACGTCGGGGGTGGACTTGTCCATCCTCATGGAGTCTAACTTGGACCTAAGGTCTGCCTCGTCCTTGTGGTGTCTCCTTTCACCATCGTCATGGTGGGTCGCATGCCCCCTGGCTCCTCCATTTTCATAGAGAAGGTTGACCCTTCGGCGGACCCCTCCGCGCCCCCTCGCCCGAACAGTCTCTAACAGAGGTCGTTCCAAGCCAAAGGCCTATCCTTTTTAGCCGGGACCTCCAAGTCCTATCTATTGGCCCTTGGGAGCTTTGGAGTCTTGGAGCCCCCAGCTTCGTAACTGAGTTGGTTCCTCAAGTCGCCAGCCTCCACCTCCTTGACAGAGGGCTCCTTAGATAGTCTTAGGTTTCGAGAGACCCTGCCAGAAAATGCAAACTCATCAAGTGTGTTGAGAACGTTTACGTTGTTCTCCTCAATCTGTCTCAAGCGGTCCCCCAACTATTCTTCAATGAGGTCGACAAGTTGACGGGCTAAGGCCCCATCCTTTCCACCCCAAGACTTAGTTCAGTTTGGCGGGTTCTTTCTCTAGAATGGACCGAAAGCTCCTTGTTGACGCTTTCAACGTGATCCTCCGTTCTTGAAATAGATGGAACTAGTACGTCTATGTTCCTTTGCTGAGGACGTTTTCCTTTCAAACGTATGTTCACATGGTCACTGTCACCGAAAAACTTGGTCGTTTCCCATAGACGGCGTCAAATTGTGCGCGGTAATTCTGGCACAATAAATGAACAGACATATCTCTCCTTTGATGAACTCGAGTTTACCTAGAAAGTCGTAGGTTCCGCAAAAAATAGATATTGAGGAATGGTGATGAAGGATGATGAGACTTTTTCTCAATTATCTACTCACTCTTGAATGATTGAATCGAGTCCTATCACTCAAAAAGAAAGGTTAGAAGGGCCTCATAGTGTTTTTCGACGTGACCCCTCCGACGATCAAGTTAGTATGTGAGAGAGGGGTGGAAAAACACTGTTTTATTGCTTGGGTCAAGTGTTGCATACCTTGGACTTGTGTTTATGAGAGCTATTTATACCTCTTTAGAGTCAATCATTGCGGACTGCTGGGTCCCTTGGAGAGAAGGCTCCTCATTGGTTCATTTGGAAGGCAGCAAGTGGTGCTCAGTTCTTCGAGCAGTGAGCCTTCCTTTTCACGTAATAGAAGCTTCTGCATTTAATACTCGAATCTCCGGGCATTTAATGTTCGCCTTTCAAGACTTGCCGAACAATAAATACGTCACATCCTTTTGAGGGAAACATTTAATATGACCTGATTATAGCTGCGTATGTGCAAGGGCACCTTCATCCATTACCCCCAAAGGGGCTGACGTTTCAGAGATTGATACTTCGTACACCCTCACCATTTGGCTAGTGGACTGTCTTTCCTGCCACCCTAATTGCATTGGAAAGGGTGATTGATGACAAACTTCGTTCCCAAGTCATGACAACCGTCAAAACAATATTCCTTTCCAGCGAGGAGGACTCAATGCCAAGGAGACGTGTCAGACGGAGAGTCCCTCGGCGTGACCTCGACGCCGGGACACGTGTCGAGTAGCTGGGGCTTCAAGGGACATAGGTGTCGAGGACACGTGTCGAATAGAGGGTGCTCCGAGGGACTTTGGTGCTGAGGACACGTGTTGAGCTTTCAATGCCTCGGGGCCATGTATGTCGAGGACACCTGTCAGTCAAAAAGAACTCCAATGGCGTTTAAGCCGAGGACAAGTGTCACTCCATAATGGATTCAGGACTGTTATGCCGAGGACACATGTCAACTCTCCATCAATCTCCACATATGTCCCATCAGATTATGTGAATCTGATTAAAACCAATGACCGAGACATATATAGAGCAAGAATGAACGAGCCTGAGAAAGGGAAAGCGATCAACGATTCTGATTTGTGTAACCACTTTGCGATCATCCGACAAGAGATGCGATTTATCTCTATTTAAGGTTCAAGTAGTCGATGTCAATTTGATGACATTAAGACATGTGACACTTTTTAATGTAGCATTGAATTTTCAATTTTAGTATGAATTAATGATTTTGCTCAAAAAGTAGTAAAAACTACTATTAAAACTCGGTTGGTTTACCGAATGGATAATATATGGATAGGTATAATTACATACACACATATATATAGAAGATAATCTAGTTATTGTGCAAGACTTTCAAAGAATAAAAACCTATCAATGTACAATTTAAATAGTTTTACATAGCCTTCTTTGGAAGAGGTTGTAATTAGTTTTTTTTTTCGTCATTTGTACATACTATGTTTATCGATTTTTGGCTTTTGGGGCTTAATAAATTTTAAAAATATTGAATATGATGTAAGTAAATATAAATATATTATCTTATATTGAGTGCAAGGGAAAAATTAAAGTTTGTTAAATTGTCTAGTGCTAATGATGTTCCGGTGCTATGATCTCATCCGCTAAAAAGTCTCTCCAATTCATTTCGGAGAGAAAATGGTCCTAAGGGTAGCTCAAGTAGTACCAGAGAAGAACTGTAAATCCAGACGTCATGAGTTTGAATTTTAGCAATTCTTTAGAGCCAGATCATAAGAATTTATCCCTCATGAATACCCTAATTCAGGCGTATATGATCTGCTTTTGACCAGACCGGAGAGGGAATTAGTTGTAAGTGTGTGTAAACTGACTTGAACACCCTAGACATTTGGACCAAAAAAAATAAAATATTTATCTAGTCCTCACCCAAAAACAATTTTCTGGCTTCGCCCTGTCTGGTTAGACGCCTCTCTAATTTTTCCAGCCCAATTCATTGCGGGTTTGACTACTCTCTAATTCTTTTCCGACCCATAAAAGGTCTTTTGGATTAGGTTTGCACCTTAACATATCAGATTAAACTAATGATCACAGCATTATTTTAAAACAAAAGCTGTTGCAAAATGGCCATACAGATCAAATGCATTAAGTGAACAAGCAGTTACAATTCAAAAAACTATTGAAGAAAGCCATGTTTTTTACTGCATTTTTTAGTTCGAAGCATTCAAGATACTCAAAATAAAATAAAAACTGACACTTCCTTTACAATATTTTTATGCCTTTTCTGTCCTGGCACCATCTCTGCTTTAAAGGATGCTCTTCTCAGACTGCTCTCCCTCTCCCTTCCCCAAGCTCAGCTCCCCATAAGCATCTTCAGACACACACATCCAGAGAGAGAGAGAGAGAGAGAGAGAGAGAAGTTTGGTTATGAAATGGCCACAAATCTGCAATCATGTAACCATGCAGATGAAGAGTACATAGATATGGAAGTAAGCTCTTCATCCAACTTTTCCTCTTGCTCCACAAACTCTCCTCCACAAAGCAGAGAATTTGAATTCCAAATGACATACATTTCTAAAGAGAGAGAATCCACAACTTCTCCAGCTGATGAACTCTTCTACAAAGGTAAACTTCTTCCTCTTCACCTCCCTCCACGTTTACAAATGGTCCAAAAACTTCTCCAAAACTCCAGCAATGGCTTCAAGACCACAAAAAAGACCCTTGAAGAAGAAGAAGAAGAACATTACAGTATGCCCCTCATCACTAGCTTCACAATACCTTGTAGTAATACCAGTACCCCGTTGGAATCCTGCAATATCTCTCCATCTGTATCTTGCAGGGTGAGTTGTGAACTGAATCCAGATGAGTATTTCTTTGAATGGTCTACTGAATTGAGCGGTTTCATCAGTGATAATCCAAAGAAGTTTTGGTCCAAGAAGCTCAAATTGATTAAACAATCCTCTCTAGGCCAAAAGATCAAGGCTTCAAGGGCATATTTGAAATCTCTGTTTACCAAATCTGGTTGTTCAGATGAGTCCAGTGCCAAGGCAGCCTGCAATGTAGAGGATGAACATTTTTCAAAAGGAAAGGACTGTTCCAATAAGTACATAAAGGGCGGCTTGTTGCACGAGACTCCCAGCACTGCAGGGTATAGGGAGGGTCAGATGAATGGAATCTTGCTTCCGAATGCAGAAAGGCTGTTTCCGCTACTGGAAAAGAAAAACCCATTTGGGCAAATTGGAAAACGGACATACCCAACAATAGCTAATTTCATGAACAGCATTGAGAAAGAGGGAGCTGAGGATAATGTGAATAGCAATAGGAGGTCATTTTCAGGGGCGATCAAACGGCGCTCTCCTGCAAAATGTTCTTCGTCTTCCTCTTCATCTGGTGCTTCTTCCTCGTCTTCATCGTCAATTTCATTCAATTCAAATGGGTTTTATGAGTTGCAATTCCTAAAAAGGAGCAGCAGCGCAACTTCAGAGATTGAGGGTTCAATTGAGGCAGCAATTGCTCACTGTAAGAAGTCTCAAGAGCTCTGTAGTTCAAGAAAGACATTAAATGATTCAGGATTTTGTGCACTGTCTGCTTCAAGGTTTGCAGCCTGTGGGGATCAAGAAAGATCCGGTGTTTGTAGAATTTAACTTTAATAAAATAAAATATTTTCTCAAGAGAGGATCAACATTTTACTCATTGCCTGCTGAATTTTACTAATGGGTGTTATTTCATGTTATGTTTAATAAAGTTCCCGTTGATTGGATAAAATTTAAAAAACACAGCCTTGATTTATTAGTCTGGTGCAAAGAATCAACTAATATTGATACAATTCGATTAAGTCCTATGCAACTCAATGTCTTCCGATATGATGCTGATGCACTTTCTATGTAAACCACAAATCTCAACTTCCGAGATGTCTTTTGAGTCAACCACGACTCGTCCAAATTATCATCAACTCAATCAGTAAATAAGAATTCCCACATACTGTGATATAAATTGAATCTCTTGTCATGTTGAACTTATATTTCAATGTAGCATTTCATGTATATCGCCTCGATACTGTTTCACGACAGAGATGTGTTTCAAAGTCCTCCGACTTGTTGGCCAATATTGTGGCCTTGAACCATGTGCATCAGTGAATTCACTGTTTCAATCTACACTCAAGCCCTACTCTCTCTGCTGTCTATTGTTTTTCTACAGCAAGTCAAGTGATCTTCTAGACATATTGTGGCCTTGAACCATGTTCATCAGTGAATTCACTGTTTCAATCTACACTCAAGCCCTACTCTGTCTGCTGTCTATTGTTTTTCTACAGCAAGTCAAGTGATCTTCTAGACATAGGATAGTATGAGTCCAGCCACCATTTGTGAAGTTCAGTGAAGGATCTGCTAAGCTGTCAAGGACATTCTCTTTTAATACATGGGTTGACTCATAGTTACACCAATTTTATCTTCTTGAGTGACATTACTACTGCAAAATAGCTGAAAACTCAACCTTAGTGATGCTAATATAGAAACAGAACATGCTGGTCATTGACATTCATGCTTTAAGGTTTTTGTTTAAAGGGATACTTTCAGATAAAAAAAAACCCAGAGGAGTAAAAGGTAAGTACAGCTTTCACACACACCTAGGTGATGGAAACCTTTCCGGCAAAGTTTACTTTTCTAGTTGTATGGGTACTATTGTACTACATAAATAAGGTCCTCTGTATAACATCCTTTTCCTCAAATAGATTCTATTACACTGTTGTTCTGAGGCCTTTAACTGTTAACCTTTTTCATGATTATAATCTTAATTTTGTCTGATTGAATACTAAAATATTAACTCAAATTAATCAAAGTCAAATACAAACTGTTTACTTCAAAGTCCAATTATAATCGAGAACGTCACGCGTCAGATGTCAACAGCTGAAATCTATATGATCATTGGTTTATGCAAATATTCCATTTCGAAAATTACACCATTGATAAAGATTGAACACAATTTCTCAAATTTCCCATCACTAGCTTATGTTGAAAATGTACCGCAATCCTCTCTCGGCCGCAAATCCAAAAATTTGAAATGAGAAATAAAATAGCTTGCATAACCATTAACTGGTGACAGAAATTAGAAAGAAAACAAAATCCTATAAGGAGTTTTTCATATGTAGACAAATATTCTTTTAGGACCATCATTTCCTTTATCTTCTGATATTGACCAAACATTAATCTAAGAAAACATGTAGTCCCCATTTTTGATACATTGTAGAGAGAGGAAATATCAGCAACAAGGCTAAGGGGATACAAGTGAACACTGAATAATACTGATCAGCATATAGAAGCATCTTTCTCCCTACCAAACCAGCATATACTTATCAACTGCAAAGTAAACAAAAATCTAGAGTGAAGATATTCTCATAGTGGAGATGCCTCTGTTATATGGGTTCAGTACTTGTAAAAGCTTAATAGTAGAACACCCTATCAAGAGTTGATCACCAGAGAAAATGCAATTAAAAGAACAAACCATGGGGAATACCATTGGGTAAAGCTCCTCTGTTGTTTGGAATGACGTTGTTTTGTGTATAAAACGACATCGTTTTGAAAAACAGTATGTGTGCTGTACTGCAGAAGATCCCTGCCCATACCATTGTAGCAAAAACTTGATACCATCAAATGCACAACAAATGGTTTTCTAGGATAAGACATTTTCTAAGCAATGCCTGCAAAGGAACATTATTTTGCACTACCTTATCAAATATATATTCCAATCACATTTAAGCACATGTATTTTTTTTTCTTCTACTTTTTCCTTTGCTTAATTAAACCTCGAGATCAAACATGAATGTTCTTCAGGTATCAATCAATCTGTCATAGATTACATGATATCATAGTTAAATCCATTCTGAAAATTGGATTCTTGCTTCTGCAATTGTAATAAGCCAGACAGAACAGTTTAAAGAACGCATCTTTAGAATTAGGTTTTAGATTGCACAAGTGTTATTGGCTAAACGTGCCGAGGAATGAATGAGTAAAACAATAAATGAACTTCCCTTTTACACAGAACAGCTTATACAATAACAGTAAGATTAAGCAAGCATCTGCACCAGTGCATAAATCAATCAGAAAATCGTCTCACCAAATTTGCACACAGTTGCTAACTTTAATGTTTAAGATAAAATAGCAAACAACAAAAACCAACTAGTCCTGCTGTTTTGTGGCTCTTGACACCATACATTCCAAACTTATCTTTTTGCATGATGAATATGCTAGCATGCCCATTTAGCCAACACATCACGACAGCAGTATTCTATATTTAACATAATAAATGGTGCATGTTTTTTCAAACTGAATTATGAATAACTATGTGGCAATGCCAGGACCAGTCAGCTAGTGGAGCATGTGGATGGATAGTGCCAAGACACAGGAGAGATACAAAGCACCAACATTCTTGCAGATAATATTGGACCAAAATTTTCCTCATATAGCTTGTCATCTTCTTGCATTTTATTCTGATGTTGTGTTCAGTATTGTGGCCATACATAATATTAGCAGCAAAAAGGTAAATAGAGCAAAAATACCTCCCATGTTCATTTTCTTTTCAAGGTCTGTTCCTTCCACACATTCAACGTGGAATCTCCTCTACCTCAAATCAGATTACGATGTACGTATTACCTTACTCTTTGGTACTCAGATTCAACAAATTCACTAAGCATATATCCTCTGTAACTTGCACAGAAGGCATTTTACTGAAGTGCTTGCACCAGGTAGAATCAAATATCCATCAACATTATATTATATCATCTAAATGTTAATCTGGATTCTAGAGTAGCCATGAGCTGAAATGTCCTACCCAAAGTCTTTAGCCTCTATAAGCAGTGCAGGAATTCGCAAACAATGATGCCATTAAATGCATAATGGGTACAGAATTAGAAGGCGAAAGAAGAAGTTTCTATGAAATCAACACCAAAAGAACCACCTTTGGCTCTTTTGGTTAACCAACTTTCATGTCTTTTACCACAGTCCAATCTGCAGATAAATAGGATAAAAGCAGAAGATAATTCAGTGCAAGTTAGCATACATACAAAACCTAAACTGCACAAACTGGTGAAGCTAGCTTTCTCAGATGAAAAAGAACAAATGTAGGTGGTGGTTCAGTGCATTTAGAACAAATTTGAGACCAAGATCATAAAAAATGATGCAGCTGAATTTGCATAAACCAAATGTTAATTGCTTAGTAAGATACTGTGGTACCATTAGCAATCATGGGCATATATTGATAATTTGATATCAGAACTAAGCGAAGAACATGAAGCATGATTCGAACACCATGAGTTTCGACTCTCAGAACCTGATCCTGGAACGATTTGGTTTGTAAGTAATTGCATGACAGATCTCCACTCGGAAGTTTATTCAATCAGCATTCACACAAGAGGAAGAAAGGGACACATTCCCACGGCATAGAAATTTCTAATAATCTGACACCGATTTTGACGTTCTAGGCACATAACTTCACCCGTCATGGAGATGGCTAGAAATGTCTGATACCTGAACACATACTCCACTCCAGATAGATTCCTGACTGCATGCAACATATAGATAGATGGCTTCAACCATTTGATGGACAATTGTAATCCCATTTTACAAATTTAATTATGCAAGCAGTTTCCCTCCACAACTTAGATGCTTTACACTTGAAAGCCAATAATCATCATCAAGAAAATTGGACTCGAGTAATTACAGTAGCATGAGTGATATGTGTTTCGACTATCTGTTTCTCTTGAAAGAAAATATATTTCTGTCAAGCATACAACTGATGACAATTGCATAAGAATGGTTCCAAAAGAGAGATGAGATGATTAAGCTAGTGGATTTCCTCTTACTACATAATGCAAATGTTGTATGCGCTAGCTTGCATGAAGCTGGAGTAGTAGAGCACAGGTATCTCACAAACAGTTTCGTTTTTGATAGTGGTTAGAAGTTTCCAAAATTCATCTCTGAGGATCGATTATTTTAAAGAAATGATAGGGAAACACTTGGGACACTGTTTAGAAGAAAAGCATGAGTTGGTCACAAGTTGTCAAAAGGTGAGCATTCTGAGTGCACGAGGCTCCTACTATTATGGGGTCACGACTTGTGCTAGATATCGCATATAAAAATTCAATTACGACAGCGAGATATATCAACTGCCAGTGAGAAGGTTTATGATCTCTATAGTTTGTACCGGAAAAGAATATATAAGAAAATGGAACCCATTAATGAAGCCCTGGAATCAAAGGAGTAGAAAACAGAAGTTGAACCGACAGACAAGCATATATAGACTTTAATTTAGTGAGAATCACTAGCCAACAGAAAATTAAAATCATAAAATTTCCCAATAAAGAGATTATGATCCTCTGCTGCTTCTGATGACTTTCAAGTTCAACCAATAATGCAATTGCCAGCCACAAAAGGGACAGAGTGAGATTACAGTACATCAGTATATACACAAAGGCGTGGAAAACCATAGTATGACACATGCCAAGTGCATGCTAAAAAAGGATACTGGCATGTCAAAATCAAATTGCATAGAGTTTTGTATTCGCATCATTTAGGTTCTCAGAATCTGACATCACCGAAACGGACCACGACTGGGACTTGCTACTCCTTGCTGATCTACGAATGCTCCTCAAATTGGCAGCCTCAATTCGGTATACAATCACCCAATAACACATTGTCCCCAATGTTGTGACCATGATCACAGTTCCTATAATTGTTACTCCAACTGCCAACAACCTCTCATGATTCCCCACAACAATATAGGCAAGTGCAAGAAAAGCCACTGACAAAAATGCACAAGCCAACCACATTAGCTTGTTAATAACTGTCATCATTTGCTTCTTTGCTTTTCTCTCTACAACTACAACAGATGTCTGAACCACCACAACGGCCAAAGATATGAAGAGTGCAAGTGAGTCAAATAGGAAGAAAACTGGGAATTCGGGTCGCGTAGCTATATTTGCTTCTCCTGGAGAGAATCCAGGAGGAATTTCTTCCGGGCTATTAGGGTACTGGCCAGGGGTGGTGAAAATGGCAGCAAAGGCAACAGTAGCAATGAGGACAGCAACAACGGTGGTGGAGTTTATTGCATTGTTCAGCCCTTCTGCATGCATCTTGTTAAGCCGCTTGGCCATACCTTTTACCTGCTTTCGCGTTTGGAGTGTGTGCTCGAACTGGTTGTGAACCTCGTGTTTTATGTCACTTACAGTCTGTTTGAATTCCTTGGCCATATTTGTTGGCTGTTTGATGGATTTTGCACTATGGACTCCATGCTCCTGTAGGATAATTGCAATCTCTGATTGCCCAGTTTTCTCAGCAGTATCAAGAGCAGTTTCTCCCAATTTGTTAATGGCTTCTGCATCGATTTCTTTGTGATTTAGAAGTGCACGAACAATCTGCAGAAGCATGAGGGTTAGTCAAAAACTTCAAATTAAATTGGATTGAGTAATTCAAGCAACTCTAATTCTCAGTTATCGCACGTGCATATTGTGCTCATGATGAGTGCACTCAACTCCCTCACACTTTTATGTACACGGGTGAATCATTATTTACTACAAGAGTTTCCTGATTCTTCAAATGTGTGCCCATCCAAAATTGTGCATGCATTCTCAACAAATCACGACGAGCTTTACTCTATGAAAATATAATACAAGACATGGAGTTACTATATTGCAGGCCTCTCCTGGTCTTTCAGATATCTGCATAAGCAGAATCTAGCACTGATTTCTGCCACCAGAGCCTTCTCGTACTTCTGACATGTCCATTTAATGTTCTAGAATAGTAATCGCAGTTCTTGACAAAAAATGCACGAACACTTCGTGAAAGAAGTCACTCTTTTTTGTTGTGTGTCTAAATTCCTTACAAAGTGCTCATACATAGCATTTATTTGAACGGCTTCAAACCATTAACCAGAAGATAAACTGAGACTTGTTTCCATTGAGTGTTTGCCAACTCATCTAATCAATAATGGAAGCTTGGGTACTCCCATAAGAAAATTTGGTGATTGGAGACTGGCGGCAGATTGGCAATGCCCCCTAGAAAAACAGTTAGCACTGACTTAACCCTCCAAAACTGTTTTTGGCTGCCCTTCTGCAAAAATTTCTTCTGATTTTCATCTTATTTACTGCTTTTATCCATTAACCTCTAATTTGAAAAATGCACTACAAGGAATAATGCGGGAGACATGTCCAGAAAAACATGACTTCTTGTTAAGACTACTAGGAAAACCAAGGTTAAACATGACTTCTTGTTAAGAAAACTCAAGTTATTCTTTACAGAAAGCAGATTATCATTATTATTTTTTTTTTGTGGGGGGGGTTACCCGTGTGCGACCCTTTCGGGTTGCAATATGCAATGGAGTATTGCCCTTTCCATCAACCATTTTGATCAAAGCAGCATCTGATACAATAAGCTCATCAACCACCTCAACACTCTGTCCCTTAACAGCCATATGGAGGGCTGTCTGCCCCTTCTTATCACTTCTTGTTGCCAGTCCCGGTTCTTTGCTCAAGAGGGCCTTCACCACCTCCAAATGCCCATTTCTTGCAGAAGAATGTAAGGCTGTTTTACCATTGCTTTTTCCTATAGCGGCCAAGTTGCTATTTTTTCCCAACAGAAAATTCACGACTTCAAGATGGCCTTGTGCCGCAGCAGCGTGCAATGCTGTGGTGTTTGATTGATCAAAAGTCATTGAAAGTTCAGGAAGAGCCTCCATAAGGACCTTCAATACCTCTGCAACAATAAATTTTGTGTCAATGTTAGACTACCTTGAATGATTCATATATTAGCGATAGTTTGGGAAAACAATACTTAACTAGACAAAAAAAGGTACAAAGTAGTTTGGGCTACAAATGAGCCAATAATATGTTGCCCAGGTAATTTGTGACTATGATGGGTGATAGCAGAAATCACCAGCCTAGCAGAGTATTCCAACGAGGTTCTATAGTGTTAAAGAAGATGCTATTAAAATTGAGTTGATTTTGTGACAAAATCGAGTAAATTCTGTTAAACTTTATCAGTCTACATCTTGTTGAAACAAAGTGGATATTGGCAGCATACAAATGTATTACAGACAAGCAAGAACCAAAGTCAGTACCCAAAAGTTTCGGTGGAAACAAAATGAGTCAATGATGAAATATCGAAATTTCTATGCCCTCGTTATGCTTCGAGATGTTCCGGAATATTTCAAAATCAAAATTTAAAACTTCTCCAATTATATTTTGTTTTTGAAACATCTAACCAAAACTATTTCGATCCTTTCAATCAGGAAAAAATTATTGAAACTCAGTGGAGACTTACCCAAGTCCCCTTGCTTGGCAGCAATGAGGAAAGCATCATAGCCATTTCTAGCTTTGGCACCAGCAGACCCAATATCATGATACTTTATGATCTCTTTCACCACATCAACATAGCCATATTCAGCAGCCACATAAAGGGCTGTTTCACCAGCTTGGTTCTGCTTGGACAAGAACTCCTTCAACTCTTCATCCCCCTTATGTTTAATTATTTGCAAAGCCTCCTCCAAATTCCCTGCTCTTGCAGCTGAATGTAATGGAGTATCTTCACGTTTTCCTGTTAACTGCTTTGTCATCTTCTTCCTCCGAAAACTTTGCTGCCTTGCTGGAGTTTCCATCAAACCAAATAACCCCAAAAAAACAAAAAAAAAAAAAAAATCCTCTTCTACTTCAAAATCTCTGTATTCATGACAAACCCAGATCAAATATCACTCATTACAATCCAAACACCCTCTCCTACTTCACAATCTATATTCTCATGACAAACCCAGATCAGATCACACAAATTATACCCCAAAAATAACAACTTGATAAAGCAATCAGATAAGGTATGAGTGTATAGAAATTTGGGGTAAGACTCTATGGATTTCTGAATCCAGATCAACTATAATATCAGGTTGAGTATGGATTCAGATAAGGTATGAGGGTCTGGGAAATATGGGTGTTCTTGTTTCTGTTACTCGGTGGTTTTCTTACATCATCTGCACTAAAATATATACCCTTTTCACATTAATTCAATGGGTTTTGTTTTGGATTTTAAATGAACCCACTTGTGGCTCTATTATTCAATCCCCCACCACATGTGTCGTCAATTTCACCATGAGAAACAGAAAGAGAAGAAAAGAACCCCAAAATTTCTTCCCAATTAGTCAACGTTCAGATAACTTAAACTAATTTGCAGAATAAAAAAATAAAAACGGTTAATTATACTCTAATTCTAAAAAAAAACAGCCTAGTATGTTACTGAACTGAGTAGAGTTAGATATATAGAATTAGATATATAGAATCTTACTCGGTTTGTGAAGAATCTATTTTTGCAAACCCAAATCATAGTAGAACAACAGCAAGATTAACACTTTAATTCTCTCCTCACAAACTCAGAAATTGAAAACAAAGGAGAGATAACATGATTGTATAATTCGTTACTTGGGTTTTGAAGAACAGAACTTTTGAGCATCTTAGATAGTAGAGAGAGAAAAGTACAGTAGAGTCTCGGAAGACCAAAGAATTTCTAAAGAGATGGAATTGAGAAAAAAAAAAATTGATGATGTCTACTACTATGTAGCTGCATACAAGTTTGATGGAGATGTCAGGAACCAGGAGAGTTGGGTGGCATTTAATAATAATAATGCATGCTACACTGATCAAATTTTATGATAAAATTTAAAGTTCAAATGACATGGCATTTAATTTGAGCTTCTTTATTTGATATCATGTCATTTGGGTCCCAATAAAGACTTCAAATAATATGTTGTCATATCATTTAAACTCTAAATTTAATCTCAAAATTTGATCAGTGTAACATTACTCAAACTTAACCTTAGCGTCAGCCGAAGAAGAGGAGTGGTAAAAGGAGGCAACACATGTATTTCTGGTATTGGTTATAGCAAACTTACAAAAAGATGTGACTCACATTAAAAAAAAATGTGAAAATAGTGGGGAAGGTGTGCCGTACGATATTGAAAATTCAAATATTGAAATTTTTTTTACGTCAGATTGAATATTTTAGTTTCGGTAGAAATGATTTGTCTTTAACTAGATCGGAGAAGGAATTAGTAAGTTATACGTAAGTTATCTCGAAAATCTCTGACCGTTAAACTAAAAAAAAAATAATATCAAAAATTACATATACATAGAAATTAATTATGATTTATTCAATGTAAAGTTATAATTAAAAGAGTCGAGTTATGTGACCACTGAAAAATTGAAATTGATTTTTAGATATTGGGATCGATCATAAATGTTGCCAAAACAATGAACATCTTAAAATATTAGCATCGATTCCAAAAAAGTTTATGTCAGAATCTCAATAGATTAAGTTGTAACATCAGTTTTAATGTTGCCGTGTGGGTTTTATCTTTTGGCCATTATTGAGGAGGAGAGTTTCAGTTTTTTTCCAACAGAAATTGACTAATCAACTTTTACAGGATGCTATTGACTGTAAGTTGATCTTTACCTCAATAGGAATGCTATCTAACTCAAATTTGTATTTTACATTAAGAAAGAGCACTAGATCAGTGAGTCCTATTTAAAAAAATTGATAGGACACACTCATCCAATAGTCTCCCTTCATTTGAGATGTAAATTTGAATTACGTAGTATTCCTCTTACCTGAAAGGATTCTCTATATTATCGAATCTTCACCAAATAGATGGTATTTCCATTAAACTTCATTGGATATCAATGCAATTTACTACTTTTGAGAAAAGATGATTTTTGGGTAGAGTAGAGTTATATGTTTTTTGTAGTAATAATGTTAGAAATCTCAAATCTGAAATTCAAAAACATTCCAAATCAACATGAACCCTTGAATCATTGAGTCTTATCGAAAAAAGTTAACAGAACTCACTTATTCAAAGATCTTTATTTATTGAAAATTCAATTTGAGATTCAAAATTTTTTTTCTTTCTTGAAGAGGTTATTGCATTTCTTTCTTTTTGGAGATCATAAGGGTTTGATTATGGTATAAAAAAAATGGTTAATCTCAATTTACACCTCTGAATGATCACTCGAATTTTAATTTACACATTTAAACTTTAAAGATATCAATTTACACCTTAAAAAGACATAAATTCGTATCAATATACACATGAGACTAGCTACCGTCCATTTTGTCATTAAAAAAGTTTAGACTAATTATAAATTATACTCGTAAAATTTAAATATTTCACATTTATGATCCAAACGAAATTTAATCCATTAATGCTCATTAAATAGCTCTCAATTATGTTGTGTGGTAATATTTTCGTGTCGTGTTCAAGTCACTAAAAAACATTTTTAAATTTTTTTTACAAAAATTGTAAAATACTTAATTTTTTCTACAATATTTTTAAAATAATTATTTTTTTATCTATAATACTTGTTAAATCGTGTTATTCGTATCTAACTTTAATTTGATCGGACAGTCAAAAAATTCGTGTCTAATTTTAAATAGGAAATAACTATTTAACGAGTATTATAAGTAAAAAATATGTATTTTATAATTTTTTTAAAAATTTAAATAGTATTATATGAATGGTTACAAATGTGAAATATGCGCACAATGCAATTGACTCGACGTTACCAATGGATCTTTGGTCAAATAGTACTCCTTATCTTGTGAAGGGTTTGTCTTCTTGAGGTCAAGAGTTCAAGTCTCCATCTCCCTTCCCCTTCAAAAAAAAAAAATTGACTCGATGCGAACATATTTTTTGTATAATTTTTTTTTATTGACTCGAACACGATACAACACAATTGAGAGGTATTTAATGAGTATTAATAGATGATTTTTTTTTGGGATCATAAATATGAAATATTTAAATTTTAAAGATACAATTTGTAATTAGTCAAACTTTTTTAATGGTAAAATGGACAACAGTTAACTGTTGGTGCTAAGGTGTTATGTCTTAGTAATGGTTTGTTGGAAACTGGGAGTGGATAGCTACTGTTTTTTTAAGGCCTTGACTTATGCTGAGATCTGTTACTTTGTTGGGTTTAGCACATCTTGATTTTTCTGTGATGGCTGCAGCTTTTTGTTGAGCATTTTGGCCTTGGTTTTTTAAGTTTTGGATTTTTATGTTTGGAAAGGTATTATACTTTCTCTTTGCTTCTTGTAAATGTTTGACATTGTGAATGAATAATTAATTTAATGAAAAAAAAATAACTCTTGGTGCACATTGATACAAATTTATATATTTCAAGATATAAATTAATTTTTAAATTTTGAGAGTATAAATTAAAATTTGAGTCATATTTCGGGTTGGAGATTAAGATTAACCCTAAAAAAAATGATACAGTACCACTTATAATTTTTCTTATATTTATATCACTTTTGAGCAATGTTATAGAGACTTAATCAAGAATCTAATTTCATGCGGCCATTGAATTAATTGTGAGTTCTAATGTTAGATACAACTCAGTTGTATCGAATTAGGTCCAAATAACATTTCTCGTCACTTTTTGGGTGAAGCTTATATATTTTTTTGGGGCCTTTTGCACTTTGTATCATGAAAGATTTTAAGTTTTCCATTTTGCACCATCAACGATTAAATTTTACATTGTATCTTCAATGTATCAAAAGTATTGCAATGTGTCTTTTTTATTAGTTTTTATTATTTATTTCGTCAAAAGTCAATCCATTGATACTGACGAAAAAATTAACATCAGTGTCAATAGATTAATGTCAATGTCAATGAATTGGCTTTCTGTTATGGATTAGTTTTTGACGAAATAAATAATAGAAACTAACAAAATGGTCATATTATAACACTTTTGATACATTAAGGGTATAATATAAAAAATATAATCTTTAAGTGTATAAAATAAAAAATTTAAAATCTTTCAAGATACAAAGTGAAATTCGTCATATTTTGTGGGATGCCCTCATATTTTAGGCTCACATATTATTTTTTGAGTAGAATTTATTATTTTTTTTGAGAAAAAATTATTACTTTTTTTAAAGTATTTTTTATTTTTAATACAATATTAAAATTTTATTTTTTTCGTAACATCATGATCTGAGTTTCAAGAACTAGTAAGAATTGTGGAAGTGAGGGCAGTGGATAAATGAAGGGTTGGTTAACTACCAAAAGGAAAAAGAAAAAAGAAAAAAGAAAAAAAGTAGTGGTTGACTCAAAAGCTAAATCATTACTCGAGTCAAGCCGCCTTAGATTTAGCATTTAGTGGACAAAGTCATCAGACCACCACGACAAAGACAGCCCACCTTTTTCACATCAAACGTTTTTTTATGCGTGTTGTGTTTACCAACAAAGGCATGGTGTGGTGTGATCCACTGTTCTCCTTCACATCGTCAAAACTCTACGCCATGATTTAAGGCGTTCACGAAAGGGCATCTTCTGGAGGACCCACGTTACTTTGGAGCTAGTTAAAGATCAAAATTGAAAGATATGTATGCAGGTACCAAACTAGAATATGATCGGAAGAATCCCGATAATAGTTCTTGCTGGGGAAATTTACGAAATTTCTAAACATGTGAGAAACAAAAATATAGAAGAAACACACGTCAAATAAAACAAGTACACGCACAAGACAATATTTACGTGGTTCGATAATTTGCCTACATCCACGAAACTGCAGGAATTTCACTATATTCAAGAAAGAGTACAGAACGCCAGCAATACATCAACAAAGAATCCTAATTATAAAAAATAATGATTCCAGCGTACAAGGCTTCAAAACGGGCCCAAAATTTTTTTCCCGAGGGGCGTTGCCCCCGGACTCCCAAGAGGCTTGTCCATGAGCGCTCCGGTTTGGGCCTATCGGCCCCAGCCTCCGCTCCATGGACTAAGTCTCAGAAAAAATCCCATTAAAAAAACGCAACATTATTTCAGGTTGAGTCATCATCCGGATCAACACAAAACTAGACTCCACAAAGACCCAACAGTTCTATGAATAATTCGTTGAATTTTTTTGAGAGTGAAAATGCCATAAAACCCAAACTTAAACACATTAGCAAGTTTCAGTCAGTTTCAAAAGCCATCTATATACAAAATTAATCACTAGCAGCTCGAATATTCACAGCGCAGAACCTGTTACAACACGAATCCTGTTTGTCATTTTTTTAGGGGGGAAGGGGGGGGGGGGAAGGGGGGGGGGGAAATATTTGTACAGGTAGAACACCAAAGGAACGCAGGATGGATACTGATCCAAACAAGGGATTACATCAGATGGCGTAAATTGGGTTCACTTCTGTATCAGAATAATCTGAGTGATGCCATGAATTGTTTCCACCACCCCTTGAATACTTCTCTCTCTTCCTCACTCTACGAATCTTTCGAGATTTTACCACATAATAAGTCATGGAACCAAGGACACCCGCCATTATAACCCCTCCAATAACAGTCACTAAAATAGCTGCCCACCTATGGTGTCGACCAACCACTATATAGGACGAAGATATAAAGGCCACTGTAGTGCAAACGGAGGCCAACCACATTAACTTATTAATTACCTCCACAACCCTTCTCTCAGATTTTGTCTCCCCCCTGACCACTGTTATCTGTACCACCACAACTGCCAATGATGTGAAGAGTGCAACTGCATTGGAGAGGAAGAAGACCTTGAAAGATGGACTGCTCACCATCACAGCCATCCCAGAGTCATCATCACCTCCGGGAACTGTGAACATAGCTGCAAATGCAACAGTCGCAAAGAGCACAGCCACAACTGTGACTGAGTTTGTAGCATTATTGATTCCTTCCCTGTGGAGCTTTCGGAGCTCTTTTGCAATTCCATTTACATTCTGATTGGTTTTTCGGGTTTGTTCAAGCTGGGTGTGGACATCTTTCCTGATTTGTGTCACTGTTTTCCTAAGCTCATCCCTTGGTTGGTTCAGTTCATTAGCTCTGATGCCACCGTAACGACTTAAGCAGTCCTTTATTTCTGCAGTTTCTTCCGACAGAGGGAGTCCTTCTGCAATGTCAAGGGCTGTTTTGTGGTCTCTCGTTAGTGCATTGACATTGGTATCTCGGAGGAGTAGCAGCTCATTCACTATCTGCCATAATCAACAAAACTTTTAAAATTGCTAATCACTTGTCTCCCTTGCTTTTGTTCAAGAAATGGAAAGTGACGAGTAAACATAAACATGTAAATAGAATATTACATGTATGAGAACATAACCTATTTCTTGCTCAAGTATCTCATTCTAAGTGTAACAAAGTATAGCAGTTTTGAGGTGAGAGGCTTGATATTCCTTGTATATTGACAATGTATCACAAATTCTATGAAAATCAACATGTAACCTTTTCCTAGATGAAAAAAAAAACTGAGAATATGAGAGCAATAAAGGAAAACTAAAATATCATATACAAGACCGCCATATATACCCAAATCATAATAAAGCTCAACTCCTAAAGTTGGTAGCAATATCAAAGCTACATTCTAACACCAAGTTTGAAGTATGAGGACACTTAAATTGAAGGAAGACTAACTTCTAGCGCTGCTTTCGTATTACACACTCTAATAAATTCATCTTTTTCATTACTTATTCTTGTTGTTATTGTGGCAGTTAATGCATAAGGGCAATGACTACATGCTTGTACATAGCCTAAACTAATATATTACATTATACAAAACAATCCAGCAGGATTTTGAAGTGCATTCATCATTCAAAGCAATGAGTGTAGCTTGGGTGCAAGTAGAGCCAACCTAAGATAGGCCAAAGTGAAGTTGCTTCAAGCTGACATACATTAGTCCTCCGCTGATTCAAAATATTGACCTGGTCAATTTAAGTTCAGCTAAAGCTTACCCAAATAAATTTTAGATTATCAAGAGCCAAATAGAAAAGGAACGTATGAATAGGAAATACCTAGAAGTTAACTAGGTGACAGTAATCAGGTCTACCAACAATATATTAGTATAGACCTAGATGTGCAGTGATCCCAATCAATACCTCTGCCCGCTTTTTCCGTGTGGCTACATGTAATGCGGTGCTCCCAAACTTGTCTGGAAGCATCACAATAGCTGCATCTGCCTGAAGAAGCAACTTCACCACTTCACAGCTAACACCTTTAACAGCCATATGCAATGCAGTCTGTCCTTTCTTATCAGTTCTTCTTGCCAGTTGTGGATCTTTTTCAAGCAATGCTTTGACAATATCCACATGCCCTTGCCGGGAAGCAAGATGTAATGCATTCTTTCCATTGGATCTGGATATCTCTAACAAGCTAGAATCTTTTGAAAGTAATTCATTGACCACTGCTACATGCCCTCTTGTAGCTGCAGATACAAGAGGAGTTGAATTTGATTGGCCAATAGTTTTGCTCAACTCTGGGTCATGCTCCAACAGTATCTGCACAATGGCTGCATGGAGATAGTTTTTACAATGAACAGGACCATTTACAACTATACAATGTGTTCAAGAAAACAAGTGCAAGCAAACAAGGAGGTGACTAGATTCTATCGTTTTTTGTATTTTTCTTTCTATCATTTAGCCAGTATCAAATGCCCAAAAGATACCTAAAAAAGGAATGAAGAACCATTCTCCCAATGCCCTTCTCCCTGGTTACCAGCATTCAGTACCACCAACAAACTAAATGATTTTAATGTAGAATTTCATTCTCCTCGCACCGATTATAGTTTAATCAAATTGAGTTTTCTAACTTTGACCAACCTACCCTTAACATTTACAAGGAAACCATTTGGTTTCCAACTTGGCCCAAATATGAGCTCCAATAGTTGTATTATCTTTATTGCAGGATATTTCTTTAGTCCAACGATGACACCTTATAGAATAGTGTTGCAGATCACAGGATCACTTGCTTGAGTGCTTTTGTTTTTTTTCCTTTTCGCAAGATTAACCATCTTGGTGGGCCCCAGATATTAGAATGAGTGTAAAATGTCAGAATAATGTTATCTTCCCACAAAAATATTTGACTTCACAATTTGTGAGGGAAAATGCTCAGTTCTCATTCTTTTTTTTTGATAGGTAAATGGTAAATTTTATATATCAAAAAATTAGATATACAACAAAGCTCAAACATGCTTAGGAAACACAACCCTACAAAAGGGAAAGCCATAGGCTACAATACAAACAAGTCCTCCCACAACTGAGAGGATAGAAACAAGCCTCAACTACACCTTCAGTGGGACGACTCAGTTCTCATTGTTGTCCACACAAGTATAACACACCACCATAATGGTGCTAATGAAAAACAAACCACCCACACAAAGTGCTTTTAAAGTAGACACAGGAACGAACAAACCAACGAGATAGTGTTCTTCCTCACATAATCACATCCTCAAGTAACTATGATGAGGACTTTAGTCCTACCCCAACGGGTGAGTTCGCCCCGCTGGGACGTTGATGGTTCGAGTCTCCTCCCCAACATTCCCCCTCCCCTATAATAGTGCATGACTAAAAAAAAGTAACTATGATGAATTCCGAATTTCCTACCAGGAAGATTTAGAGCCAATTGCTAGGTAATATCATTAATCACCTAAACATATTCAACATAGTAAGAGAGAAATGATCGAGATTTTATCTTCTATGGATTTTGTTTTTCTTAAGTTCCAATAGAAATTGTATTCAAATAGACGGATAACTGAGAAGCAAATATTTCAATTAGCAAGTTCATAGCCATGAATGAAGCTAAATCTAAAATGCATTACCTTGATGACCCTGACTAGCAGCAACATGCAACGGATCAAACCCAGATCGATTCTTCAACGAAATCCCCTCTTTGGTCGTATACAGCAACAATTCCTTCACCACATCAATGTGCCCTCTCTCCGCCGCCGTGAACAACGCCGTTTCCCCCAACTCATTCACCTCATTCACCACTGATTCCCTTATCTCCCCAACCTCCGCATCAAACTCAACCCCACTCAATGTCCTCACCATCTGCGAATTAATCTCCTCCAAAATCTGCCTCACCGCCGTCACGTCGCCCCGCTGCGCCGCTAAATGTAGCTCGGTGTCGTTGTGCCGCCCCGTCACCTGCTTCACGTACTTTTTCTTGCCCGATTGGTCCATTCTTTTCCCGGAATTCGACACCACCAATGCTTTTCCAGAATTCGACACCACCAATGCTTTTCCGGAATTCGATACGACTAACGATTTTCCCGAATTGGAAGGTCCGAGCGACTTTCCAGAATAGGAGACAACGAGTGCCGGCGCTCTCGGTGACGGTGACGGCGACGACAATGGTGGGTCAGCATGAAGGGCATGGCTTGGGCCTGAGCTGACTCCCATTTCTAGATCCCTCTCGCCTTCTTCACAATCAAGACGTGCATTATAAGCATTATATACAATAAGATCCAGATTATTCATAACAAATTTTCAACGTAACATTCGAATGTAACAATATCAGAGATTATTTTCATGTGTGTGTGTGTGTGTGGTGATATACAGGAATGGCAATGGGAGTACCTCGTCCGATGATAGAAGCCATTATGAGAGATTGAGAGAGAAAATGAGGCCTATATATACATTCGTGTAATGAGTGTGTATATACGAGAAAGAAGATACCTTTTTTTCTTATTAGGGTTTTGGGGAGGAGGTGAAGGTGGAGGTGGAGGTGGAGGGAAATGAGGAAGATTGGGGAGTCGCCGGCGACGGAGGAAGAAGGGTGGTGGAGGTGGTTCTGGTGCACATTTTATACGTATGGTTCATTAGGATTCCAATTTGTTGTATTTGATAATTACAGAAGGTACACCTATTATTATTTCTTAAAAAGAGTTAATTACATTTTACTCTCCTAAATTATGAAATTTTCATTTTACTTTGACCCTTGAAGTATTAAAATTTTTATATTATCATCTCAATTACTTAAATTATTTTCACACGACCCAAAATATATCATATTTAGGCAGAAAAATAGCAATCTATCGGGTTAAAGTGAAATAGTTCAAGGATAAAGTGAAATAACTTTCTGTCGAGTTTGCAACTGACATTAATTATTGGGATAATATGAAATTAATAGTTATAGTTGAAAATATAATGTAAGAAGATGATAGTTGAGGTCCTTGAGGATACCAAATGACAAAAAAAAGATAATTTTAGGGGACAAAGTATAATTAATCCTTTCTAAAATTAGTTTATATCCTTGTAATTTAGATTTTTGTGAAATTCGAGGGTATTTCTTTTAGTCAATAAGAACAAAGATAAGAGGAATTTACGCACATCCTTCCGATAAATTACCTATTTCATCCTTTAGAAATCAAAAGTAAAAATAAAACCCACTATACCACCAGCACCAAGTAGGTTGGCAATCGTGTCGGGGCGTGTTTGTGTTATATTATTTCGAATTCGTGTCGAGTGTTAGTTAATTTTAACTTAATTCATTTAATTAATCTTGTCGTGTCATATCAACGTATTTATTTTTGTGTCGTGTTCTTGTTGACCTATATAACCTATAAATAAAAAATTTAATGCTCAATTTTATGTCTAAAATTTCATTATCACTTAATCGAATCTATACTCATTTTTTTTATAAACTAAAAATTAATTTAAATAAATAATATAATAAAAATGAGGAAAAATATTTTTTATACAAAAATTAAGTCACTACTTGATAAAATATAATAAAAATAATAGTTTATTCTTATAATACTATTTAAACGTATTAATCGTATTAATTTTGTGTTGTTCGTATTTTAACATTAACCCAACTTATTTATTATTCATAGTAATAGGTCTTGTCATATACTGATTCGTGTAAAAAAAAATCAACCCTAATCAATTGATTTCATGTCAATTTTAAATTATATTTGTGTCACGAAATTATCACCCTTAACACCGTCACCACAAAGAGTCGACAAAGTCATGAGCTGGCCGGTTAATGGCCACTGTCTATGGCCAGATAAACTGCCCTAAGGCTAGGCCTATTATATTGACAAAATTCCAAAAAAATAAAAAGGGACTTAAGTAGACCGGTATCTCTCTAATGACTTAATAAGATAAAAGTATATTTTTTAAAATAATTAAGATAAAAATACATCTACTAGAAAAAAGTTATAAAAATCCTTTTTAGATGAGGAAGACGAAGAGACCTCTAGTTTTGTAAATAAAAAGCATCACTTATTTCTTGGCATCAGTTATCAAGGAGTCATTAATGTCAGTTTCCAAAATCAAACCATTCCGAATTTTTTTTGAATTTCAAAGATTTTGGGATTTCAATCTATATCATCAAATATATCATCCATATTTATCTGACGAATATATCTTCTATATCATCAAATACAGTTGCTAGAATCGTTGTTTATAGTGACAGGAGTCTTCGATTCCCCATTATTACTGTCGCCGGAGTCGTGGGTTACGGCAAAAAAAAACCCCAATGTTCTTACATTCGAAAATTGTGTATATGGAAAAGGAAGGAGAACGTCTTCGACGCTGATTTAATATTCACACAGTATTTGGGAAGCTCTTCGCTGGAATCTTTGTGCTACTTCGCCAGAGTATTTGGGTTTCTCTTTTCTAACGGTATTAATTTCAACTATTTATTTTTTTGTTTATTACTTGAAAAATCCCCAAAATAGAAAAGAGATAAACCATAATCTGACTGAAAATTAAGTTCGAATTTATTTCACTGGAATTATTGCGAATCTTTAGTTCGGCTTCAATGGGTCATCTCCAACAGTAAGAAAATCACATATTTCAAATTTTTTCTTGCCTAAAAAATCCAAAAACATAAACCACACAACAATAATTTTAGTGAGAATTTTTTTAAATTTTCTTTTTAATGTTAAATACATTCGTATTACATGAATTATAAGAGTTTCCATATCTATATGTATGATGTTAATGTATAGTGAATCTCTATTAAGAATTCGAAGCTCTTCGACTTTGTTTTTGGTTTTTGAAAAATCACTTATTTTAAATTTTTTCTTGCTTAAAAATCCGAAGATATAAAATACATAACCCTAATTTTAGTGAGAATGCTTTTAAATTTGCTTATTAATGTTAAATACATTCGTTTTTCATGAATTATAAGAGTTTCAAATCCATAGGCATGGTGTTACTATAGAGTTAATCTCTATTGAGAATTCGAAGCTCTTCGACTTTGATTTTGGTTTATGAAAAATCACCCATTTTAAATTTTTTCTTACTTGAAAAATCCGAAAACTTAAAATACACAACCCTAATTTTAGAGAGAATGTCTTTAAATTTGCTTTTTAATGTTAAATACATTTGTTTTCCATGAATTATAAGTGTTTTAGTATTCGTAGGTATGGTCTTACTGTATGGTGAATCTCTATTGAGAATTCGAAGCTCTTCGACTTTGATTTTGGTTTTTTGGAAAATAACCTATTTTAAATTTTTTCTTCCTTGAAAAATTCGAAAATATAAAATACATAGCCCTAATTTTAGTGACAATGTCTTTAAATTTTCTTCTTAATGTTAAATACATTCGTTTTCCATGAATTATAAGAGTTTTAGTATTTGTAGGCCTGATGTTACTATATGGTGAATCTCTTTTGAGAATTTGAAGCTCTTCGACGTTGATTTTGGTTTTTGAAAAATCACCTATTTTAAATTTTTTTCTTGTTTGAAAAATGTAAAAACATAAAATACACAACCTTAATTTTAGTGAGAATGTCGTTAAATTTGCTTCTTAATGTTAAATACATTAGTTTTCCATGAATTATAAGAGTTTTATGAAACTGTAGGCATGATGTTACTATATGGTGAATCTCTTTTGAAAATTCGAAGCTCTTCCATGTTGATTTTGGTTTTTGGATAATCACCTATTTGAAATTTTTTCTTGCTTGAAAAATACGAAAATATAAAATACACATCCCTAATTTTAGTAAGAATGTCTTTAAATTTGCTTCTTAATGTTAAATACATTAGTTTTCCATGAATTATAGGATTTTCAGAAACTATAGGTATGGTGTTACTGTATGGTGAATCTCTTTTGAGAATTCGAAGATATTCGATGCAGATTTTGGTTTTTTGAAAATCAGCTATTTTAAATTTTTTCTTAGTTGAAAAATCCAAAAACATAAAATACACAACCTTAATTTTAGTGAGAATTTTTTTAAATTTACTTCTTAATGTTAAATACATTCGTTTTCCATGAAACTATAAGAGTTTCAGAAATTAAAGTCACAGTGTTACTAAATGGTGAATCTCGTTTGAGAATTCGAAGCTCTTCGAAGTTGATTTTGGTTTTTAAAAAATCACATATTTGAAAAATTTTCTTAATTGAAAAATCCGAAAACAAAAAATACATAACCCCAACAATCAGCCATGTTTTATTGTTATAGATCATAGACTATTGGGGCAATATGTTGTATGAATTTGATGAAGCCAACGAACAATCAACATTTAAGATACGTTTTTTCTTCAACAGTCGTTGTTGGGTAAGTTGGAATGAAATGAATGATTATAGAAATATTACAAATATTTTGAAATATGCATCTACCACATATTTAATCGTCCACTTCATGAAAATTGTAAACTTTGGTGACTTCTTCACGGCTAGCTTATGCACGTGAAGTTGAAATTGACAATAACCTCCTACTTGGGAAAGAGTGTCAATACCTCGTATTTCCCATGAATTCAACCGGTGAAAATGACGATGGATAGCCAAACCATTGGACACTTCTAGTATTCGATACTGATGGTAGCAGTTGGACACACTACAATTCGTTAAAACCAAGAAACGGAATTAGGGACGTTTGGCTCAAAGATGCAACTATACTGGTAATCAAATAACCATATACATCATTTTATGGAATTTTATGAGTTGCAATAATTACTACATTTCAATTAATTATTGCTTACTTTGAAATGCAGAAAAATTATATTGAACATAAGATATCTGATATGCAAATGTCAAATGGAATGTTAGTCGACACTCAGAATAGAATTCTTCCAATTCATTCGTCCAACAAATGTCCACAACAAAGAGCTAACTCGTACGTATTTAACATAATGCTTTTGTGAATGAAAAAAATACACATATTGATACTAAAAAAATGCACATAATGCAGTGTTAACTGTGGCCTATATGTTTGCTACAGAATGAGGAAAATAGCACTTGGCGAAAAAATACAACAGAGATTAACAACAACACAGGTGAAACAATTCCAATCAGAAATGATAAAACTGTTCATAAACCATCTCAAATCTTGGACTAAAGAAGATTTCAATGAACAAAAGACACTGAAGACAAAATATGGAGTCAAAGATTAACTGGATACAGTTGAATGTTGAGAGTTTATTGCATATATTCATACTTTGACTTGTCCATTTTTGAAAAGTAATTTAAAGTTTCAATTTTTGGGTCTGAAGAACACTTTTATTAATGTTCAATTGTTTCAGCTTATGTATTTGGTGAGAATCTATATGGGGCTACCATTTAATGCCATTATTTTTTGGAAACTCTATTTCCTGTCACTATTTACTATCACTATTTAGTATCAATATTTCATGTCACTATTTCAAATGGTACAAATTGCAACGGTTCATAGGGTTCAAACATACATGACCCAAACATTTATGGCGTCACTCTTTAGGGACACTAGCTATTTGGTAAATAAATTAATAAGCATAATATTTTTCCAAATTTAACCATTTCATGTTTCCCATTTTTCTAAGGATCTTTTGTTCATAGTGTCTATATTTTGCATTAATATATTTTTCATATTTCCTGTCTCTCTTTGGTGACACTATTTGCATGACAATATTTCGAGTCCCTCTTTGGGTGCAACTTTTTGATGACAATATATATTACCATTATTTAGGATCAATCTATTGTTGTTATTCTTTAGTAACACTATTTGGTCACTATTAGGGGGCATTATATGCTGTCACAGATTGGTGCCCATTGTCATTATCTCCTGTCACTCTTTGGTGACACTATTTGCATAGCAATATTTTGTATCCCTCTTTTGCTGTCACTTTTTTATGACAATATATATTATCATTATTTGGGGTCAATCTATTGTTGCCACTCTTTAGTGACACAATTTGGGCACTATTAGAGGGGCATTATATGATGTCATTGATTGATGTCTATTCTCACTATCTCCTGTCATTCTTTAGTAACACTATTTGCATAATAATATTTCGGGTCCCTTTTTTACTGTCATTCTTTGATGGAAATATATATTGTCATTATTTGGGATCAATCTATTGTTGTCACTCTTTAGTGACACTATTTGGACACTATTAGGGGACATTGTATGAAGTCACTGATTGATGTCAATTCTCACTATCTCTTGTCCCTCTTTAGTGACACTATTTGAATGTCATATATTTGTGTCCCTCTTTTGTTGCCACTCTTTGATGACTGATTAACCATCAAAAGTGCTATTTTATTATATTTAATGATTGGTTAAGTGTATCTTATTTGTGATTAAATGTGTTAAATTCCTTGATTTTCAAGTTTGATATTTTTTCTAGTTGTTTGGTTTATTTTGCAGGTAAATTGGTTGATTTAAAGTAATAATGGATAATGCAAGTGAAGCAATAACTAGAGAAATAATTACAATTGATAAGGATTGAAGAATCATGAGGAAGATTTGAAGATATATCAGCAATTTTAATCCTTATAAGAGTCCAAGTGAGAAGAAAACTCATTTAAAGTTGGATTAAGAAAGTTTCCTAGAAGATAAAGATTTGACACGTTTTCAATATTTTGGTCATAACTTTTGACTCCGCTATTGGATTGACCTGATTTTTGAGGAGTTGGAAAGAAGACTTCAAGGGCTACAAAAGTGTGTTTCACGAAAATTTCGTGATTCAGCCTCTAAATACGAAATTCATGCTCGAAGTCTGGATAGATTTTGTACCTGCGGGCCCCGAGATTTTATGCACATAATTTAACTTTAAAAGACTTCTTTTTGGAAAGGAATTCCTCCCCAGCCAACCTTATATCTTCTACCTATACCTGAGATTTATTTTATTATAAATAGAGGCTCTCATCTATTGAGATGAGGAGATTAGAATTAGGATTATTATTTTCTTCTCATCTTTTCTAGTTTTTGTTTTAAGTTTTATGTCTTGTTAAAGGCCCAACAAAAGTTAGGGGAGATACTTTCAATAAAGCACGGTACTTATTATTGATTCAATGTTCTGTTTAATGCATGATTTATTCTTTTAATTTAATTCTTGTCTTTTAGTAAAGTTTTTGCTCTGCATAATTTCTTGATTTGTTGTGCCACGTACATCGAATGCTTGAGATTCCATGCGAGTCAAATAACTGGTTATTTCATACTTGAATTAATTAATTAGAATTTTTCATAAGATAGTTGATTTATTATTTGCAATAAAATAAGATTTACCTGTTAGAAAGCTTGATTTATCGTAGACTCCGGGCACGGTGAATGCTTGTGATCTACAAGTAAATTTTTATATTTGTTCACATAATTTATTAATTATAACTTTTGATGTTTTCATATTATCACTGCTAAATATTCCGATTGGGATCACTCCTCAGTTGATTCTCAATTGAGTTCAAAAACTGGATCATTAATAATTACTGTGTGGATTTGAAAGGGTATCCCCGACGCTTTAGTATTTTCGATTATTGTTTTAAAACCAAATTTATTATTTTCTGATTCCAAAATTTCTACTCAAACAAACAGTAAACAATTTCTTTTTATTTGTTTTGTGTCTCTTGTTTTCACAATTCCCTGTGGTTCGACCTCAGATTCCTGAGAATTTTATTACTTCGTACAACCTGCACTTGGGTAATCAATTCTAAAGTTGTAGCAAGTTTTTGGCGCTGTTGCCGGAGATTTGTTTGAAGGCAAGGAACACACCGCCATCTATTGAGGTTTACTAGATTTGAGATTCGTTACAGATCCGGTAATCTCGTCCCTTATTTTTTTTATTATTTATTTATTTATTTATTTTTACTTGTTTTATTTTTCCTTAGGTTAGATTTTCATAATTTTTATTTTTATGCTTTTGTATTCTAATAAGGTATCAAATTTTTCCCCTATGGAGGAATGGTGTGTGATTTGTGATGTGTTTGGGCATCCCACTGAGGTGTGCCCTTTAATTCCAACTGCTCTACAGTTTTTTAGAGATGAGACAATTGTCTTACCTAATTCTTTTCAACCTTACCCCGACCATTGTTTTGAAACTTTTTATCTCGATTTTGGTTGGGGGAATGAAAATTATCAATTACCGATATATGCTACATCACCACAAGACCCTCCCCAAGATCCACCTTACCATGACCCACAAGAACAAAATTTGGAAGATATTTTTAATGAATTTATGCAAAGCCAACTAGCTTTCAATGAATGCCAACAAGTTTTTAATGAAAGCCAACAAGCTTTCAATACCCAAATAAGCCAAGATATTGAAGAGATAAAAGACATGCTCAATATATTGATACAAGAACAAGAGGTTGAAAATAGTCAATATAGTGAGAGTGATTCTTTTCCTGAACTACAAACTGATGATGAATCTATTAATACTTTTGATAGTGAAGAAATAAGTGACATTATTATTCCACAAGAGGCTAATGAGCCCAAATACCTTTCATTATCAACAAGTAGTAATGAGATTCACATATCTAATCTTGGTGAGGGTATAAAAGTTGAGTTGTGTGTTGTAATTGATAAAAAATTATTTTCTATCTCATTGTTAGATTTACATAAAAATGTACATGTCTTCCTTTTCTTGCATATTCAAAGTATATTTTGGATGTATGAGTGGATAGTTCGATTAAATGAGTTGTTTCGACATCATATTTTTAAGCCAGTAAAATTGAATGGGCGCATAATCAAATCTGATTTTAAACCGGATTGAACGTGAGCTTTTATTTTTATTTGTACATAGTAGTTAGATTTTATTTTTATTTTTTTTGTTTAATTTCAATTTCCTTTCTATTTGTTTCAATTTATAGCTTTTTTTTTGTTGAGTATTTTATTTTTAGGTTTTAGCGTTGTTGCGGTACCATGTATTCCTATCCTTTTTATCTTTATTCATTATTTTTACTGAGCAATAAGATATTTATTTTTACATTGAGGACAATGTTGGATTTAGGTTGGGGGGTATGAGTATGTTTTGTGTCGTGAAAATTCCTAGTTTATGTTTTTTTTTCTAGTTTATTTACTTTGCTAAAATAAAAAAAATAAAAAAAATTTTGTTTTGGTTATTAAATATTTGAATAACATTTTTATGCATAATTTGACACCGCAATATATAAATAATTTGCTTAATTTTAAATTTGCAACTGTTTAAGCATCAAATAGAACTTTATTCTATATTTTTGTATCTCATATTATGTTCTTATAAAAACTTACAATTTGTGCACTCTAGACTTTACCAAGTTAAAAATTTGTTAGTATTTTACCTTGAGAACTTGAAACATATAGTGGAGATGCATAAAAATCTTGGTGAGTTTTGATCCAATCTTTCTTGGAGGGTTATTTACATTTACTCAATAAAGAATATTTTTATTCAGCTAATCTTCTTCAGTAGTCTCATTATTTTTGTTTTGGTCAACACCAATATTGTGAATAATTGCTTCACTTTAAATTATTTACATGGGAAGTGTGTTATCAAAAGCTCTTGCGACATGATTTTAAGGCATCTTTGACATTATTTGAGCCTAAGCCTTATTATTTGAATATTATTATCCCTAGAAGCCATGATTGAGCCTTTGAAGAAAAAATTTATTTCTTATACCAAACATATAATAACCAAGCCAATGAAAAAAAAATAATATTTTTTACCCTTGGTTATCCCGAGATTGAGTTTTTATTGTTTATGTAATTTGGGAGATGTTGGTTGAAAAAAAGATGATAAAAAAAAAAAAAAATTTGTTTGCATACTTGTGAATATCTGCATTAAATGTCTTGCTTAAAAAAAAAGTATATACATTCAGTTGTCTTGTTGTAAAAAAAAAAAAAAAAGTGGAAAAAAAAAAGAAAGACAATATGTCTAGCTGTGAAAAAAAAAGAGAAAAAATAGCAAACATGAGTTTTGAAAAAATATGAGCAAGTATTGTAAATTGTGCTTCTAAATGATGCAGAGTGAAAGACTATGAAAAGAAGTTTGGTTGTGTAATGTAAATGTTCTCTCGGGATAGTCTTTTGAATTCCTGAATATCCTTCGTTTCAAAACCCTAATCCCAAGGCCCCATTACAACCTTAAATAAAGACCTATCTGATCTCAAGAGTGTATTGGTGGATGCATGAGTTGTGTGAATAAGGTATTGTGTGTTGATTTCCTTTCATGAGATTATGTCAAATCTTTTTCTTTTGGATGACAATTTTTTTAATAGACATGTGAGCATTATTTTATTTTGATTTAAATATCTTCTTCTCACATGTAATATTTGAGGGAATAGTCAGTATAATCTGAGAAAATATTTTACGAGTGAATTATCTAGTGAGATTTGACATTGAGACGAATAGTTGATGTTGTAGAGGTGATTACCAGATAAATTATTGACTTGGTATAGTTAATTCACACTGCACACGATTTTATATAGGAACATGATAAGTGCATACATTTATATAGCGTAGAGTTCTATATTTTGCTTTGCATGATCTTATAAAAAAGTTTGCATCTTAGAATTTTTATATTGTGGTAGCAATTTGTGTTATAAAATTATTATTCAGATATTTGATTACAGGTTAATGTTTGTGGGTATCATCTATGGAAACCCTCACGAGACTATACTCGTCCACTAGGGGAAACCTAGGGGTTTAAAGGCTTGTTGAATATGCTAAATGCAATCATGAGTCCTAAGAAAGTGGATTTGTATTTTATTTTATTAGGTTATTTAGTTTTTAGCTTTTAGATTTTGGGATCCATGTATTACTAGGGACTAGTAATATTCAGGTTGAGAGGTGTGATTAACCATCAAAAGTGCTATTTTATTATATTTAATGATTGGTTAATTGCATATTATTTGTGATTAAATGTGTTAAATTCCTTGATTTTTTAATTTGATACTTTTTCTAGTTATTTGGTTTATTTTGCAGGTAAATTGGTTGATTTAAAGTAATAATGGATAATGCAAGTGAAACAATAACTAGAGAAAGAATCACAATTGATAAGGATTGAAGAATCATGTGGAAGATTTGAAGATATATCAGTAATTTTAATCCTTTTAAGAGTCCAAGTGAGAAGAAAACCCATTTAAAGTTGGATTAGGAAAGTTTTCTAGAAGATAAAGATTTGACACGTTTTCAATATTTTGGTCATAACTTTTGACTCCGATATTGGATTGACCTGATTTTTACGGGGTTGGAAAGAAGACTTCAAGGGCTACAAAAGTGTGTTTCACGAAAATTTTGTGATTCAGCCTCTAAATATACGAAAATCATGCTCGAAGTCTGGACAGATTTTGTACCTGCGGGCCTCGAGATTTTATGCACAGAATTTAACTTTAAAAGACTTCTTTTTGGAAATGAATTCCTCCCCAGCCAACCTTATATCTTTTACCTATACCTCAGATTTATTTTATTATAAATAGAGGCTCTCATCTATTGAGAGGAAGAGATTAGAATTAGAATTATTATTTTCTTCTCATCTTTTCTAGTTTTTGTTCTAAGTTCTATGGTTTGCTAAAGACCCAACTAAAGTTAGGAGAGATACTTTCAAGTGAAAATTGGAAGTGGGTCCCCCTAGATGTACTTGTTTGGTGATGAGTCCGGGAAGGAAACTTATAAGGGGCTAAGTCCATGTTTAAAATTATATGTAATGACTTAAGTCCACTTTTTTTTTTTTATCTCAAAAATACCCTTCCTTGAAAGGAAGTTAAATTAATTTCCTATTTTGGAAATTGTTATTCCTTAATTCAAGGTCAATTAAAATATGTCAATAAAATCTTCATCATAAACTTAAAATTCAAATTCAAAGCTCTCTCTCTCTCTCTCTCTCTCTCTCTGTATATATATATATATATATCAAATTCAAAACTCTCTCCATATATATATACCAAATTCAAAGCTCTCTCTCTATATATATATATATAAAATATCTATCATAAATTTAAAATTCAAATTTAAAGCTCTCTCTCTCTCTCTCTCTATATATATATATATATATATATATAATTCAAAGCTCTCTCTCTCTCTATATATATATATATATGAATGGGCATTTGTGTGGTGGTGAGCGTTGTTGTGGAGGTGATGACAACGTGATAGTTGGCGTTACTCGGGAGGTGACGATGGTGCGATGGTGGTAGTGCTATGGTGAGGAAAGTGGTATATATATATCAAATTCATGTTACTATTTTTTTTATTATGTTACTGTTTATGTTACTATTTTTGTTGAGTATGTTACTATTCATGTTACTATTATTTTGAACATGTTACTGTTTTTGTTGAGCGTGTTACTACTATTATTGTACTAAATATTAATATTTAATGTTACTATTTGTTTTGTTTTTAAATATTACTATTTTTTTGTATTTGAATGGTACTATTTTTTACGTTTGAATTTGAGAGAAATAATTATTGTTAAGTATGTTACAATTTTTGTTAAGCATGTTACTATTTTGTTAAACATGTTACTGTTGTTATTTTTTAAAAATATTAATATTGAATGTTTCAATTTTTTTTATGTTTAAATGTTACTATTTTTTTGTATTTAAATGTATTATTTTTTGTATCAAAATGATAACTTTTTTTGTATTTGAATGTTACTATTTTTTGTTTTTAATGTTACTATATATATATGCACCTAACCTATATGCACCTAACCTATATATGAATATAGATAGATAAGAGAGAGGAAAAATTTTAATGTTAGTCAAACTGTTAACCTATATATGGATATAGATAGATATGAGAGAGAAAAGATTTTAATGTTAGTCAAACTCTTAAGATTTAGGAGTTTTTGATTTTTAGTTTTATTTCACTTCTAAAGGGAAGGGATAGTATGGTAAAATTGACAAAAAACGGACTTCATAACAAATAAGTTTCCTTGACGGACTTAAGTTCAAACAAGTCCATATAGGGAGACCGGCTTCCAAATTTCCCTACTTTCAATGAAGCATGGTACTTATTATTGATTCAATGTTCTTTTTAAGACATGACTTATTCATTTAATTTAATTCTTATCATTTAGTAAATTTTTTGCTCTGTATAATTTCTTGATTTGTTGTGCCACGTATATCGAATGCTTGAGATTCTCTGCAAGTCAAATAACTGGTTATTCCATGCTTGAATTAATTAATTAGAATTTTTCATAAGATAGTTGATTTATTATTTGCAATAAAATAAGATTTACCTGTTAGAAAGCTTGATTTATCGTAGACTCCGGGCATGGTGAATGCTTGTGATCTACAAGTAAATTTTTATATTTGTTCACATAATTTATTAATTATAACTTTTGATGTTTTCATATAATCACTGCTAAATATTCCGATTGGGATCACTCCTCAGTTGATTCTCAATTGAGTTCAAAAACTGGATCATTAATAATTACTGTGTGGATTTGAAAGGGTATTCCCAATACTTTAGTATTTTCGATCATTGATTTAAAACCAAATTTATTATTTTCTGATTCCAAAATTTCTACTCAAACAAATAGTAAACAATTTCTTTTTATTTGTTTTCTGTCTCTTGTTTTGCACAATTCCCTGTGGTTCGAACTCGGATTCCCGAGAATTTTATTCCTTAGCACAACCTGCACTTAGGGGTGGCAATCGGGTCGTGTTGTGTCGGGTTCGTGTCGTGTCGAACATTAGTCAACCCTAACCCAGCCCATTTAACTAATCGTGTTGTGTCGAGTTGACCTGTTTATTTTCGTGTCGTGTTCGTGTTCGTATTCGTGTTGACCCACATAAACTTTGAATAAAAATTTAACACTAAGATTTTATTTTCACTTAATTAAATCTCTCCTCATACTTTTTTTACAAATTAAAAATTAACTTAATAATAATAATAATAATAATGAGTAATAATATCTTTTTTATACAATAATTATGTCAATGCTCGATAAACAGTTACAAATAATTAATATTTTATTTCTATAATACTAATTAAATATGTTAATCGTACATCGCGTAACCAAATTAAACATCAGAAGTAATGGATAAAACAAACAATCAGAACATAAAAACTCATACATGAGGCCAGGTCAATTTCATTCGAGTTAAAAACTTCGTGTTGACGGGTCAATTCGGGTTAAGCGGGTTGAACCCGAACATGACCCATTAACACTTCGTGTTGACGAGTCGTGTCATACACAAGTTTATACTAAAAAATAGTCAACCCAAACTCATTTATTCGTGTCGTGTTCGTATCGAGTTATCGTGTCGTGTCAAAAATTGCCACCCTTACCTGCACTTGGGTAATCAATTCTAAAGTTGTAGTAATGGCAATATATATTTTTGTATGTGGTATCAATTATTTTTGTATGTGGTATCAATTTTTTTTATGGATTGTATTGATCTGCTTTTAGTTTTATAAGTAACTATTAGCTGCCACTCTTTGTTGTCATAATTTTTTTGTGTTTTTGGACATAACTTCTTATGGAATTAAAAAAAAACTCACATCAATAAATGAGCACTGGAAAAAAACATTAATTTGAAAAAAATAATCCAATCACAAAGACTCATTACAGGTTTTTTTGTTGTGGTTTCCTAACCACCCACAACGACCATAACGAATTTGTCGAACAAGTTCACCCTATAACCTTATTTTACACTTCTTTGGTCTGCCAGGCTACTTCTTAGATGATGACAGCAATATCTCAGCAAAATTTCGTAGGGAAAAATTTGGATGACCTGAAATCAAATATGATATACGCACAACCAAATTTCTCAACTCGTCTCATTCCTCATAAACTCCATGCAAAATGAAATCAAAACTTGATAGAACTGAACATCTCATAACTAACGTCTCAAGACGATATTTTTATAATAGCATGATCATTCCTTCCATGACCTTAAATATGTGTTTAAACAGAAAATCAAAAACAGGTTCCCAAAACTAAAGAGTGACACCAAACAGTAAATCATATGCGAGAATGCATGTTCCAAAATTAATGTAATTTCCAAAAATTTTATGTTCCATAATTCATTAATGACAAAAAAAAAAAACAAAAGAATGACACCAAAGAGTAAATCATATCATCTATTAAAATAATATAATTTAACATTAATTTTTTAAAAATTTGAAAATTTTCATATTCTAGAATTCATGTTCCAGAATTAATTAAAATCACGAAAAATTTCATGTTCCATAATTCATCGATGACCAGAAAAATAAAAACTCTTCATGAAAATAGTGAGGTAGAAGCTTAAAAACAACTAGTTCCAATCTTGGAAACATTTTAGAATGGAATTTCATTTATCTTTTCGGAATGGAAAATAGATAATTATATTTCCAACAAAAATTAATGTTCCTTGTTTTTGAAAAATTCCAACATAATAAAATTTAAAAAATAAAAAATTTAATTTTCCAGAATTCCGAAAATTTCATGAAGATGATGAACAACATAACACCGAAATCTTGAATACTTACAGATTAATGGCATCCCGTTTAATGAAAAAGATAAATGGAAGAGAATGAGATATTCTTGAACCGGTGAATAAGAAATACAATGAGAGATTCTTGAACCGGAGAAGAAGATACAATAGAAGAATATGATACTGAACTTGAGAATAAAAAATACTTCGGTAAAAGATGATAATGAAATATAAATTTCGTTTGAAATTTCAAAATTCAAACAATACACAAATATCAAAGGAATCTTGAAAGCCTCAAATCTAATATTTACATATTGGAAATTAAAAGCTACCAATTAGGTATGCAATATTTATGATAGGGGTAAGTATGTAATACATTTCAAAAAGAATTTGAAATGTTTTAAAATGTGTACTTATTGATAACTATTTGATGAAAAATAGAACTTAATGGAGAGGATGTGGTACTTAAAACCAAATAAATTCAAAAAAAAAAGTACCCATAGCCAATTATCCAAAATAATAAAAAAAAAACATGTGAAGTTGAAATTTTAAAAAATATGGCCTTAAGGCCCAGCCCAGTGGAGAGAAGCATATTAGTGCTGACTCAGTGGACATGTGGTGGACCATAAAAGCGGATCCAAGTTTTATTCAATACATTTTTTTTTCTTAGCGAATTATTTAATATTTATGTGTAAGAGACTCACTTGTATAAAATGAATCCCACCACTGAGTGATTTGCCAAGAATAGAATTAAAGAGAAAATATAATAGAGGAATCTCACTCCCAGAAAAACCAAATAAGCGAGTTTCAAACATTTTTTTTCGTTTAATTGTTTTTCTCTTTTGCAAATCATACTTTTTTTTTGTGCCACAACATACCCAACAACGGACTGTCTTTGTGTAGAAAATATTCATTACAATGGTAATATCATGTTATCGGTGTCATATGGTATCACTAACCAATGAGAATAAACTATATAGAATAAGTGGACTCGATTATTTCAAGGTGTTAGTCAACAAAGTGGTAATTAGAAGTTACTAAAATTGTGGGGGTCCATTTATTCTATATGGTGTATTCTCATTGATTGAGGATAGCATGTCGCACTGATAATATGGTATCATTGTTGTAATGAATATTTTCTAGCCTTAATTTTATTTTTTTATTTTTTTTAGTTCAACGGTCAGGGGTGTTCAGGCCGTCAATCTCAACTAATCCCCTCACTAGTCCAGTCAAATGCAGGTCATCTAAACCGGGACTAGGGTATTCATGAGAGATAAATTCCTCATGGCCTGGCCCCAAGGGGTTGTCAAGTTTTGAACTCATGACGTCTGATTTTACAGCTTGTTTTTGTTACCACTTGAGCTACCCCTTGTAGTTTCATGCGTCTTAATTGGACCACACAATAGATGACAAATGAGTGGGTTTGGTTAAATTGGATTGAGTCTAAAATAAATCCAATCTATTTTCAACTCACGTATTAAATGAGTTATAACGGGTTGGGCTAAACTCATTAATCCGCAAAATAATTAAAATTCGTAATAGACACACATTATTTAACCAAAATATACACATTAGCACACTAAAATATACACACACTATTATATCAAAATAAACACACACACGCTCATTATTATACCAAAATACACACACTATTGACCAAAATATACACACACTATCGCAACAAAATACACACATACTATTACATCAAAACACATACACATTCAATATTCACCAAAATACATATTTACTATTACAACAAAACACACACATATTATTACATCAAAAAACACACACAGAGACACTATTACACCAAAACACAGACACACATACACAATATTACACAAAAATACATACACACTAGTACACCAAAATTGTGTTTCCTGTCTCTCTCCTCTTGTTGTTCCGAATGAACGAATAATGTTCACTCATTTTAGAATGAAATAAAATTAAATCTTGTAATTTATAAAGCAAACTAACACAATTGAAGGGTCAAAGTATGATTTGTGGAAATATATTTCACCCCGTGATGCCGTTGAATTATAGTTGTACACATAAAATGATTGTATGTTGTCTAGTGGAAATATGGACGGACTATAAATTCACGAGAGATTTATTTTTTATGAATTTCATATTCTCGACATGAAATGACTTATCTTTGACCGAATTGAAGAGGAAATTAGTAATGTGCGTGTAAACTGGTCCAAACACCCCTCACCGCAATACCAAAAATAAAAAATAAAATGACTATATTATTCCTGATATAAAGATAATACAATGTTACTTATGAATTTATAAGAACCACCCAGAAATATCATACGTAGGAACATTCTGTGTAGGACTTCTTCTTTTTTTTTTTTTTGGGGGGGGGGGGGGGCGTAATTGTACTGGAGGTCCCTAAAATATTAAGCTTATCTCATTTGATCTCTAATATTTTAATTGTATCATTTTTGTCCTTGAAGTATTGAATATATTTTTATGTGGTCCATCAAGCAAACAACGTCTAGATTGCTAACGATTTTTTATTATAAATTTGTCACGTAATATTACACAAATTTTGGTTAAAGAACTACCCAAATTATACAGTTTTGGATCATGAGTTATCCAAATTTTAATCAAGAGCTATCCATATTATATATTTCTGGTCAAGAGCTACCCAAATTTTGGTCAAGAGTTACCCAAATTATTTTTTGTCCATATTTAAGTATGACGTGATAAATTTATGCTAAAAAACCGTTAATAATTTGAATGTTGTCTGTTTGAAGGATGACATAGAAACATATTTAATATTTCAGGGACCAAAATGATACAATTAAAATATTAAGAACTAAAATAAGACACTCTATACTTTGAGACCTTCAGTATAATTTGATGATGCACAAAATTGGTTTGCACACCACCTGTCAATTAAGTAATATAAAAATGCAGTAGAGTAGAAGGAGAGAGAAGACGAATTTTATAGTGGTTCGGTCAAGGTGACCTACGTCCACTTTGAATGGCAAGGGTCGCCGGGATTTTATTAACTCCGGTGTAGAGAGAGAGCAAATGGTTACAGGCTTTTAGAGAGGAGGAAAGAATTATCTCGAATGAGTCTCATGCCCCCCAAGTATTGGTGGGGCTTACAATTTATAGTCGCTCAGCGTAGTAATTGAATAGCTAGTCTGGCGGTCATAACGGATTGGAGTGATTTAATAGTAATTAATTAGCTGATCCGACGGAGGTGGCGACCTCTTCTCAACGGGCGAGGTAATTACTTGCTCTCCAAAGGACTCGATCAAAGATGAGGAGAGGGTTGACTCCTTACAAGGCGGCGAGGGTGAGGCTCTTGGATGACCCTTACTCTAAGGTGGCTAGGAGGAGACTTTTGGATAACCCTTACTCCAAGTGGCTAGGAGAAGACTCTTGGATGACCCTTACTCTAAGGTGGCTAGGAGGAGACTTTTGGATGACCCTTGCATGTTCTCTGCTGATGTAATAGCTCCTTGAGTCTGATGAGCTTGACTTGCTTGGACCACATTTGGGCTGGACTTGCTGGATCTCTTGGAATTGGGCCATTAGCTTAGAGTGGACTTATAATATGAGTTGGGCCTTTGGGCTTGGCCCATCATTTGCCCCCCATTTCCCTGCGTCTGACGGAACTTGAAAATGAGGGCATTCAGGTTGAGTTTGAATTTTCGGCTGACCGGCATAACTGGAAAAACTTCGGGAGGCCAAAACTTGTGCTTTTAAGCCTTTTTTGAGCTTTTAACAGGATCAATCACAGCCAAAGGCTATGAATGTTATAGGGCTCGTCGAGAGCTTCGATTTGATATATTATGGGCCCCATTTTGAGTAACGGAGCAAAAATTACGGTCAAAATAGCGAGCAGGGAACTGGGCACGCGGTTTTGGGCGAGCAGGCAGCGTCCTAGGCGAGCAGCTAAATTTTTTTTTTTAAAAAAAAAAAAAACTTCGGGAGGCCAAAACATCTGTTTCTAGGCTTTTTTTGACCTTTTTTTAAAAAGCTCATTGTCAACAGGAATGAGTTTTGCTCAGCTCGTCGAGAGCTTCAATTTTGACATATAATACGCCCCGTTTGGAGTTATGGTCAAAATAGCCCTTTTTAAATCCAAATTTTTTTTTCCTTTTTAGGAAATCCCTTTTGATTGGCGATTTCCTCTTTGGCTTCTTGTCTGTAGGACTCCATTAGCTATATAAACTCCTTCTTTCATTCCCCTTCTACACTCTTGAAGAGCTCTAGGCCATAGATTGGGGTTTTTGGGTTTTTCCTTGATTTCAAGAAACCCTAGGTATAAATAGAAACTTTTCCCTTCATTCTTGCCCATTCCATTCAACTTTGAGAGAGTGTCCCTTCTTGAAATTTCTTGGAAACGTAAAGTTAGACATTCTTGAGTTTGGGCACAGATTACTTCAATCAATGTCGACTGAAAGTAAGTTTGTTGATCATGGTGGAGAACTCGAAGAACTTTGTTTGGTTCTTGGAGAGGAGGCGCGCGGCCTGAGGGAGGTGGAGCAGCCGCTGATTGCCTCTGTTGTTCATGTAAGGGAGGGGGCGCCATTGGGTGTCGCTGTAGCTGGTTGAGGCAATCTGGGCGCCACCTTAGGCGCTGAACATGGCAGAGATCTGGGCGCCACCTTAGGTGTTGGACATAGCAGCTTGGGCGAACTCACTGGTCGCGTGGTGGAGCAGAGGAGCAAGCAAAGGGAGGCGATGGCATCCGCTGTGCTGGGCAACCCGTTAGGCGAAGCAGAGGGGAGAGAGGAGGAGGTCTTGGGCGCTGCTTCCGTGCGCGGGTCAGCTAAGCGTGCATCTCAGGTGCTGGGTGAGCATGAGGAGGCCTTGGGCGCTGATCTAGGCGGCCCTAGCAGGCAGCCTGCTCGCCTAAGGGGGCGTGGAGATGGGCGAGGAACCCAAGACGGGCAAGCATGCCAGGTGGGGTCCGACTCGCCCAGGCTTGGGCACCATCCTCGTTGGGCGAGCAGGCCATGGGTCTGATTTTGGGACCGCTAAACTTGTGGCTCATCGGGCGCTTGTTGAGCTGCAGGATGGCCACTGTAGGATGCCTATGACACTAAGTGGAGCTCCCTGAGCAGTGGGTTTCAATTTTGAGGTGCCTAGGGTGCTGGACAGAACGCTCCAAGCAGCAAGTGCTGGCAATGAAGTGTCTACAACATCGGCCTCTGCTTGTGAGGTGCTTGCGCAGCTAGGCACTTTTTGTGGCAATACTTCTGATTATGTGAGTGATCTGGCTCCTTCAGGCGCACCTTTTAAAAATACGCCTCCTCGGGGCCTCTCTGGTGGTGGCTCGGGCAATTCTTCACTCCCCCGCAAGAAAAAGTATAAAAGCAAAGTAGCTGACGATGGGTCCAAGGTAAGTACCCTTGCTAGTTTGCTCAATACTGACGATGACATTCGGAGAATTGTTTCTGCTTATCACATTCCCCCAACTGTGTTATGTCATCGAGCTGAGATGGGCAAGCCTGTCTCTGATGACTCTTCTGGGGATATTGTCATTTATGAGGAGATGCTTGAGGCTGGGCTCAGGTTTCCCATGTCCCCTTCTATCTGTCGCATCCTTGAATATTTTTCACTCACCCCGGGGCAACTGTCACCCAATGGCTGGAGGGTTTTGCTATGCTTTCTGGTGTTGTGGAGGAAAGTGCACCACGAAGATGCTTCTCCGAAAAAGTTTCATGGAGCTTATATTTTGAGTGAAACCCCTGCTCCCAATCGGGGTTGTTATTATTTCACCACGAGAGACAAGTTAATCACTGGATTAAGGTCCAACTGTCATAGTTGAAAATCTCGTTTTATATTTGTCGGTGGAGAATGGGCTGCGGAGGCCGATAGGGCTTTGGTACCAAGAGGATGGGGTACCCCTAAAGAACTTGGTATGCCTCACACTTGCTTTTTCTCTTTTGATTTTTTTTTACTCATCATTCCTTTTGCAGATCCTCTTGTGCTTTCCAAGGATCAAGAGTGGAAGCTGCAAGCGGTGAGGGCTTATCCTAAAAAAGATTTTGGAGTCCTTATGTCCAATAATGATGGTGCTACCTCGAAGTTCGGCGGCTCCTCTTTGAAAAGGAAGGGTGAGTTGATTCTTTTTGTACCTTCCTCCTTTATTTAGTGTTTTTCATCTAGGTAACACTTTATTTTCTTTGTTGTAGATAGGAAGGTGATTGGGTCTCGCCTCTATGGTAGGAGTCCTCCTCCTTCCAAGGTGGCGAGGACGGGCGACGTCTCCCTAGTGACCTCTCCAATGGTTCCGCCCGTGGGGAGCTCTCCTCAATCAACCCCTCCAGCAGTACCTCGGGCGCCCTCTCGTCGAGTGACCCCTCTAGATGTGCCTCCTCATTCGGAGACTCCCTCAGTTGCATATCCTACTCCGGAGTTCCCCTTGTTGGCCGCACCTTCTGCCCCCCTTCATCCACTCCTCATGTGAGAACTTCTTCTAGGGCACCTTCTTAGATTTGCTCCATGCTGGGCAACGCACGGCTCATCAGAGATCGGCTTGGGAGGTTTGTGTGTTCCCATAATGTGACTGAGATTGGTGCCTTGGGCACCAAGGGAATCCTCAACTCTTTTTAGGGAGGCTGGGCTCAGGTAAGGGTTTATTATCTCCCATTTCTCCCTTCCTTCCATGAATTTCTGACACTCTTTTGCCTTTTGTTTGTCTTCAGGCCTCAACTGCATCTCTGTGCTTAATGACAAGGACTATCACTCTTTACAAGCTGAAACATGATCATGAAGTCGTGCAAAATAAGCTTCTAGCTGCTCAGGGGAGGATCGTCGAGCTTGAAGCTGCTGGGAGGGCTTCTGATACTGACCTTCTGGGCGACTGCTCTTGAGACTGAGCTTGTTGAGGTCCGTGAGAGGGCCACGCTCAGTGAGGCTTAGCTTTCGGTGACCCATGGGAGGACAGCAAAGCTCGAGACTGAGCTTGCGGAGGTCCGTGAGAGGGTCATGCTCAGTGAGGCTGAGCTTGCAGAGACCCGCGAGAGGGTCATGCTCAGAGAGGCTGCCGCAGAGGCAGAGGTGAAGGCTGCTCAGGAAAGAGCTTCTCGGGCTGAGGCGGACCTGGAGAATGGCATTGCAAATGTTTTCATTGATGGCTATGAGGAGCTCCGAGAAAAGATTTTCGCTACCTTCCCCGATATTGATGTCTCCGACTTCGTGGCAACTGAGGCACTTGATGAAAGTGATGGAGGTTCCGACGATGCCGAGGGTGATGACAAGGAGGAGGATGACGACCATGAGAGTAGTTAGAGTGCTAGAGACTTTTTGATTTTTCCCTTTTTTGTTTTTGTTTTTTTTTTAGAAAAGCATTTTGTAGCCTTACTTTTGTGAAATTGGTTTTTGCCACTAATGCTCTTTTGAACTTGAATACAAAAATGCAAAGATCTTTTGAGTAAATCTAGAAATTTTATTTTATTCATTTCACTGCTTATGTAAAGCAATATCAGTAATATTCCCAAAAAAGTACAAAAAATAAAATCAAGTCCGCAACTTTTCTACTTTAACTCTCTCAAGGTGTCACTGGTAGTACCTCTTCAAGTGCTCGACATTCCATGGATGGGGCAAAACCTTCCCCTCAGAACTCTGAATCTTGTAGGTGCCCGGCCTCACCATTTCTGTTATGAGGTAGGGTCCTTTCCAGTTCGGTCCCAACTTTTCTTCTCGTGAATCCTTTGTGGCGAGGATCACTTTCTTAAGGACCAAGTCTCCTGGTTTGAAAGAACGAGGCTTCACCCTCGAGTTGTAGTACTTTGCCATACGACGCTTGTACTCCACGTTGCGGACCACAACCATCTCCCTTGCCTCCTCTACCAAGTTGAGGTTGATGCGGAGTCCTTCCTCATTGGTGACAGGGTCGTGGTGTTGGACCCTTAGAGAATGCACCCCGATCTCCACAGGAATGACTACCTTGGTTTCAAAGGCGAGGGAGAAGGGAGTTTCTCCAGTTGAAGTTCTTGGTATGGTCCGATAGGCCCATAATACGTCTGGGAGCTCGTCGACCCAAAGAATTTTTGCCTTTTCGAGCCTTGTCTTTAGGTTGCGTAGCACCATTCTCATCATGACCTCTGCCTGCGGGTGCGCCGGGCTGGAATGAGGTTGCTTTATTTAAAGGTCGGAGCAGAAGGAGTTCAGAATCTTATTGTCGAACTGCTTGGTGTTGTCGCTAACAATGGTGTGGGGTATCCCGAAGCGACAGACCAGGTTTTTCCAGATGAAATCTTTTACTTTTACGTCTGTTATCTTTGCTAAGGGTTCTGCCTCCGCCCATTTAGTGAAGTAGTCCACCGCTACCACCACGAACTTGCATTGTCCTTTGCTGAGAGGTAGGGGGCCTAGGATGTCGATGCCCCATTTGGAGAAGGGCCATGGACTTGTGACGACCGTGAGCTCTTCTGGCAGTTGTCTAGGCATAGTGACGAAGCGCTGACATTTGTCGCACTTCTTGGCAAATTCTTGGGCGTCCCTCATCATAGTAGGCCAGAAGTAGCCTTGTCTGAGCGCTTTGTGGGCGAGGGAGCGCCCTCCAGAATGATTCCCACAAATCCCCTCATGGATCTCCCTCAAGGCATAGCCGACTTCTTCAGGCGAAAGACACCGCAGTAACGACAATGAGTAGCCTCTTGTAAAATAGTAAACTTGGAGGCTCTCATCCTGAGCTTCCTGGCTTCCAGAGGGTTATCAAGCAACGCATCTTCCTGGAGGTATGCCTTTATTGGGGTTATTCAGTTTGCCTCGGCAGATGCACAGTTGACACTTGTAGCTTCCGCGTCTAACTTGCTTGGTTCGAACTGGTGACCCATGAATGTTGGTCCTAGTGGGGCTTCTGAGGATTAGGCAGCCTGGCTAGCGCATCAGCGGCCATGTTCTCCTCCCACGGGATGTGGGTGATTTGAAAGTTTTGGAACTTCGCGACCAAGGCTTTCACCATGGCGAGGTACTCCTGCATTCTGGTTCTCTTTGCTTCAAACTCGCCCTTTACTTGGTTGACTACTAGCTGAGAGTCACTGTGAGTGATGAGGTGTTGGGCTTCCATTTCAATTGTCAACCTTAGTCCAGAGAAGAGGGCCTCAAATTCTGCCTCATTGTTGGAGGCGATGAAGTGGAGCTTTACAGCATACTTGATATGAGTGCCATCGGGGCTGATCAGGATTAAGCCAGCTCCACCTCCTTTATTGGTTGAGGAGCCATCTACATAAAGCTTGCAGAGTGGCGAAGAGGAGAGTTCGGAGAGCATTGCGGGAGCCAGGTTGGGGTGACAGGGCTCTAGGCTGGGCACCAAGAGGGGCCTGTGCGCCAGGCCTGGGCGTCTGGGCGCCTGAGGAGGAGTTCTGGGCGCCAGGGAAGGAGTTCTGGGCGCCTGGGAGTAGCTGGGTGCCTGAGGAGGAGGTCTGGGCGCCAGGGAAGGAGGTCTAGGTGCTTTAGGAGGAAGTCTGGGTGCCAGTTTGGGCTCCCGGGAGTGTCTTGGTGCCTGGACCGGGTGCCTGGGTGTCCTCATCGGGTATCACCTTGCTTTGGGTGTTCGAGCTCGATGTCTGAAGCGTGGAATGTTCACTGATCTCCCCTGCGGGTGTAAGCTCAACAACAAAATCCGCCAAGGCTTGTGCTTTGATAGGCGTCCCTTGGTTGGTACTGGATATCGAACTCGCCTAGTTCCACTGTCCATTTTAGGAGTCTCCCGGATACATCTGGTTTTCTCAGGACTCTCTTTAGAGGCTGGTCTGTGATTATAACAACAGTGTGACTCTGAAAGTAATGTCGTAGGCGTCTTGCTGTTGAAATAAGGGCCAGCGCTAATTTTTCTAGCTCTGAATATCTGATTTTCGCTCCCCGGTATGCTCTGTTCACATTATAAATTGGCTTCTGTACTTCGTCACTATTCCTGATGAGGACAGAGCTCACTGCCGATGGGGAAGCAAAAAGGTATAGATATAAAGTTTCACCAGATGTAGCGTGTGAAAGGAGTGGAGGTGTAGCCAAGTAGGATTTAAGCTTTTGGAAAGCTTCCTCTGCCTCAGGTCCCCACTCGAAGGCCTTTCGGAGAATTTTGAAGAAATTTGTCTGCAGACTTGGAAACGAACCTAGTGAGTGCTGCAATTCTCCCATTGAGGCACTGGAGCTCCTTGGTTGAGGATGACGACTTCATATCTAAGATTGCTTTGATCTTGTCGAAGTTCGTCTTGATTCCCCCCTAGTTGACCAGAAAGTCAAGGAACTTTCCTGAGCCTATGCCAAAGGCGCACTTCTTATGATTCAACTTCATGTGGTATGACCTGAGAATGTTAAAAGTTTCTTGGAGGTGGTCAATATGATCTGCTGCTGCGAGACTTTTTACCAGCATGTCGTCCACATAGACCTCCATTGTTTTCCCGATCTATGACTGTAACATCCTATTCACGAGTCTCTAATAAGTTGCTCCTGCGTTCTTTAACCCGAAGGACATGACTTTGTAACAGTAGGTCCCCCTTGGAGTGATGAACGATGTCTTCTCCTGGTCTGGGGGGTGCATGCTAATCTGGTTATACCCAGAATATGCATCCAAGAAAGTGAGCAATTCATGTCCTGCTATGACGTCGATAAGGAGATCGATTCGTGGTAGTGGGTAGCTATCCTTCAGGCATGCCTCGTTGAGCTCGGTAAAGTCGACGTAGAGGTACAACTTCTCATTAGCTTTAGTCACCATCACCACATTTGAGAGCCACTCAGGATAGGCTACTTCTCTTAGCGTTCCATTCTCTATCAACTTTCTCACCTCCTTTTCCATTGCTTGGGCCTTTTTAGTGGAGGCACCCCTTAGCTTTTGGCGAACAGGCTTGTGGTGAGGGTCGATGTTGAGGCGGTGGGTGGCGACCTCAGGGTCGATGCCCTCCAGGTCCGCATTTGACCACGCAAAAACGTCCATGTTACGCTTTAAAAAGTCTATGAGCTGGCAGACCAAGTCTTCAGAAAGGGAAGAGCCATTGTACACTCTTCTGTCTGGATGCTCCTCATCCAAGGTCACTGGGGTGAGCTCCTCGACTGGTTCTCCTCTTTCTATAGTGGCGTCATCCTTTGGGTCGAGGACCTCCACTTGCAGTGCCTCTTGTGGCTTCCTTGCTTTCATGGAGGAAACGTAGCACTCTCTTGCAGCTACTTGATCTCCCCGGACCTCTCCGACTCCATTTGAGGTTGGAAAACGGAGGATAAGATGGCAGGTGGAGGGCACAACTCTTAGGGTGCTGAGAGCTGGTTGCCCTAGGATAATGTTGTAGGCTGAAGGGCAATCTATCACAAGGAAGTTGACCATGATCGTGGAACTTTGGGGTGCTGCACCGGCAGTGACTGGTAAGGTGATGGACCCTAGGGGATACACCTTCTCCCCGGAGAACCCAATGAGGGGCGACCTAATGGGCTGCAGTCTCTCCCTGCCCAAGTTGAGGTTGTCATAAGCCTCTGCGAACAAGATATCCGCAGAGCTGCCGCTGTCCACAAGAATCCTCCGCACCTGGAAGTTGGCGATGGTCATGGTGAGCACCAGAGGGTCGTCATGGGGGTGCTATATTCCTTCCAAATCTTTATCTAAGAAGGATATGACCTCGCTGTTGCCATGTTTGGGTGCCTTAGATGGGCGCAATTCGTCGGGGTGCCTAATTTTCCTGGTATGAGCCTTCATAGCGGAGAGAGATTCTCCTCCCCCTACAAACCCTCCGGAGATGGTGTGAATTTCTTTGATGGGCTGTTGGTCTTCCTGATTACGAGGTGGCGCTGGCGTCTGTCCTCTGCCGGTAACATATTGGCGTAGGTGACCTCGTTGGATGAGCTCCTCAATCAGTCTTTTGAGGTCATAACAGTCGTCGGTGTCGTGGCCATGGTCGCGATAGAAACAACAATATTTGTTTGGGTTCCTACGGTTTGGGGGAGACTTCATTCTCCCTAACCACTTTACTGCGGGGTCATCCTGAATCTATAATAGGATGTGCCCGATAGAGGCATTGAGGGGAGTGAAGGCTTTTCGATCTTTCTGGGGAGTAGGACCGAGCCGGTCTTTGGCAGGTATCCTCTCTGTCCTCCTACGCTTGTTATTACTATTCTTCTTGTCGTCCCTGTCTCTTTCCTTTATTTTCTCCTCAGTTCTAGAGGACTCACCTCGTCTGGCCCTTGTAATGTCTTCAGCGTTCATGTATATTTGGGCCTCTGCTAGTAACTCAGGCATGCTCTTCGGTGGGCGCTTCATTACTGAGAAGAGGAAGCTTGATGATCGGAGACCTCCCAAGAAGGCGGTCATGCTGACTTTTTCATCAGGCTCCTCCACCTGAAGGACCTCCTCGTTAAAACGAGTGAGGTAGCTTTTCAGGCTCTCATATCTCTTCTGCTTTATGCTGAGCAGGTGGGTAGCAGGTTTTTGGTGGCGGCGTCCTCCAATAAAATATGACACGAAGGACCTGCTCAGCTCAGCAAATGTGCCAATGGAGGCGGGGGAGATCTTGGCGAACCATTGTCGAGCGGATCCCTTCAGGGTGGTTGGGAACGCTCGGCACATGATTTCGTCGGGGACGTTGTGCAGCTGCATTAAGGTCTTGTAAGTTTCGAGGTGGTCCAGTGGATCCTTCGTACCGTCAAAGGTTTCGACGGATGGCATCTTGAACTTCTGAGGAAGTGGGTGGTTCGCCACATCAGGTTTGAAAGGCGTGTCGATTCGCCTTACGAGGTAATCCACTGTCTCGTGTCCCTGTGCCTTCATAGCGTTGAAGACGTCACCCAGTTGATTTTGCACCTCCTTAATTTTTTCTTCCCAGTGATTGGGAGCTCCTCTGGAATTATCGTGGAGATGGCTCCCATGCTCCATGTTTTGGTTTTCACCCTCATTCTCTTGGAAATGAGGGTCTCCACCTTGAGAAGTGGGAGCTGGAGGCGCTTCATGGTGCGGGGCTCACCTATATGGGGCGCCCAAGTGGGGAGCTCCTTGACGCCCAGGGCGTGGAGCTCCTCTAACTTGAGGTCCTCCAGGCTGTGCTCCTCCTTGTCCGGCGAGCATGAGTTGCAGGATCTGCTGGTTTTGGGCCACAAGCTGTTGTATGGTCTCCGACATCTGCTGCGCATTTAGGACAGGATTGGTTGGTGGAGGAGCAACCTCCTCCTCTCGTGATGGATTATCCTCAAGTTGATTCATCGATCTGGTGGTGACTGCCATAGATTCAACAGAAGAAATTGTTTTAGAAGTGAGAATTTTGTCTTTCCCACAGGCGGCGCCAAACTGATGATGCACAAAATTAGTTTGCACACCACCTGTCAATTAAGTAATATAAAAATGCAGTAGAGTAAAATGAGAGAGAAGACAAAATTTATAGTGGTTCGGTCAAAATGATCTACGTCCACTTTGAATGGCAAGGGTCGCCGTAATTTTATTAACTCCGGTGTTGAGAGAGAGCAAATGGTTACAGGCTTTTAGAGAGGAGGAAAGAATTATCTCGAATGAGTCTCATGCCCCCCAAGTATTGGTGGGGCTTATAATTTATAATTGCTCAGCGTAGTAATTGAATAGCTAGTCTGGCGGTCATAACAGATTGGAGTGATTTAATAGTAATTAATTAGCTGATCCGGCGGAGGTGGCGATCTCTTCTCAACAGGCGAGACGGTTACTTGCTCTCCAAAGGACTCGGTCAAAGATGAGGAGAGGGTTGACTCATTCCAAGGCGGCGAGGGTGAGACTCTTGGATGACCCTTACTCCAAGGTGGCTAGGAGGAGACTCTTGGATGACACTTACTCCAAGGTGGCTAGGAGGAGACTCTTGGATGACCCTTGCATGCTCCCTGCTGATGTAGTAGCTCCTTGAGTCTGATGAGCTTGATTTGCTTGGACCACATTTGGGCTGGACTTGCTGAATCTCTTGGAATTGGGCCATTAACTTAGACCGAACTTATAATATGAGTTGAGCCTTTGTACTTGGCCCATCATAATTAAATTTTTTTTTTTGGTGCAAACTGTGTTGGACTTCTGGGGATGGGAAAATGCTGATCACATGAAACAGACGAATCTCCAACAATGCAGCTGGAGCTTGAACCCAAGTGGGGCCCAGGAAGGCTGAACGCATAAAATGATAATAACGAATTTAAACCCAATCTTGCAGTGAGTACCCAACCCATTTCAAGAAAGAAAACCCATTGGGTACCCAATTTAAACACATTTTAACTCATAAAAATTAGAGGGATTTAGAGATGAGTCCCTAAGCTCAATAGGATTCTAAAAAAAAATCAATCGTCAATTTTTTTTTAGATTAGGTTTCTGTTAAAAAGTCAAAATAATGAATATAACTAACGCTTTTTACAATTATAAAAAATAATGACAATGCATTGCCTAATATAAATACCTATTCTAAAAACTACTTCGTCATAATATACATTGTTCTCCATAAACACAAATATATATATATACACTTTTGAGTCAAAAATAAAAAGTACGTAATAAAAAAAAAAAAAAAGTTAAGTAATAAAAAAATATAAAAAATAACAGGTACGCAATAATTGTCAAAACATGTATACTAAAACACAAATCATTAGACAGGTACACTAAAACACAGATCGTTAACGTATCTTCTTCTCCATAAACACAGATTATCAGACATATACACTAAAACACATATCGCCAGACAGGTACACTAAAATACAGATCGTTAATATACCTTCTTCTCTATAAACACAAGTTGTTAGACAGGTACACTAAAATACAAATCGTCAAACATCATCATAATATCAAAATTGCTTAGTTTATGAGTTTGAATTTCAAAACTGATAGACAACATCGCAAAACCTCAATAACAAACGCAAAAAAAAAAAAAAAACTATATTTCAGGCTGAAATCATGTGATGAGGGCAAAATAGGTAATGAAAACCAATAATTAACAATCTCTTAACATTTGCTCCAACACAAAGATCACATGCAAGTTTTTTTAAAAATCGAAAAACTTTTTTTATAGTAAAATTCAGTAGAACTAAAATTAGTTTACACATAAAAAGAGGGACCGTAACCTAATTTACTATAAAAATTAAACCAAATAATAATATGCAACTTGATTATAACTCTTATTAATAAAAACAAATACTCAACCCATTTATTCATGAATAAGTTAGACGAATTAATAAATTATGAGTTAAAATTGTCACCTTAGACCAGACCATTTGCCCAGTGGCCTTGGTCGTGGGGCATTGACCATTTCCTATGACTTTAACCAAGAAAATCCAAAAACCCATAAGCTTGTCCACATTTTTAGATAAGTTTGGTTTCCTATTCAATTCAAGAGGATTAATTATAATTTATCTATATCTATACTATTTATAAATATTTGCATTTGCGAAATTTTTTTGATTTTCTATTTTATCCCTAATTATTATAATAAACTTAATTATACCCACCTATATACTTTCATCTAATTTTTATTTTTTACTCTTATTTGACTTTCAACTTGTTTTCTTTTATAAACACTTCTAAATTTTTTTGAACTCATTTTATTAGTAGTACAGTTACATACAATCTTCTATAACCATATGAATAAGTAAAGTCTTGTACATGTTAAATTATTATGTACATGTAGTTATCAGATTGAATTCTACATTCAAATATATGTTATATTTTATTTTTTAATATGCAATAATATAATAATATTATAAATGATCTAATCAATTTATTTAACAAAATAAAAATTAATAATTCTATAATATAATTAGTTGTGCAAATGCTTGAAATAAATGACAGATTAAGTACTTAAAATCTTCTTTGTTCCAGCCATCTATTTTGTCTTCTCTAATGCATGTTGGAGTATTACAGACCTTCCATGGTGACATACAATGGAGGTGGTGTTGATCATAGGTTCAAGGAAGAAGACAATGGTCTTTCTACAATTTCAATATTTAAAAAGGTTATTTTTGTCTTAAATTTTTTTTTCCCACACAGATCAACTCTCAGATTCTGCATGGGACACACCTCCAGTTAAGTTTGACAGAATCATTAACAGTTTACTTTAGTCTATAATCCACATGAGGGTTATGCGGACATTTTTAAATACTAGGGAGGTTATGTGCATTTAGAGTATACCAGAAGGAGTTAAAGTGAAGTTTATCCTTAAAATTTCAATTGCAACATTCAAGCCCTTAGAATTTTAATTGAGTTTTAATTTAGTCCTTAAATGAAAACTCACTAATTTATCATGACATAATTGTCTTTTTGTGATCAACATGTGATTTAGATAAAAAAATATATTTATTTGGTGAAAAATCTATTTTTGTGTAGGTTAATCCTATTATATTTCATGTGATTTTAAGAATAAAAGATAACAAACCCGAAAATAAAAATAAAGTGTGAGAATGTGAAAGATATTGTTAGACAAAAAAACGAAATATCGATGTATTTGAGAGAGAGATGTTTTGTTGATTACATATATTTTTATGAACAAGTCGTCTGACGTATTTTTGTTAGGATAAATTAATAGATTTGAATGGTAGAATTTAATTAAAACTCGCTTAAAATTTCATGATATAATTGTATCAATTAAAACTTCATATTTTTACCAACAAAATATTATTTGTATATTTTCAGGGTATAAATTATAAATTACCTTGACAAAAAAAAAGTTTATAAATTACACGATCCAAATGCACAAATCCCGAAAGCCAAAGCATCATATACTTTAGAATAAACTACACATATAATTCTTAAACTATGATTCTTGTATTAATTAAAATTCTTATTTTTTTTTGTATCAATTGAACTCCTAGACTCTCTAATTATATTTCTATAAGAAAGTGACGTATTGTGTCACTTACATTATACAAATGATTAGAATAAACTATACATATAACCCTTCAAGTTATGATTACTATGTCAATTAACTACTAAAACTTTTTTTTTGTGTCAATTAAACCTTTGAACTCTCTAATTGTGTCAATTGAATCATTTTGTCTTCTTATGTTATATAGACACGAGAATGACACACTCTAATAGTGGCAGACATAGGGGCTCGAGCTCAATTGGTAAAATTAAAGAGTTTAGAGATTCAATTAATATAAAATAAAATTGAAAAACTTAATTTATAAAATAATCATAGTTTGGGAGTCATATATGTAATTTAAGTAGATTTTTTCTTTAGTGGCCTTCACCAAATCCATTACTTTCTTCTGGAGGATCAAATCCGTTACTTCCCAAGAGAGAGAAAGATGGTCTGTGTCGGTTTCATCTTTTAATGTCGCCGGAGAGAGAGAGAGAGAGAGAGAGATAGGAGCTTTGAATTGGGGGTTTAATGAACAAATTTATGTTGCAGAGTGGCGTTAAACGTCAGTAATCAATACCAAAACGGGTAACCACCTCGGCCGTCACTCCTCCGGACACCGCAAGCACCGTACAAATGGCGGGAGTGGCTCATTTCCCGATGAAACCGCAGGTCCATCCTATAAATATGGACCGTCAGATCAAGCTTCACCCATAACTAGCTCAGCTACCAAGTCTTCTAACATGGGGTTATCTTTGCCTTACTCTCACGTCGATTCCTCTTTAAGAGCTCTCGCCGGCCAAGCCGAGGGCTGTGGCCGCTTCGCCGTCGGAGGACTTCACGGTGCCCTCCATCACGTCACCACTCTTGCAGGTCACCTCTAATTTCTCATGTATAAGTTGTTTATACTCGTACATAAAGCTGAGGCTGGTGCTGATGTTATGGTTTTGTGATTGTTTACTGTTCAAGTGGATTATTTTAGAAACTCATTCGAAGAGTATTATGAAGTTTTGATGTTTAATTTTATGGGGTTTATGAAAATGGTACAAACTAGTTCGTGGGTTTTAATGGGAAATTGATCACATAACTTCAATTTGATTACCAGTTTGATTTGATTGAGACATTTGTTGAATTGTTGTGCTAGTATTTTATAGAAACATCATACCTAAGGGACGGTAGCAAACACAGAGGAGCCACATCCCTCCAGATACATGGTTCGTTACAATTAACTGCAAACTTTGTTAAACTATTTGCAACAAAAAATTACCGCCTCGTTGAACCCATGAAGTTGAGAAGTATTGAAAATGATCGAGATAGTCATGAATCTGGTCCACAAAGATCCCAAACTCAACATTTCCTCGTGTTCACTGGAAACTGCATTTATCACATTATGTTTGTCATCTTCCAGTTGGATGTTGACAAAACCTGAATCCATTGCAAACTTTACCGCCAAAGATGCTGCCAAAGCTTCAGCATGTTTGAGTTGTTGCAAGCAGCTGATCCTTTTAATTAATCCAGCTACAAAGTTCTCTGCACAATCTCTAATAACGACTCCAATCCCAGAAGCTTTTATTGAGCTAAAAGCGGCTCTGTCAAGGTGTCCATTGATTTCCTCTATCAGAAAGAACGCCATACAGCTGCAATACTGTGCCTTCTTGTGCTTATGTGAACTGATCATAATAGGAAGCTGAAAGCTCAATAATCTGAATCGGAGTTTGATAAAATGAATTCTTGAATATGGTTTAGTAGTTTGTGAGGTTAAAGATATATGAAGAGTAATGGGAAAAGATTGCCCAAAATTATTAGAAATTATCAGGTTGATTTTATTGAGATAATGTCATGATAGTACTGCATACATTTAGCATTGCAAGTTTTGGGAAGTGAAATTGATGCGAATTGCTATTTAGAAAGCGAATTGCCGACATCATCATCTGGGGTTTTACTGATGTGGTGATCATTCTTGGAATGACTCCATCAGTTTAGAGTTATAATGTCAAAATTTGTTCAAAATTTCAAATTGAAAGACTGGATTTTGACAGGTCTCCTCTGAGATGTGGTTAGGTTTTACTGTTAACTCAAAGGCGTTATCTTTATTATACATCTTCTTTTTTTTTGGGTAATTTGGTACGAATATATGCTATTGTCATGCTGAATCCGTGAAACATACTGATAATGTGTGACGAGTAGCGAATGTTGCACTGCTGAGATACTTTATTTTGCTTTTTCTTGTGTATTATTGTAGATGATGGGCCAGGATCACTTCGTGATGCATGTCGCAGAAAAGAACCTCTGTGGATTGTCTTTGAAGTTTCGGGCACCATTGAGCTCTCGTCTTATTTGAATGTGTCATCCTACAAAACCATTGATGGTCGGGGCCAAAGGATCAGACTCACAGGAAAGGGTTTCAGGCTGAAGGAGTGTGAACATGTTATTATATGTAATCTAGAGTTTGAAGGAGGTAGAGGACCTGATGTCGATGGCATTCAAATTAAACCTAAATCAAAGCATATATGGATAGACCGTTGTAGTCTCCGTGATTATGATGACGGACTGATTGATATAACTCGAGAGAGCACAGATATTACTATTTCCAGGTGAGCTGAATCTACAACATTTGGAAGTTAATGTTGTTTTGGTCTATGTCTTTAAACTTTGAATCTTTGCATTCAGATGCCATTTTTCACAGCATGACAAGACTATACTCATTGGAGGAGACCCTTCTCACACTAATGATAGATGTATTCGGGTGACGATTCACCATTGTTTTTTTGATGGGACCCGACAACGGCATCCACGTGTAAGGTTTGGGAAAGTACATTTATATAACAACTACACCAGAAACTGGGGGATTTATGCCGTTTGCGCCAGTGTTGAATCTCAGGTTATGATACTTTCAACAATTACATATATGTACACACACACACACACATTCATAATGTGTTAGTTTTTTCATGGCTTGAAAACTTCTTTTGAGGATTTAATTGTTTGATTCTATCCTGAGTTACTTGTCTAATTATCATTGCTGATGTTTTTGATTTCAGATATATTCACAATGCAATATATATGAAGCAGGACAGAAGAAGGTTGCTTTCAAATATCTGACAGAGAAGGTACATTGTCTAATTGTGTGTTTCTTCAAATATAATTTTAAAAGTTATAAACATCATTGGTAATTCATATAGTTGTAAAAGAGTGTATAGAGCATAGTTTTAAAACCCGGCCTGGACATAAACTCGGGAAAGAGACCGGGTCAATGGGTCACTGGTTCAACCGTTGAGGCACTGGTTGGACCGGTAATATAATCAAAAAATAAAAAATAAATATTAAAGATAATAAATAGGCTAAAAAATTGTAGTAATTATAAAAATAACATGGTTAATGTATATTACATCAAACAAAAAATCTAAAATCATCAAACATGTATCCAATGCATTCAATTTTCAATATAGCTTGTAAATTTTAAGTAGAGAAAAATACATCTATGATAACAGTGACTTAGGTTTATTGCAGATTAGGTAACATATCAAGTCCAATTAGAATTACTTGTTAGCATGTAGATTAATCTAACACAATTAATCTGCCAACCAGCTTTCAAAATTTAGGAAACATTGTACAAAACATTTCTTAATAATGGATATAAACATTTCTTATTATCTAACCCATTTCTTATTATCTAACACAATCCAACAGTGGTTCATTTTTCAATGGGTTAGTACAAAACATGTTTTGAAATGTATGTTGGATCTAATTTTAAGCTCAATTCATGTTTATTTGAATCATGATCTTAAATCTGGAGGGCCACTAAAGTTTCTCAATTTTAGTGTTTGTAACTTGAAAGTGTAAGACTTACCCAAAAAAAAAAACTTGAAAGTGTAAGTGTGGTGGCGGTTATATCAAAATAGGCCAAAAATCTAAAATTGAAAATGTGATAATCAATATTTAAATTGACCCAAAATTTATACACAACAAATCTGAAACATCAGACAAGCAGAGAGAAAGAGAGAGAGAGATGTACCTGTTGGAGTGTTAAATGGAGGAAATGCGTAGACTCAATTAAGTGAGAAGCCAATTCGTCAATGAAGGAGGTGAAGAATCGCAGCAGGTCGCAGTTTCTTCGCTTTTCCTGCCTTCGTATGTTTGTTGTTCCTACCTACCAAGCTACCACGATCGCTGATCGCAAGCTTGCAGGGCAGAGAGAGAGAGGCTGGCTGGGTATTCTTCGTCGAGGAGCCGAGGGTTCAAGAGAGTTCGGCTGTCTTTGTTTCAGAAGAGGCAAAGCAATTAGGGCAAAAATGCCCAAAGTTTGGTTTTTATATCATTTTAAAGTACCCGCCCGGTTTGGCATAACCCGTCCAGTTTGAACGGTTTCGTTAAAAACCGGCCGGTTCATTGGGTCATTAACGGTTTCCATGCTTAACCGATCTAATTAAGTAACCGGCCCGGTTTGGAGTCCGGTTTGTCGGGTCAACCCGCCGGGCCGGGCCGGGTTTTAAAACACTGGTATAGAGAGTTCTTTGTCTGGTATCTGTCTTAACCAAGGGTTGTGTTTTGATGGTTGTTTGGACTGACCGAGTGAAGGATTCCTGGAGGATTCAAGAACCCAAACTCCATTTTGAAGAAGAAAGAAGGCAGATTTCCATATTAAATAAACTGCGAAAGAGTGATTGCTTGCCATTTGAGGTCCAAGTGGCCGTTGTATTGTTGATAGTAAACTGATAATGTACATTCTTCATTCATTTGTTGGTTTTCTGTTTTGAGTCGCCTTTCCATCCTCTGATGCAATATTAGTTGAGGATCTCTTACATTCAGCCAATTGTAGTCAAGTTCCTTCAGTCATGATAATTTTTCATTGGCCTTTTAGGAGCTTCCAATGGTCATCATTTTTGAAGTGATGATCCATCCTACATATGCTTTACCAATTTTAAACACTCATGACTGCTCCATCATCTAATTGCTATTTGTTAGCAAAATCTCTAAATTTATGCTTTTGGGTAGATTTTGAGGAAAATTTGTTGTCTTTTTTTTTTTCCCACTTTTTTATTGGAATTTCTTTTAATGAAAAGCAAAATTTCTGAAATGACTTCTGCCAACATTTTTGAAGACAGAATTTTTTTATACTATATTTGCAGTTGTCTCATTCTCTCCCCCTCCAAATTTAATCTGTTGAGATTGAGTTGGTTTTAATCTATTCACTTACAGTACTGTTGATTGAGTTGGTAACCGATGCTCTTCCCCACCTTTTTGGGATTTTCAACCATATCCTTTTGCTATTTCCATTTGTCGGTATTTTCCAAATTTTGAAAGTATTTTCACTCTTTATTTTTTGTGGTTTGGGGGACCCCAACAATCCATGCTTGAAACCAATTTGGACAATTTTAACATAGACTTTGACTTGGTTCGTTACCCCTCCCCATGGTTTCTTCTTCTTCTTTTGTTTTTTGCCTTCGTTTTGTTTCCTGTTACCACCTGGTCATAGCAGGCAAGGGGTGGTTAATGAAAGTCTTGAAGCATCAATCAGATTTGGGTAGTTGTACAGAAAAAGAGGAAAACAAGATGAAACCCTGTTTTGAGCAATGAAAGTTCGAGGAAAAGGAGGCCCCTCCCCCGCGCGCCGGGGGAGGGGGGGGGGGGGGGGGATTGTGGGCATTGTCAACCTAGGTTTGGATTAACGATTTCTTGAGTTGAGCTGGACAGATGGGCAGTTTTTCAAGAGTAGCTAAGGCTATTTTTTATTATTATATTGGGTCAATGGTAATCAATGTTATTAATAACTGTTTTAAGTAGTCATATTGTAGTGGATTATTAAAACACACAAAGAAACTTGACTTATTTAGGAGAAAATAAAAGAGATGCTTTTCCAAGTCTAAATTACATTCTAAATCTTTTTCCACGGACATTTAATTCCATTATGCAAATCCTTAGAATTGACGAGGAGTCTTCGGTTCCATAATGTAATTGCATTGTTGGTCATCATGTACTGTAGGCAGCTGATAGGGAAGAGGCATGTACTGGCTGCATCAAATCCGAAGGGGACTTGTTCATTACTGGAACTCAACCGGGTTTATTGACCACCGCTACTGGAAGTAGTACATTTCATCCCAGTGAATACTACCCTACCTGGACAGTGGAAGCTCCAATTGATGCTCTTAAACATGTTCTCCAACATTGTACAGGATGGCAGTGTGTCCCACGACCAGCCTGATAAAAAACTGGTTGTTTTACAGCTTGAAGGAGTTCCATATATTCATGCACATCTCTACTGTTCCTACTGTGTTTTGTTTTGTTTTGTTTTTACAGTACCCAAAGCCCCTGGCATTACAATGTTTTGTTTTTACTTGAGATCCACCATTCAGTCTTGTTATGCCTTTGTTTCATTGATAAGCATATTCAGTTTAGTTCCATTCGACGCTAAAATCTCTTTGCATGCGGAGTAAGGCTAGTATTTGACAAATTCGCAGACAGCCTGTGATTGAATATGGCTCATTCGACACAATTGACTGACTGATTATGATTGAATAGATCAAATGCATGGGGCATTTAACTCGGGGCTTTTTTTGGTGGAGTAATTAATGCTTGACAAATTAGCAAACAGCCTGTGATGGTGGTGACCCGGTATTTAAAAAGAACAACTAGACTGACAACTTTTTGGTCATGGTCCACAGGAAAATTAAATATATTTGAGGGGGTATGTTAATTATGTACAAATTTTTTAAGTGTGGTTTAGTGGTCGAGTCTGAGTTTTAGTAATTCAAAGGTCTCGGGTTCTAAATTTTTTATACCCTATAAGGGTCAACTGCCCTTATTCTTCAATGAATATGTTCTAAATCCGTTCGGATTATAATGGCTAATATTTGAGTTTAAAGTAGTAATCGATATAAACTTAGACTCTCGATACTAAAAAAATAAAATAAAATATGTACAAAGTTGGTCATTATGTTTGAAAAGAAATACGTGGGAAAGTTGGAAAGAACATGTGCATGTGCTGACAGAAGTTAAGATAGAGACTTTTTTCGTGTGGACAAACTTTTGATCTTAGATTTTTCAAAATTTAAAAATAAAAAAGAGTCATTCAATGAATGTTAGTTTAATAACTATATAATCCGCAAATGAAGACAATTCCCGCGACTTTGTGTTATTTAAATAACACCAAAATAATATTTACTTTTGCGTCAAAGTCCGTCCTCGTTTTTTTTCAAATGTATTTAATGATTTATTTAGTTTCGGTCTTTGATCATGCTATCTTATAACTTATGGCTCCTTGATACCTTTCAATACCCATGCACATATGTCATGGTTTAAACAGTATCTTTCAGGAATTACTTTGCGACAACGTTGGTTTGTGGGCCTATACAAATCAATGCTGGGCCCAGGAAAACATTGTCATTCTTCCAAACTTGTGGGCACAGATTTGAGTTTTTTAACATTAGTGCTGGAAAGATTTGATTTAACTTATGTTTCGTTTGTTGAAGGGAATCCAAAGTTAGAGAGATGGGCAAATAAAAGGGATAGATTTTTGATCATTTGAGAAAGAAAAAATATTTTCTCCTTTTTGTCTGGAAGAATTAATTTTTTATTATTTGGTATTAGAAGAAAAATGAAAAGAAAGAAAATATGTATAGACTGAACTTATAATTATACCTTTACATATGAAAAAATAAATTTTTTATAATAAATAAATCTTTTTAAATAAAACGCTTAGTAAGAGATAACAGATAAATTTTTTGTGGGTTTGTTAAATCAGAGAGAGAGGGGGGGGGGGTAATTGGTATTCAGCCGGTGAGTAACATGCTTATTGGACTAGTTCATCTGCTACATGTTATCTTTCTTCTTTGTTGAATCTTCGTACATGTGTTTGATAGATGAGAAGTAAATAAAGGGCAAAAAAATAAAAGCACCATCAATAGTCTAACCTCTCTCTTTTTCCTTCTATTTTTCGTCCAAAATTTGGAAGAAATTTTTTTGATGGACTTAGAGGAAAGAGAATCCTTCCAATTTTTCTTTTCATCTTATTTACGTTCTTCTATTTTCCTTTCACCATATTTTCTACTCTACCAAATGAGGCATAATGCCGTGGGTTAGAGTTTTTGGGAGGGGGATGAAAGTATAAAACTTGAGTGGCCCAATTTTGGAGACGATATCACACGGGTGAAAATTGAGTAAAAATGTAATGAAGAGAATCTAAATTTCCTATCCGCTGTATAGTCGTGGATTAATACTAAATTTTAATATTTGATGGAGTTCATCGTCAATTCAATGATTATAGTGAATTTGGTCATTAAATTAAATCAATAAATTATGTTTTAACAGCATTGCTCTTGTGTATATATATAGGAATCCAATATTGCATTATTAGAGTGTTATTTTTTCAAAAAAAAGAAAAAAATAAACTCATAAATAATTTGTGAAAAAATAACGCATGAAGGTAGATAATAACACAAAATATACGTATGAAACAGAGAGCTTTCATTTATATCTATAATATAAAACAGGGCAGACCGTAATAAGTTCATCTGACGGTTTTAAATAAACGCATTCAAACATCCGTCTTAAAACTATTCACATTATATCGTGCCTTCAGGTATGGGTTAACCTGAGTGAATTACTATATCAACCCTATAGATTTTACAACTTATATATCTCCAGAAAAATATATGAGTCTTTATTTACGAGAATAATTAATAAATAAATAAAACATCAACGATGCCGCAATTGCGATGAAGCAGAAGATGACGAAGAACTCCTTGATCCAACAGTCCCAAAGAACAAATCCGACAAGTAATTCCCCAAATCCTCAGGGGCATATCGGACAGCAGGTTCCAAATTTCTCTCTCTACCTACTGTAGCCCGATGCGCAATGTAGAACTCCCGGTACACTCCAACGAGCTTTCTAGCAATGGAAACTTTGATATCGTCCCGGAGCTTACTATCAGGTACGACGCACATAGACTGCTTCTTGTACGCCTGCTCGAACAACGAATTAAATCTCTTGAAACAATCCTTCACTTCCTCTGGTGACGTTACCGCCGTCGGATCCTCCGGGATTGAATCAATGACTTGGCTCCATGCTAACCGTTCGTAGTTCAATGCGAACTGCCTGACTTTGGTTTCGTGCTTGTTCACCCAATCGTCGCCGAGTAAGTACTTCATGTTCGATGTACGGACTTTCGAAACGATGAAGTTTAAGTTGTTGGCTAAGAAGAGGTATGAGAGCGAAACGTCTTTGTAGTGCTTTGCTTTGCCGTCGAGTTTGCAGAGTAAGACGAGTATTAGCCACGCGAATCGGAGAGAAATCGCGGGCGAAGGAAAGTCTTCGGAATCGGAAGTGTCGAAGTACGACTCCGGCAGAGACGACTTCGCCGGCGGTGGAGAATCGGCAAGTATATCCGCGAGTATGTTGCTGTAGTCGGCGAGGAGAGAGAGGTAGTTCATAACATCAGTCGTCAAAACATGAATTCCGGCTCCGGCGGCAAGTGATTTTGAAGAATCCTTCTGAACCACCGATTCGAAATCGCTCAACGCTGTCTGTACAGATTCTTTGAGCTTGATGAGTGACGTCAGAGCTTGAGATCTGACGTTGGACGTTGATTCGATGGAAAAGATGGATTCGATCTCCGGCCAGCGATCGGCAATGGCAGTGTACATATCTAGCGTCCGGAATATCTTTTCCGGCGATTTCTTGCTGTGTCTCGTCACATTTTCCGGGAATCCAAACAGGATTGATGCTCCTTCTTTTGTTATCTCAGCATAAACCGACTCTCTGATGGATTCCGAAGCTGCAAAGACGTGATCGCAGAGAATTCTCTCTCCATAGAATAGAGTTTTCACGGCAATCCTCACAGCATTCAACCAATTCTTGATTCTCAAGTCCAGAACCTCCCAATCCATCTTATGTACGTGTGAAGTGCTCAGTCTCTCAACCCCAAGTTTGTATATACCTTCATCTACTATAGATTTACGTATGACTTTGTATATCTTCACGCACTCTTTACCATATCCAGACGATATCATACACTCGGCTATCGTTCTCAAATCCCCCATGGCAACATCAGAAACATCTTCCACTTCAGAGATGGAATCGCCTGCCGTCCGAATCTCATCTTCGGGTCCATCATCGTCTTCGTAGTCGGACGTGCTCGTTCGAGTTGAAGCAAGTGAGGATCGAGCCGAGACAGACTCAGGATCGAGATGAGCTCTGTTAATTGAGAGAATCTGGTAGAACTCTTTTTGCAATCGTTTCATGGCGATTTGCATTAGGTTCTGGGCACGACCGAGCTTGTCTGAATTGGACTTTTCAGACGCTGAAAAGTGCATGGCCTTTTGCAAATCATTGACGCTCTTGATAAATTCCTTGGCTTCTCCACGGTTCTCGTAAAAGAGAGAAGTGACTTTTGCGAACGTTGAAGTGTCTGGGTTCCATTTCATGATAATGGAGTCTGCGATTTCCAGATTTCGATCCATAATCGCGTCGGAGAACAAACGCCGTGGGGTCGAATTGGGATTCTGAAGACCGGTTCTGGAAGGCGAAGGGAAGTTGGAAATTGAAGACGATGATGCCTTCGGGGAAAAACAATGGCTCCTCATTCCTTTATACGGCATAGCTGTGCCTGTGAACTTTGGTGAAGAGATCAAACAAAGCTAGCCTGGTTGCGTCAAGGATCAAGGATTCAAGATATATGGGAATGAGAAGAACCAACCAGGTAACTTTGTTTTTGTATGTATATGCGTTTGTGTTGGTTTTATGAACAATTGTGTTGGTTTTATGAACAATTGTGTTGGTGGGGTGTATGGGATGGTCTCATGTGGTTATATAGAGAGAGAGAGAGGGAGAGAGAGAGAGAGATGGAGGAAGGAGGCCGCAGCTTGGGGGTTGAAGGTGGTGGTGGGGTTAGACTTTTTCGAGTCATTCGTCCACTTGGTCGACTTTTACGCGTTACACGTGGTGTTAGCTTCGTCACCAAACAAATAACAATAAACTATGGGTTTGACTTTGCTAAACAATCCTGACCCAAAAATAAAAAAGACTATGCTAAACATAAAAAAGATATTTGAGATAGTACTAGTTATTATTTTTTTGGGTATTTATATCGTCTTTTGGGTAGAGTTTACTAATTTTTGAATTTCACTAACTTTTTCATTCCACTTTCTATTTATTGGGTTCACTTGCCATTTTTTGAGTAAAATTTATCACCTTTTATGTAGAATTTACTTATTTTTGTAAATTTTTTATTTTTCGGTTCATATAAAAATACCCTAATTTTTTCCTAAACTATGGAAAGAAAATATTTCTTGCTGCTACTTTTCTAGGAAAATTATTTTATCCGAATTCCCCGTTTCACAATCCTTAATTAAACGTATATTAGCCACCCATTGAAAATAGACTGTGAAGGATTTATTTCGACGTGGATTGTCTGTCTTTAATCAAATTAGAGAGAGAATTAGTCGAAGTGCACATAAACTGACCAAAAAACCCCTGATCATTGAAAAAAAAAACACAAAACGTAAATGACTCTAATTACCTATATAAAGAAAAGATGAGTGTATATAACCCATAAGTCAAGACAGTTCGTATGGACACAATAAACATCCTATAAAAAGTCAATCTATTTGAATGTCTAACAATCTCTAAATTGCTTGATGTTTTGGGTTAAACTCGAGCTTCTTTTCTTTGTGCTGTTAGTGGATCAGTTGATATGTTTGCTTGCTTATTATACTATCCAAATACTTAGAAGTTTGAATAACGTTATTGATACTTAAAAATTTGAATAATTTGATTATTTAATAATATGGTACTCAACCTAATACAACTATCAAACTTTTCATAAGGTTAAAAACTACAAGAATTATGGTTTTTTGAGAAATTTTTTTTGTGATAACTATGTTCAGTGTCACAAAAATGTGTTTTTGTGGTGATAGTGCTATCTCAAATACTATTTAAGAAGGGCTGCTACCGCCATAAAATTTTTTTTGAGACTCCACTTATTATGACAGCCCTTTTTGTGACAGCTCTACCGCCACAAATGTTTTTTTTTTCTCTTCAAAACACGTTTTTTTTTTTGTGACAGTGAGCACAACTGCCACAAAAAACTTATCTCAAAAAATTATAATTCTTGCAGTGATATCACTGTATACATCATTAGGTAGTCTTAAAAGTATTATAGTTGTAATTTTCTACCCACATGTATCCTTGCCACCTGATTCTACAAGTCATTGCTTTTCATGGCTATTTGATATAACTAGGAGTCAGGTAGAAAAAAAATCCCACAACATCAGTCATGGTAAAAGCATTATAAGGTCGTTAGCTGATCTCTCTGAAACTAAACCGGTTCTTCCACCTATAAAATCAACCATTTTTCGTCATATTCCAACTATGTAACCAGCCATGACGAGTACATGATCACATTCTTGCATATTCCTCTCAAAATCATACGCCATTGATTTAACTTTCTTCAGCAAGTTTTTGTCGTCAGCATCTCTTTGTCTTCTCTGTTTTGTTTCACTTTTTTTCCAATTTTGTGGGTTGTATTTGATGACTACTTTGCTGGCATGACCATATGGCGGGCGGGACCTTGTTTAAGCATATATGTAAACTCCTTGTAATGATAGCTAGACTTTCTCTTAAGCAAGCTTAGCAAACATTATTTGAAAATATTGGTCAATTTTGGATCCATTATTCCGAAAAAGGGTATCAATTTGCATCATTTGGCTTATTTGAGTCTAAACATTCCTATGTTTGGTGACATGTTTTTGATGATTTTCCAAGCTTAGGTCCTGGTTGTTTTGCATTTTTTATATAGACATACGTGCGGCGGCGATATAATATTTAAAAACGACAAATGATAGATTAGACCAACGACTAATTCTTCTAAATGGCGTCTAGCATTGTATAATAATAGAAAATTTGTTGTAAAATTAAGATAATATAAAACATAGAATTGTAAAGAGACAAAAGAATATAGAAATGCTAGAAAAAGAATTTTTCAACTTGTATGTTTCTCAATGTAGTCAGGACATCTTTTTATAGGCTATCAAACATAATGACCATCAAATATAATATTAAGTTGGTATATCAATGGATAGGGGTTATAGACCAATGCACTAATACCTACTATTTCTTATTTACTTGGTGTAGTAATTGGTAGGTTCACTTTATATACCACATATATATATAATACATATATAATGTAATTGTAATATTTACAATACTCCCCCTTGGATGACCACTATGCTAAAATAATATGTCTCGTTAAAACCTTACTAGAAAAACCCAGTGAAGGAAAAAGAGTACACATTCAAATGAATTTTAGAATGAATGCACTAATATTGCCTCATTAAAATCTTGTTAGAAAAATCCAATGGGACAAAACTTAGACAAAGGAAAAAAAGTACAACGTGCATACTGTCATGTATCTTGATGTGGATACTCCCTATGATGAAATTCTCCCTTGATAACAAATAGGGGTGTTCATCCTACTTTACGGGTAAAAAATATAGTCTTCCGTCTTCCTACCCGATACTTTGCAGAAGAATTTTTTCTTGGCCTACCCTACCTGATCAAGTGTGGTATTCCTACCCGAATTTCGGCAAAATTAATTGGATAGGAAGTCGGGTAAGAAATCGGGTGAACACTTTTGTAGTTATTAATTTTTGGATCATTTTAACAATTCAATTAAATAACATGCACCAATTTAATAACACAATAAACCAATAACACTAAAACTTAAAACAATTACAACAACAATTACAATAATACACAAGAAAGCATAAACATCAATCCATCATAATTGTTGCACAAATACAATAACAATTATTTTAGGTTTAAATCATATAGTTAGGGAATTAGAGTTTTTAGTTTTATATATATATATAAATTAATAAATAAATTAATGCGGGTAGGGTAGGGTAGGAATACAGAAATTAATGGTTATTCCACATTTTTACCCGATTTAATCGGAAGATCAAAAACTCTTTTGCATTCCTATCCGATTTTTTCGGCTAGCCATTCAATAGGGTCGGGTAAGGTCGAGTAGGGTAGGAAATTGCGGCTAATCAGAAATTTGAACACCCCTAATAACAAATCAACTGGATTGATCACAAATCTGTCACATTCTAATGTCATATACTAATTTCTTGAACAATGATGATGATAAAACTTTAGTGAGTAGATCTGTAAGATTATCACAAGACTGTATCTGTTTTACTTCAATTTCATGACTCTACAAGAGTTCATGAGTATAGTAGAATTTTGGTGAAATATACTTGGTTCTATTGCCTTTGATAAATTGCCATTTGATTTGTGCAATACAAGCAACGTTATCTTCATATAATGTTGTTGGTGAGTCAATAATCAAAGGTAGTCTGCAAGTATTTTGAATATGATGGACTACAAACATTAGTCAAACACATTCATGTTTCGCTTCATGGAATGCAAGTATCTCAGACTGATTAGAAGATGTAATAATTAAAGTCTGTTTGGTAGGTCTTCATGAGATCGCTGTGTAACCACATGTGAAAGCATACCCAGTCTATAATATTCATATCTGACTAAATGTGAACCATTGACTGATTACTTTGAGTATGACAAACCAAAATCAGTAGTTCCACGAAGGTAGTGTAGGACATATTTTATGTCATTTTAGTGTTATCGAGTTGGTGTAGAACTAAATTTTGTCAACAAGTTGACTGCAAATGCTATATCAGGGCTTGCAGATTATGCTAAGTATAACAAAACGCCAATTGCACTTAGGTATGGTACTTCAAGACCAAGAAGCGTTTAAGTTTCCTCTTTAGGACAAAAAGGATCCTTATTGACATTAAGGAATCGGACGACTATTGGAGTACTTAACGGATATGCATTATCCATGTTAAATCACTTTAGTACTTTTTCAGTGTAGGTTGTTTGATAGATAAAAATTTCGTTTAACGTATGCTCGATCTGTAGATCGACATAGTACTTTGTTTTTTTGAGATCTTTCATCTCAAATTTTATTTTTCAAATATTCAGCAGCTTTTATTAACTCTTCAGGAGTTCTAATTAGATTCATATCATCAGCATATACTGTAATGATGACAAATTTAGATTCAATTTTCTTAATAAATACAATGGACATATGAGATTGTTAACATACCCTTCATTTACCAAGTACTCACTGAGACAGTTATACCACATTCTTCCAGATTGTTTCAATCCATACAAAGATCGTCTTAACTTAATTGAGTACATGTTTCATAGTTTTGATTTATTTGCTTCTTAAAATAACAATCTTTCAGGGAGTTTCATATAAATATCAATATCTAATTTTTTATTCAAATATGTAGTAACAACATCCATAAGATGCATGTCGAGTTCATCTGAGACTGCTAGACTAATAAGATACCAAAATATAATTGTATCCATTAGGGTGACTATGTTTCTTTATAATCAATCTCGGGTCTATGCAGGAACCCTAGCGTTACTAGATGTACTATATGTCGCATTTTTACTTTTTAATTTTTCATATAAATACCCACTTATATTTAATAAGCTTTACATCTTAAAACGTTGAACTACATGTCCAATTTAACAACTTTCAATGTTTTAGAACTACATGTCTACGTTTACATCTTTATGTATATTAGACTGCAAATCCAAATATATCATAAGCTTCTTTCTAATTTGGCCTATCATTTTTACATTGACATTCATCTATTATGAATGGTTCAATATAAATCATCTTTTAAGATATTAGTAGCTACTACAAAAGAAAAAACATCATTATGTCTATTTTTATGTGATCCTACATCTCTCTTATTCATGCATTGTCGATATAATTTTTTTTTTCATATGTAGATATCTGAATCTTTTCAAGAGATATGTGCTTCAACTTCAAATGTGTAAACTCAAGCACAGGTTGAGCAGAGTAATATATTTCTCGGAAGACCGAGGTCGAACCTTTAGGGAATTGTGAAACAGCAGCAATCACACTAATACTGGAGCAATCTTGTGAAGATGTTTTGTTTAAAAAAATATTTGAATTAAGAAAATTGATTAAAACAATTAAAACAGTATGAAAAATACTAGAGCGTCAGGTACTCCCTCTCAAATCCATATAATAATGATTAAAGGCTTAGTTTTCAAACCTAGACAAGAATCAAATGTCGGTTATTTCAAGTCACCAAATTTAGCAATAAGACCAAGAAAACACATTTGTTTATAATCAAAAGTTTATTCAGGAACCTGAGAAATCCTCTAATTATATTTTTATGTGAAATAATTGTAATCAACTTAAGTGTGGAATAACCAGTTATTTGACTCGTAGGGAAATTCAAGCATTCAACATATAAGACATAAATACCCAATAATTTTTACAGAGCAAAAACTTTACTAAAAGTCAAAAGTTGAATTAACAAAATAGAACGTACCATTAAGCTCATAAGTCAATAAAATTACTGTACTTCATTGAGAGGTCCTCCCCTAACTCTAGCTAAATCTCTTAGCCAGACATGATAACAAGAAATCCAAAAGAAATAAAAATAAGAGACTCTCCAAAGATATCTTTTACACATACACCACCCTCTATTTATATCACTCCTTGGGAGAAGATCTAATTGCTTTTAAATTCTATAACTGGCGTTGACAGGCTGACGACATGCATCCGGACGCGTGTTTCCTTCCCGTCCGGACGCAACTTCCAGTAAGCTCATTTCTTCCAGCTTCCACATTCTGTCACTCGCGTTCGGACGCGATGCCTTCCACTGTCCGGACATGTACTCTAGTGTGCTTCTTTCTCAACTATGCTTCCCTCCTTGCTCTATCTCTTCCATTCTTGAGCTTTTTTACTGCAAAATAAGTTCAACTCAACCTTAATTAGCATAGTATCAGTGCTTTAATAATTTGTCATATTTACCAACTTTTCCTATCTAAGTAAATGATCGTTCACAGTAAATAATGTAAGTATTAGACTTTAATCAATATGTCTCTTCAGGGACTTTTTCTTTTTTAGAGGATATTATTTGAGATGATGTGGGATATTTTCCTTTTCCATTTTAACAACTTTTTTCTTAATTGGCAACTACAGTGACACCAAATTTCTTAGGGACTACCTATGTAGGACTTACCCACTTGCTGTCTACAATAGGGTAAATTATTTCTACATCTAACAATTTCAGCATCTCATTCCTTACAACTTCTTTGATATGTGGATTAAGTCTCCTTTGCATCTTCCTAGATGTTTTAGCATTATCCTCTAAGTATATCTTATGAGTGCAAACCATTGGACTAATCCCCTTTATGTCAGCTATTGTCCAAACAATAACATTCCTATGCTGTCTAAGAAGTTGTAGCAACATACCTTCTTATGCCGAATTTAAATGAGCAGAAATTATTACCGGATATGTCTTATCATCTCCTAAAAATGCATACTTTAAATCTACTGGTAATTGCTTCAAGTCAAGCTTGAGAGTTTTATCACTAGATGAGATTGGTGGATTGGTTCTTGGTGGAAGTTCTTCAAATTTCTGTCCCCGTTCCTTTACTTCAAGAACTTGTGATGAATTCAACAAATTAAACAACTCAAAAATTTCAGGATTATTTTCATTCATCTCTAACAAAGAAGATTGTTCCAGCAAACATGCTTCAAGTGGATCAAATGAAGAAGAATCATATACTCTGCTTGAAACGATAGATTCAATCATATTCATCTCATGCACATCTTCATCAACATCTCCTGGTTGTTTGCACACATTAAAAATATTAAGCTCTAATGCCATATTCCCGAAAGTTAACTTCATCACACCATTCCTGTAGTTAATTAGGACATTTGAAGTAGGTAGGAATGATCTGCCTAAGATAACATGAATTTGAGCATTAGAAATTAACACTGGTTGAGTATCCAAAATTATAAAATCTACAGGAAAGTAAAAATTATCAACCTGTACTAAAACATCTTCCACCATACCCCTCGGTATTTTTACTGATCGATCAACCAACTGAAGTGTAACCGAAGTGGACTTTAACTCTCCTAACCCTAATTGTTCATATACTAAATAGGGGAGCAAGTTTACACTAGCTCCCAAATCCAATAAAGTATGTTCAATTTTGTAGTTACCTATAATACAAGAAATAGTGGGGCAACCTGGAACTTTATATTTTGGTGGAGTCCTATGTTGTATGATGGAAGATACTTGCTCAGTCAAAAATGTCTTCTTTTGCACATTTAATTTCCTTTTAACAGTACATATTTCTTTCAAAAAATTTGCATAAGAAGGTATTTGTTTAATGACATCCAACAAGGGAATATTGATTTTCACCTGCTTAAAAATCTCTAACATATGATTGTGCATATTTGACTTGATAGAGGTAAGTAATCTCTGTGGGAATGGTGCAGGTATAGCATACCTCTCAGGCTTATTGATTTGAGATTGGTCAAGTTTATCACCACTCTCCATAGGTTTTGAAATTTCATCAGATTCTTGAACTTTAGTAGGAATAGTTTTGTCAATTACTTTCCCACTACGAAGTGTGATGATAGACTTTACCTGCTCATGAATAGTGTCTGATGTGCCCGTTTCATTCACATTAAATTGACCATGCAGATTTAGTTGGGGTTGAGCTGAAAACTTACATTTTTCTTGATGGCATGGGGCAGTGGTCAATTTAGTGAGTGCACTCCTAATATCATCAATAGCTTGTGAAGTTTGTTTGTTAAAATTTTCCTACTGATTGTTAAAGTTTGTTGCAACAACACCTCCTCAAAATTCCTTTTTGGGGGTGGAACGTAGGGTACAAAATTAGAAGAATTTTGTTGAGGTATTTGTGATGCACGATTCTCACCCCTCCAACTAAAATTTGGATGATTTTTTCATCTAGGGTTGTATGTATTTGAATATGGGTTGTTATAAGGTTTTGAAAAAGTATTTGCAGCATTTGCTTGATCATGCAATACTTCTTTTAGAACAGGTAGTGTTGGACACTCCTTCATTAGGTGTCTAGAGATCTCGCAAATACTACAAATCTCCTCAATAAGGACTTTGTCAATCTCATTAACCCTTTTAAATTCCATAGCCTCAACCATTCTAACTAAAGTGGCAATTCTTGCCCTTAGGTCATCTTCTTCCCTCAACTGGTATTTACCCTCACTTGATGACGATTGTGTGGTCTTACTTTTAGGAGGTTCTTGAGAAGTAGTATCCCAAGATTGTGCATTCTCGGCTATCCAATCTAAAAGTCAAAGGCCTCATCTGGTTGCTTATTCATAAAGTCACAATTACACATCATTTCTACAAACTGACGCATTTGTGAGATCAAACTTTCATAAAAGAAACTTATTACACATCAGCTCTCATAACCATGATGTGGGCAAGATGCAAGGAGGTCTTTAAATCTATGCCAACTTTGATAAAAAAATTCTGACTCTTTTTGAGAAAAATTCATGATTTGCCTTTTGAAAGAGTTTGTGCGATGTGTGGAAATTTTTTTTTTTTAGAAATTCTTTTTGCATTTCAGGCCATGTACCTATAGACCTAGGTCTGAGGGAATGCAACAAAGTCTTAACTTTTTCCTTTAATGAAAAAAGAAAGAGTTTCAACCTGATTGTATTTACTGACACAGTTTGATCATGGAATGCAGCACAAACCTCCTCGAAGTCTCTAATGTGCAAGTAAGAGTTTTCTGATTCCATGCCATGAAATTTTGGAAGTAACGCAACCATACCAGGTTTAAAAAAAATATTTGTGGCATTTAATGGAAAGATGATGCATGAGGGCGTAGTGTGACGTGCAGGTTGTAGATATTCACGCAAAGTCCGACCATAATTAGCATTCAAATTATCAACATCATTCTCATCATGATTACTTACCCTATCCTCATGATCCTCATGTTCAGAAAAATTATTTCGCCTATTATTATTAAGATCAACAGCCATTGTATGAGAAATATGATTTAAATTTGATGAATCAAATAAATTTCAAACAGAGTATTTAGATCATCTTTTATCAAACGACCACTTAGATCACGATGCCAAGAACTTATAAAACAAATAAAAGAAATAAGTAGATAAAACAGAAAGCTAAATTAAATAACAAAAAAAAAAAATTTCAGTAAAATAAATTAAAAAAAAAATTGGAATGAAGTTACTGGATCTCTGACAAATCGTAAATACCGAAAACCTCAATAGATGTGATGGCATCTCCTTATCTTTCAATTTCCCGGCAATGATGCTAAAAACTTGCTTCAACTTCAAATGTGTAAACCTAAGCACAGGTTAAGTAGAGTAATATATTTCTCGAAAGACCGAAGTCAAACTTTTAGGGAATTGTGAAACAACAGCAATCACACTAATACTGGAGCAATCTTGTGAAGATGTTTTATTTAAAAGAATATTTGAATTGAGAAAATTGATTAAAACAATTAAAACAGTATGAAAAATACTAGAGCGTCATGTACTCCATCTCAAATCCATACAATAATGATTAAAAACTTAGTTTTCAAACCTAGACAAAAATCAAATATCAGTTAATTCGAGTCACCAAATTTGGCGATAAGACCAAGAAAACACCTTTGTTTTTAATCAAAAGTTTATTCAGGAACCTAAGTAATCCTCCAATTAAATTTTTATGCGAAATAATTGTAATCAATTTAAGCGTGGAATAACCAGTTATTGGACTCGCAGGAAAATTCAAGCATTCAACATATAAGACATAAAGACCTAATAATTTTTACGGAGCAAAAACTTTACTAAAAGTCAAAAGTTGAATTAACAAAATAGCACATACCATTAAGCTCATAAGTCAATAAAATTACTATATTTCATTGAGAGGCCCTCCCCCTAACCCTAGCTAAATCTCTTAGCCAAACATGATAACAAGAAATCCAAAAGAAATAAAAATAAGAGACTCTCCAAAGATATCTTTTACATAGACATCACCCTCTATTTATATCACTTATTGGGAGAAGATCCAATTGCTTTTAAATTTTATAACTGGTGTTGGCAAGCTGACGACACGTATCTGGACGCGTGTTTCCTTCCCGTCCGGACGCAACTTCCAATAAGTTCCTTTCTTCCAGCTTCCACATTCTGTCACTCGCATCCGGACGCGATGCCTTCCACCGTCCGGACACGTACTCCAGTGTGCTTCTTTCTCAATTATGCTTCCCTCCTTGCTCTATCTCTTCCATTCTTGAGCTTTTTTATTGCAAAATAAGTTCAACTCAACCTTAATTAGCATAGCATCAGTTCTTTAATAATTTATCATATTTACCAACTTTTCCTATCTAAGTAAATGATCTTTCACAATAAATAATGTAAGTATTAGACCTTAATCAATATGTCTCTTCAGGGACTTTTTTCTTTTTAGAGGATATTATTTGAGATGATGTGGGATATTTTCCTTTTTCATTTCAACAACTTTTTCATGAGTTGTATATAACTTCCCTTTTAATATCAACGTTAAAAATATTTTGAACTTATGAGTCGACCACGCTTCAAGCATGTAAGAAAGTTCACGCCGTTCTTCAGGCGACATATTTTCTCCTCCTAACAGCGAGAAGAGTGTCTCATTTTTTTTTGTACATACACAACTTCTTGAGATCTCATTATTTTTAGGTATCTTTGTCTCTGGAGGAGATTTCTCTTCATGAGACTCGTCTTTTGGGACAATTTATACAAAAAGTTTGAATTGATTATTTTGTCTATTTTGTGGGTGTGTCCTCTTCGGGAGTGCCAACTTTTTGTTTTTCTTGTGTTTTTCTCTTCCAGAGAGTCTTGTCTATGATGACGACAAGTATTTCACACTTCAAGCTTGCCTTAGATCATTTGCTTTAGAGTTTATGAAATATGAAAGAAAGAGATCTTTATGTATATATTCATATATTAAAAAAATATAATAACATTGACCTTCGAATCTAGTCCAATTTATTACAAATAAAGTTATTAAGAATTTCAGGTTGGAATCTTCACATTATAGATACACATGAAAAAATAATTCTAACATAGATTTATAGAATTTAGACATAAACTATTCATTCAGATAAAGTCTCAAAAACCTTAAGTCACTAATATTAGAAATAATGGTCGACTAATCTTAAATTAGTGTGATTATAAAATAAACTCATTAAATCCTTTAAACATTATAAAAATCAATAATTTTCATGTCCACATCATTGATAATAGGCTATCATGGTTTTAGAGTTTACAAAACTCAATTGAAATAGCACATTGCAATAAACAAGTCAATGAACTTGATTTACTTCAATAAAAACACACATATATTCGACAGGTGGAAACGTATTTCAACATGAGTTATAACTTATTCGTTAGGAAATCTACATATATCGGTGATTTATATATACTAAGATTTATGTTCAATACATATATGTAAGAAAATATGCATATTATTAATAATAATCGACAAATATCAACTTTGAATATGAAAATAATTTCACCATATATCAAGGGATGAATAATTATTTGTCAAAAGAATATTCTGATAATGTGTTATTCATAATGATTTAAAGTTGATCTTGGATGTCCAAGAGCTCCCAAGGTTAGAATGTCAAAACTTAAAATTTTTTGAGTCATAGTACTTTAGGTGCATCACAAATATGTAGTTCATTTATTTTTAGGATCATATAATATAACTCCACATAAATACCAAAAAACTTCTCTAACTCAAGTTTGTGGCTTGAAATAATAAAAGAGATAATATAATATCCATTACAATGTAAGCCTTTAAAATTTGATAAATTTATTCTGAATCTACAAAACATCATTAAGATAGAGTTCTTTCTTAGCAACATAATATTAGTTCTTCCGGAACTTTCATTCTAGTGTCACTATTTTAAGTATTATGACTACCAATTTTTAGGTAGCTATTTTTACCTAGCCACCAAGGTTATGTCCATAATCACAAAAATGCATAAAGTACAAGACACTAGAATGTAAGAAAATATAAATACAAGAAAATATAGCAAATACAACATACAACGTAGCGTAGTGTAATTTATTGTTTAAGAACTATATAGAGTTAATCTTCAAGATCAATCTATTTTTTTTTCATGTAAATACGTTCTCTTCAGAGAATGATGTACGTTCGATCAGATGATATTGAAATTTTTTCTCAACAGCACAAAATTATTATTTTGTTTCCAATCATATGATATCAATCTATTGTGGATATACCATCTTGATGTGCTACTATAGAAGCATATTCGAATCATGAAATGTGATCTATTATTTTTCGAATATATTTTATTCGGAATTTTTTTTCACATAATTTCAAGTATGTTCAAATCTTGCAACCTTAGGTGCATCCATCGCTTGAGAGGATTATGATCTTCAGGAACTCAAATCTCTCAAATTAATATGTGGGTATTTTATCACAAAATAATTAAATTTATTCTTCAAGATTATGGTGGTGAAGGATAATGATTGTATTTGTACGATCCTTCAAGGATGCTTAATTTCCTTCCTCAATTGTATCTTCAGGATCCATAGTATGAAAATGTCATTAATTCACACTTTTTAATACATGATTCATTTTGATTATGATAGTAAATTCATCATTACTTATGACAATAGATTCATTTTGCTTCTAGCAATAAATAATTGTTGATTCCGGCAACTAATTCATTATGCTTTTGTCAATATAGATAATTTTCAAGATTCATAGGATCAAGGTGGATATTTTCAAGGATCCAAGAAAAATCTAACTCGAAATGTAAAATATAACAATTCCGTTGGAATTATACAAATACAATAAACAACAATCAATTCATTCTAAATGGTAATGTAAATTACATAACCCGCAAGTATAAACAACACCTACTTAATTACATATATAATTGTTAGAAATAATATAGAAAGTAGCAACACACATATTCTTGCGATTAAGATATCATATGACATGTGTACTCATAAAACTATGAAAATCTAATTCATGCATATTCTATTATTGAACCAAAAATAGAGTAAAACATTGTCTCTAACATTAATTGCGAGATGTTTATGAGATAAACAAACTACAAATATAGTACATGTAGGTACTTACCTCATGTTTTGCTTAAGTAACGATTTTGGAACTAAATCATCATTTAACATATAATAAATAAAAGAGGTTGACTCTTTTATTTTTTTCAATTGGATAGAGCCTTGTAATGATAATGTATTGTAAAACTAAGATAAGATAAAATATAGAATTGTAAAGAGACAAGATAATATAGATATGCTAGAGAAATAACTTTTCAACTTGCGTATTTTCCAATGTAGTTAAGACTCCTTTTTATAGCCCTCAAATATAATGACCATTAAATACAATATTAAGTTGGTATATTAATGGGTAGGGGTTATAGACCAATACACTAATACCCATTAATTCCTATTTATTAAGTATAGTAATTAGTCGGTTAGACATCATCTATTTTATATACAATTAGTCATACCCTGTGCTTGAAGGTAGAATGAAACATAAGATTCGAGCGTTCAAAAAATTGATTCTATTATACCAAATATCAAATTTATATTTCTTCAATTTTTTGATTACATTATTTAAATTTAATTTCTACCTATTAATTTCTTTAAAATAGCATCAATTTTCTCAAAATATATAACCGAACAAAATTTTATCAATATGTGTATACTATCGTGTATGGACAAATAATGAAATAAAAATTGTGTTAAACTACAAATTAATCAAATCTTAAATAATTAAACATGTGATAAAATTGGGTGATGTGATGTTTTTGGGAAGAAAAATATGTAAGAGATAAAATTTAAGTTCCTAATTGTTTTATTATATAGATATCCTAGTTATTGCCTGTACCTGAAGGTACAAAGTAATAAAAAATGGTAAATAATAAATATATTTTTATTCATATCCAAAATCAATTCACAAACATAGAGAAAAGATAAAAGAATTTAAGTATCGGTTTGTAGTGGGGGCTGAGAGGTGGTGGGCGATAGTGGTGGTGGTAAGAGACGGTGATGGTTGTGGTGGGTGGCAATGACGGCGGTGGCGGTGATGGTGATGGTGGTAGTGGCGACGATGGTGGTGGTTGTGGCGGCGGCAGTGGTGGTGATGGTGGCGGCGACGACGACGACGACGACGACGACGAAGATGGTGGTGGCGGCGGCGGCAGTGGCGTTGGTGGTGGCGGTGGTGGTGGTGGTGGTGGTAGACGTAGTGATGGGGGGGTTTCAAACACTATTTTTTTTTAAAAGTATTTATGAGAAATAATTTTTAGAAGTACTTTTAAAAAGTCACTCCAAACACACCTTTAGGGCACTATTTTTCCTATTAAATTTAGGGTGTTAATATTAGCCGTTAGATTAACTTTAAAGTAAAATTTAAAGTGATCTCAACTGCGAAAAGCAAAAGTCATTTTGTTTATCTTTTGTGATTTAAATTGTAAGCTACTTTATTATATAGATATATAATACATATACAATATAATAATTGTCATATTTACAACAAAATTTGCGTTTTAAATCTCATCTTCATTATAATGGTTGGAGTATTCTACGTATTTGACCCAAAACTAAACCTCTATATAAACACAATAATAGAACTCTTATTGCTGATATTTCTTGTGAAACATCCCCCAGGAAAAAGCAAAAGACAAGTGATGCAACATCCCCCAGGAAGATATCTTTTGCTTGCATGCTTGTCTTAGAATTTTTGACCAAATAGTCTTTTAAATTTTTAATTTGGGTTTAAATTTTCTGAACTGTGGAAGATGTACCTGCCTACCTCCAATTTTTTGCCTTCCTTTATTTATCTTTTTTGGTTTAACGGTTGTGATTGTCTGGAGTAATTTTCGTGCACTTTTATTTTCTTTATCGGGAACAAAAAACCAATCTTTCAATGGGTTTTTATGAGTTTCAAACAATTATATTAAAAAAGTTATACCACATTTTCATCCTTGTTAATAGTGGGATTGTGGGGTTACATTGAGGTATAGACTAGTTACAGACTGAACTTTTTAATGACGAGATTCAAAGCTACAACCCCACCGCTGTTAAACCGACACTCTACCATTATACTGAATGTTAAGTTACTTCATTTCAAATTTTAGACTCGATGAATAATTTTATTTGTTTTACTATTAGATTGAAAATTTTTGAGGCGAAGAACGTCACATTATTGAGGAAATTAAAGCATGGTACACTACAAGAAAATTCACTTTTAGCCGCTAGATTTAGATTGTAGCTAAAAATGTTGTCACTGAATACATATTTTTAGTGACAAAAAAATATTATTGCCACTGCAGGTATGATATTGAAATTATTTAGTGGCCATAGTTATTTGTCGCCACTAAAGATATATAATTAATGGTGAAAAAATATTGTTGCTATTGAAGATATGATAGTGAATCTAATTAGTGATAATTTAAATGTTGTAGCAAAAATATAATACGTATTGGCTTTGCAATGTTGTATGAATTTCATTAGCCTAGCTTCAAAGAGTTAATAATCACTAGATTGCTCTGGAATAGGTTAATAGTCAAAGACAAGAACGAGTGAATCTAGTTTCGACAGCACGGGTGCGTATCAAATAGATCATGGACCTCGGTGACAGGTAATGACTATGCTGCTTGTAATTGACTGATCCCCTTTGCCTTTTCTTTTGTTTCCTTTCCTACCCTTTTGCATGTGAACCCATGAAGGTATCAATATGCTTTGTGTGTTATCTCTTAATAGTTGTTCACATTTATGAATCTTCTTGTTAGTTGTGTCATCTTCGTCTGGTGGGTAGTTTTAAGTTTCAAAATTTTCGAGTCACGTCCGACGGCTGTAAAGTCCATTGAAATAGTCTAGTTGGTAGAAAAAGGAATAATCCATTTTTTTCAGTAACAGCATAGGACCGTTTCATTCATCTCTCAATTGTGTAAGCAATTCTTCTGCTTATCAGAATGGTTTACGGATCTGATTCAGTAAAAAAGATTATTCTAAGTAGATCGAGATTTTTTCTAGTTAGATTTTACTTTTTAATTCACGATTGCAACGCCAATTCGGAGTACTTACAATATTCAACTGGAGATCATGGATATCGGACAATTTAAAAGTCTCTTATGATCTAGACTCGAATTTGAAATCTTTAGGGAGACACTGAAGATCCTAGAGAGAAACAACATAGCTAGGCAGAAGAATTCTATGCAATTCTACAAGGTATAGGTAGGTCTGTCAATTGTGTCGGGTAAAACGGATTTCGTGTTAAAAAATACTCTACCCATATCTGATTTATTTATTAATTTGTGTCTAACGAGTCTTGTCATATGGAGTTTGTATTGTGTATCAATTATGTATAACTGATATATAAACGAGTCGTGTCGTATATCATAATCGATTCTTTTATTAATCGTATCGTGTTGAGTCCATTCGTTTACGAAACGAGTGACTTAAAAAAGACTTAAACCCTCTAACTTCATGTAGTGTTAATGAGTCTATAGGTGGATTGTTTGTGTATTGATAGTTATTGGATGATCCGAATATTGGAATATTAGGGTTCACTAAGGTTTATTTGTGTGTTATTATTATTATTTGTTCGAATGTGATTTAAAGAAATTTTAGCATTTAGGGATCACATGTGAGGTGTATTTGGTTGAAAAAAAAATGACCCTAGTTCTTTGTTTTCTTCTTCACAAAATGGCACAAACACAATACGAAAATAATACCAAATTGATACGATCCAAACATGACACAACGAGTATATATGTGTCAATTTGAATAAACTGTCACACAAATTCAAAAATACTGCTTATGTGTGAATATGAAAAAAAACGTGCTATAAATCAATGGGAACAAGGGAGAGCTGGGGATCAATAGCAGCGAATATGTGCCCCATGATGCATACCATTGACCGCCGTTAATTTGACTGTCTTTCCTGCCCGCCGTTAACCGACCTCTCCTATTCCTTTCTTTTATTTCCACCACTTTTGAATCCCACTTTTCAAAGACAAGTGTGAAAATGTTTTATGCGACATGTGATTAATTCTTTTATTTTATTATACTTTTCAACCAAATTTTCAAAATTTCTGGTGTGTTGTAATGGTCCAGAAAATGACATTGTATAACTGCTTAATGACTTACTAAAAAATGTTTTTTTTTTTTAATCACATATATGGGGAGAGGGATGACCAGTAAATAGTGACCCTCAGGGCGTGACTATGAGGGTCTCTCCCGATATGAAATGTTCGGTTATCTATAGTTACAAACCTTTTTGGAATAATCCGTCACCACACCACCACCGAAGCCTAAATAGCAAGACATGGAGACTTCGTAAATCAAACCTTACTTGCTAACCTCATGGGAGTCAAGGACGATTCTGAGACGGGAATGTCTTGCCACTAGACCACCAGCTCTAGTCAAAGAAAAAAAATTGATTGGAATCGACAAAAAAATGATTCTTTTTTTTGTTTCAACGGTTATGGTTGTTCAGACCAATTAACACGAATCTTGACTAATTTCCTCTCCGTCCGATCAAAGACATGACATTCACGTCAGGACTAAAATATTTATAAAAGATAAATCTTTCATTAAGTCCTTGAAGCCCAAATGGGTACTAAACATAAGTAAAATGATGGTCTTTATTTTCTACTTTCTAAATAATATTGTAGTTAATATTTTGAGATTTCAAGTTCAAAATTTATAAAAGATGTCCGTATTAACTTGATACACTTGCATGAAATATGTCTGATTGTATTTATCTCTCAAGTTTATTCTTAAAGGAACTCGGAAAGCCGTATGTTCTAAAGGATAAAAGAGGCTATTTTTTTTTTTTTGTACCTACGAATTTAAAAGATACGTGTATTGAAACAGATCTTGGTTATATAAAAATACAAGGAAAAAGAAAAAGAAACAATATCATTGATAGTGTTGGGTAGGCAAAAACTCCTACGGTGATTGTGACAAGCCAAGAAAAAAAAACCATTGGACCTTAAAGCTAAGCCATGCCTTTTTAGCCCACATTGCTGGCCGCATCTCTTATTACAAAGAAAACACGCAATGTATTGCGATTATGACAAGCAAAACAAATATTTGTAATGAATCATACTTGTATGTATAGGATTTGATTACGGTATTGTTTTTTTTTTTTTTCGGTACCATACTTCTATTTATTATATTTGTAATTATATTTATCATATTGAGAGTCTTTTAACTATTGTTGTGGTACCTTAAAAATAGTAAACATAATTACCACAACAATAGTAAAAAAATTCATAAATGTGGTAAAAATACCCACAAATGTAATAAAAACACCCATAAATGTGGTAAATTTATTTATACCAAAGAAAAGTGGTAAAAATAGTTACCACAAATGTGATAAAAACACCCACAACAATGGTAAAAAACCCACAAAAGTGATAAATCATGCACAAAAGTGATAAATTTTTGAGTTATAAAATGACTCACAAAAAATATAAAAATATTCATTAAAGTGATAAATAAATATTGGAACGATACTGAAATTATTTTTTTTGTATTGTAATCAAGTACCTAAGTATATATTTGTGATTGAACATTGTGATGTATGTTTCAAATTGAATATGACATAAATGGAATTATTGATGCTTTTATCTGTATCTTTGGAAGCAAATCTAGCCATATGACTTTTAGGAGAATAGGAGTGACCATTGTTGTTCCTTTGTCTGTTGTCCTCCTCAAGAGGAAATTTACACCCTCCTCCCTTAAGAACTCCAACACATCCTCTTCGTTCTTACCATCATGTTTAATCATTTTAATGTGACTTAGGATTTGAGTCATAAACAAATTTTTTTTTATTTTGCATGTAAGAATAAAATTGTATATATTTAATTCTCTCCATACCTTACAATGACGAGAGTCACATGCACTAGACTACCCTTTAACTTCTAAATCTTATCGCACTCGTGATTTCACGTAAGTCCTAGTGCACACTCGTGATTTCCCATTTACAAAACCTAGTGATACCAACGTCAATAAAAATATGCTTTAGAAACAAGTGATGCAACAAATACTACTAGTTACCAATAAGTTGATGTTTATTTGCAAACTGTGTTGTGATTATTATGAAATCGTGTTATCACCGTTCCATTAAATATTTACTAATGAATAAGCAATCTTTTTCTAGTAATCGGAAATGCCACAACACTTGCTTCTTGCAGCCTTTTTGAATGTTGAATAGGATTATTGGTTGATGCAACGTATAATTTTCTCATTTTTCTTTTCATGCATTTAGTAATGTTTTTTTTTCTTATTATTTTTTTCTATAAACATGCTGAAGATGTTGTTTCTTTTTGTTTGAAATTTCAAATATTGACAGAGGCATTTTAAATGGGGATAAAGACATTTTTGACTTTACATGTTTATATATATACTTGTCTATTTGCGCCGTACAAATTGTCAATATACTAAAAAGAACAATATTTCTAGTGCATAAAGGTGTATTACTTTCCCGGCTAGATATATATTATTCAACTTGTCCACTTGAGCCTTGTAAGGAGTTGTGTAAGTGTTGTGTTCAAAACTTGTCCACTTGAGCAATCTTATTCATTGTAGAAAAAAAAAAGGTTGTACAAACTAACAAAATTGAGTTACATGTCTTAATCATGTAACTAAAGTCTGCTGAACAGGCTAGATTCATCTGCATTTTAGTTCTATACATTGGATTGATATTAATTGGTCACGAGTCCCAACAAATACTAGGACCTATTATTAATTTAATGATTATGAGTAAATAGATTAACAAATTAAGTTAATCAATTAGGTTTAAGTAACATTGCTCTTGAAAAATATATCCTCTCTCTCTCTCTCTCTCTCTCTCTCTCTCTCTCTCTCTCTCTCTCTCTCTCTCTCGTAGTACTAGTAGTAGTAGTAGTAGTAGGGACCATTTTAAACACAACTTGTCAACTTGACATAAAATTATCGGACTTGATTTGAGTTTTAATGGATTCAGATCATAATCAAGTTGACTAATCAATCTTATTTAATAAAAGGGAACGACATGTATCCAATCACATATGAAACAAATTTGATATCACATGAACTCCACATAATACGATGGTTACCAACCCTTCTCTTCAACTCCGTACAGATGTATTATTTTGGTACCTTCGAAGTTAAACTCAAGCATGGTATACACTTCAAATTGAGAAGGATGTAGTTGAAAGATTGGTTGTGTGGTTGTGGAAGCAATTCAAACAAGAATAGTGTCTTCCATTGCCGTCCAAGAGTGCTATCCTTATATGAGTTATGATCGTGACAGTTGATGCCGAAGTAAATTAACTATAAGTTTTTTTTTTTTTTAATTCTACTGTTAAATGAAATTAATATGAGTTAATAGCACTTTTAGTTTTTAAAATATGCACATTTTATCAGTTTGGTACATAAAATATTAATTTTATCAATTTGGTCTCTAAAGTATTCAATTCGTCTTTAAATGGTCCCTATACAGACGGAACATTAAGTTTTTAACGTAATGATCATGTGTTAGTCACGTGATATTATCTGAAAGAATAACATGTGGCAACTTCCCTAAAAAAAACTTAACGAATTGTCTAATTAGGGACCAAAGTGACACAAATTAAAATTTGAGGGACTAAATTGACAAAATTAATACAATGATGACCAAACATGGGCATACTTTAGGGACCAGAAGTACTTTTAACCCAATTAATATTCTACTATAGTCAAAACGACGTGGATCAATATCTCCTTGACTATATATATATTTTTTAATTTCATGTAACAATAGAATAATGAGTCCTAATTGAATTATCAATTATTTGGCAATGCTTATGAATTCATTGTTGGTATGGAGACTTTGCTTCCCATTCGCTGAACAACCCTCTGTTGTAATACTTAACTATGTTTTAAAGGGCAAACTCCACTTACTCTTGAGCTATTGAATTAGGCAATCCAAAAATCCATTTCTTTCTCACTTTCCCCTACAACAAATAACATGGGTGTTTTGTATTGTATTGAAACCCCCCCCCCCCCCCCCCCCCCCCCCCCCCCCCCCCCCCCCCCCACACACACACACACACACACACACTCGGAAGCGATCCAACTAAAGATTTTGGTTAGCTCAGGTAGCTCCTTCTTAATTGATTGTTAAATCTTAATCAAATTGTCATTTCTAATCAAGGAGTGACCAATGAAAATAGAGTGACAAGTTCTGGAATAGAGTGGCGATCGTGCAAGCAAGAGAAGTATAATCAGCAAGCCAAAACGATTACACAACTTGGCACCTTCAACTACTTAGGCGCAAGATCAAAGACGATGGAGTAGCATACTATATAAGTTTTAATTTGAATAAAAAATAAAAAACGCATTAACAACCGCTTTCATTTAAATGTAAAAAAAAAAAAAAAAAAACAAAGAAGCAGCGAAGAAAACAAGACACTAAATTATTCCACTAACTCGTTAGTACTACCGTAGTACGGCTTTTCAACCTCTTGTAAATCCTGTTGGGTTGGTTGGTGAGTCATCCAAAAAAAAAAAAAAAGCATCAAGAAAGATCAAGCATATGTCTTTCATGAAATGATCAATGGTTTCATTTATGTTATGCCCTTATTTTTTCTATAACATGCTAAAGACGTAGTTTCTTTTGGTTTGAAATTTCAAATATTTACAGAGGTATTTTAATTGAGGATAAAGACATTTTTAACTTTACATGTTTAAATATATACTTGTCTATTTGCGCCGTACAAATTGTCAATATACTAAAAAGAACAATATTTCTAGCGCATAACAGTGTATGACCTTCCTAGTTTCATGTTTATTCACACACTTTTCTTGAGCAATCTCATTCATAGTAGAAAAAAACATTGTACAAACTAACAAAATTGAGATGTATATTTTGGTACTTGTGCGCGACGAATTTCGCACAATAGTTATAAAAGACAGATCTCTCCCTTGATGAGCTCGTATAGCCTTGAATGTCGAAGGTCTCACCGCAAAGAAAAGACTTCAAGGGCCAAAAGGGGCCTATGGAGTGGTGATGAATTGTTTCAAGAGGTGGCTGGATCGACTCAGGCGGGTCGGTGGTGGTTCTTGGTACACATAAAATAGGTTAGAAAGGGTGCCGGAGTGTTTTCCGGTGTATCCCCTTCAACGATCAAGTCAGTTCTTTGAGAGAGGGGAAGAAGAAAACACAATTTGTGTTATTGAGAGGTGATTTTGCGTACCTTTGTAATGTGTTTTTGGAAGCTATTTATTCCCACCCGGACTCATCATTGCTGATAGTCTAGATAGTAGGTAGCGTTCAGAGATGGGCCAGTGTGCCCCCTATTTTGCATGGGGAAGACCCCATTATTAGTTGCTCGGATCCTCGAACATTCAATGCTCTTTCTTCTATTCAAGGACATTAAATGCTCAGATCCCGGGGCATTTAATGTTCTTTCTTCAATACTGAGTCATTAAATGCCCTGATGCTGGAGCACTTAATGCCCATCCCTTCTGGCTTCTCGTGTCACTGCAGATGTCCCATCGATTGAGGATTCATTAAATGCTTGCCTGAAACAGCCGCATGTCAGCAGGAGCATATTCGTCTGTTCGCCCATCATCATGCACTTTACGCCACGTGTCTTGCTCCCCTTGGTGGAGTGTCTCGTTGGTCCTGCCGTTCTGACCTCCTTGTGCAGAGTACCCTCATGATTCCTAGTCTAGTTGAGACTGATCAGTTGTTAGTCAATAGTCTTTTTGGAGGCCAAAGTTACGTGATAGGGCCACAATCCCAGTAGGTATCCCTCGGCGCCGAGGACATAAGCGCGTCTTGGAGTGGAGGTACTTTCGAAGCCGAGGGTACGTAGTTAAAAGAGAATGGGGATTTCCTTGAGGCCGAGGGGATCTTGTCTGAGAGCAATGTTTCTCGGCTCCGAGGACACCTTGTGGCCGAGGACATGTGTTTTTATCAAGGAGGCTAATGTCCTCAGTGCCGAGAATACGTGGCTTTGTCAGAGGGAAGGATGTCCTCGGTGCCGAGGTCACGTGTCACGGTCTGCCTCTGTCTCAGAAGTGTCACATCAACTGTCCCCCAACTCTTTGATCTTCTTACGAGGGGGAGACGTGTCGTCGGAAGGTGAAAGGGCTCAACTGTCGTAACTGTCCCATCAATGCTCATTAGCCGTTTTTCTGTCTTTTGGAGATCGTGCGCATTAAATGCGCCTATCTTCGTGCTTCGTGCGCCAATGATGGCGTTAGAGGCCCTATATAAACAGATCCCCCCCCCCCCCCCATTCTTCACTTTCGAATCCTTTGCTGTTTAAGAGATTTTCACCAGAGGTTTTCGTCGGAGCAGTCTACTGCCTGTGAAGAACCACTGTTCCCCGCTGTTCGTCTGAAGGACCACTACCCTTTCCAGCCACCTTCGAAGGCGAAAAAGGTTCCCAAGTCTCCAGTTGCCTATTCCTCCGCTCCTTTTTCTGGTGAGTTCTGCTTCGCTCTTATTCTTTTCTCGCTTTTTCGGTGTTCGGTTGTCTTCCAGAACCATCATCTTAGTTCTGAGAACCCAGGTGCCCCCCCTTTTTTCCATTTTTGTCGTTTGGAATCCTGTAGCGTCCCTTAGGGCTTTCTTCTCAAAAATCAATCACTGAAACCACTTTCTTCTTCTCCCTAACCCATGCTGAGGAGTCGTCGACCGATCGCCGAGGCTGGGACTTCTAGGCCGAGGAAGTACGAGGTCAAGGGTATTCAACAGATAACTAATTTTAAAGCCCACTATGACATCCCCCGAAACGTCGGTGTGGATGACTTCAACCCTGCGCGTCACCGTTTCGACGTCGGCGTCGAGGGCGCCATGCCTTTTTATACAAAGGCTATCATGGAGGGAGGGATCAGGTTTCCCCTTCCTCCATTGCTCCTTCAGTTCCTCTCCTGATTTCGTCTTTTCCAGGGGCAGTGTTGCCTCAATATTTTTAGGATAATAATGGGGGTGATCGAGCTCAACAGGCGCCTTGGGGTCAACCTCGGCCTCGAGGACATTCTCTTTTGCTATTCTTTGCTGAGGGTGATGCCCCAGCGAACCTTCTACCTGAAAGCTAGGGACCTGTCCATGTACCTCGTAACTCATCTCCCCGACTCGGACAAGGGGTTCAAGGATGATTTGCTGATCTTCAGCGGTGCTTGGGAGAGAGGGACCGACCCCGAGTACGACGGCTTGTCCTGTCCCAAGGAGTGGTGAACAACGAGTACACCGGCTCTCCCTCTCTTCTTGGCACTTTAATTTTCTGCCGTTAATCACATGTCTTACTACCCCCCCTTTTTTTGTGCAGACGTCTCTTCCCGTGAAGTCGCTCCTCCACCCCGACACTTAGTGAACTTTGATGACCTCATAACCGTCTGGGGATACATCGGCGACGGGTTTGGCCGCTCCGCTCACGTGCTCCTGGGCTACAGATCAGGATACAAGAAATTCTCCCAACTCCCTCAGCCCTACGACCTCTCCAGGTGGTCCGAGGTCTTTGAGCAGGATTTGGAGCAGAACTTGGAGGAAGATCCCGATAGGGCCACCGAGGCCGAGGTAGAGGGGGTCGTTGAGGGAGCTGTAGCCAAGGCAATCGCAGTTAGGGAGTCCGCCACAATCCACTCTGAGCCTAGCACGTCGGGAAGGAAGACTTAGCCGGATTTCCAAATCCTCCAAAACCTTGACCAGGAGGACGCCCTTGAAGTAGCCATGTCCTGCCAGCCGCGTCTGAACCTCCATTATCTGAACCAGAGGGCCGCCCTAAGGGGCAGGGGGTCCGGAAGAAACATCCTCCTCCTCCTCCAAGGACTGACACCAACATCACTCCTCTTCCCCCTCCTATGCCACCAAGGTCAATTGGTCGGGGTGAGATCCGTGATCGGGACCCGACTGAAGAGGAGAGGAGGGTCAAACAGAGACATGACGGTCGGGGCCAAGGCAGAGCCCTTCCGTCACAGCAATAACAACAACAGCAACAACAGCAGCCACAACAGCAGCCACAACAGCAGCCACAACAACAACAATAGCAACAAGGGGATCAACAAACTCCTCCTCCCCCCTAGTAGCGGTTCCGGAGGAATGGCGCCCCCGGGCCCGAGACCAAAAAAATAAGGTCGTCCGGGTCAATGACTCCATCATACATGATCCTCACGTGGCCTATGCCGTGAGTGAGACTCTGTAATTTGGAGCTGACATGGCGGAACACCGGGGACGACTGACCAATCAACTCTTCCGCTCGATAATTCAGAACTCCCTCGTCGTAAGTCCCAGTACCATCCTTGTTTTGATTTGGTCTCCTCTGCCTCTGTGTAATCTTTTATTTTTCTTCCAACGGGCCTCTCAACAAATATCGATCATTGCCGCCCGCTATCAAGCCTCAAGGTAGAGTTTTCAGTAGGCCGAGCGAGGGAAGGTGGAGGCGGAGACGGCCCTCGCCGCTGCTAGGGAGGACGTGGCTGCCAGGGACATCACCCTATCTTCCCAAGCGGCCCAAATCGAGCAATTGCTAAAGGATGGTGAGTTGGCAAGGGTCAGCGCTGAAAAGCTAAGTGCAGCGCTTGCCGATGCAGAGAGGAAGATAACTGAAGCTACGCAGCGACTGTTCTCAGCGGAGGCGAAGGTGGAGGAATCGGAGCAGACCTGCTCGGCCCTCACCCAGGAGCTTGACAAGGTCAGGTCGAAGATGGAGGCTAACAGAAGGACGGAGGAACAGCTCAAGGAAGAATTTGTCGATGACGTCCTGCCTGCCCTCGAAGAAAACAAGAGGGAATTCTTCAAGAAGGGCTGGGATGAGGCGCTTCGGGCGGCGGGCGTCCCCTCTGACTCTCCTCTATTCCAAATGCACGAGTACATGCCGTCGGAGGAGATGCTGTTGGCCATGACCGAGACTGCTGCTGAAGACGCAACTAACGCCCAAGTGCAAGACACGGGGGAACCCTTTGCGGTTGCAGCCCCAGTCCCAGTTGTTGCTGCCCTTCCCGAGGCTGACCCTCCAGTCCCTGAGCTGGTAGAGCCTTCCGCCCCTCCTGCCTATGCCACAAACATTGTCTCCTCTCCGAGCATTGAAGAGCTTTTCAGCGAGGCTCCCTCTGCTGATGCTGGCGAAGTGTTCAGCCCCCCTCCTCCAACAACCTAGGCCTAGGACTTGTTTTTCTTTTTGTTGTACTTTCCCTTTCCCCTCTTTTTGTAGCCCGAGGACGCAAAACCCCTTTTTCTTTTGGAATGGAAAGTAACCTTTACTTTACTAATGGATTTTTTTTTTGTTTTTGCTCGTAACATTCTTTGCCACACTGCATCTCTTTTTGTGTTTTTTGTTTTGACAAATAATCTCTAACTTTGTAAACCCCTAACTTTCCAAGCACTGACCCTCGGCGTCGAAGAGCTTTAAATCTTTCAGAGGTTACTCCGGATAGAAACAAGTTTTGGCGTTCCTCGGCCCCGAGTATCCCGATCGATCAACTTGGTGAGTATTGGGGCCGAGGGTACGTTACCCACCTGAGGGGAGCCTACACCAAGGTTTAGCGGTCCCATTATCGCCATAGGGGATGGTGAATTCACGTGACTTTTCACTCCGGTTAGCTTCATCTTCCTTATCTAGTGCTCCCGGGGGGGGGGGAGGGTTCCCTTTGCCTTATTGACACCGAACTGAGTCAACCTCACCCATGTACTTGTGCAAGCATACCCCAGGGGTTGGTCTTGACGTTTGCGAGGACTCCTGGGGGATGACCCTCGAAACTTAGCCAACCTCACCCATGTACTTGTGCAAGCATACCCCAGGGTTCGGTTTCAAAGTTTGCGAGGACTCCTTGGGAGTGATCCCCACCCTGAGCAATGGTCGATCAGCACCCTTGTTCAAGGGTCATTTTCCATTCAGGGGGCATGCCCCTGCATATTAGTTGAAGATTGAGGTTTTTGAGTCTCGGCCCCCGGTCGGGGCATGCCCTTTCCAGGAGGCTGGCTCTTGGAAGTTTGGAAGCTGGAGTCCTTGAGACTGCTTCCAGGGTCGTGCCCTTGTTCTTTGTTTGGAGGCAGGAGTCGCTGAGACTCCGCCTCCAGGGCCATGCCTTTCCTAGGAGGCTTGCTCCTTTTTTCTCATTTGGAGGCAGGAGTCCCTAAGACTCTGCCCCAAGGGCCATGCTCTTTCCATGATCATCCATTCGGCATAACAATAGGCTCTCATTTTTCAAACGTAGTATTTCTTTAAATTCATTACATTCCAAGGGCGAATTATAGCATTTTCTTATAAGTCCTCTAGCCTATATGACCCGGAGCCTCCTACCGATATGACTTTGTACGGTCCCTCCCAGTTGGGTCCCATCTTCCCGTCTGTTGGATCCCGAGTGTTTGCTACCACCCTTCTTAGTACCAGATTGCCTGCTTGGAACTCTCGGGGTTTGACCCTTTTGTTGTAGAGTCTAGACATACTTTCTTGGTACTTGGCCAATCTCAGGGCTGCCACTTCTCTTCTCTCCTCCGCAAGGTCCATATCCAAGTTGAGTTGGCGGTCATTGCCCCCAGTACGAAGGCTTGTGTTCTTATGGTAGGGAGGCCTACCTCAAGAGGGATGACTGCCTCCACCCCGTACGCAAGAGCATAGGGTGTTTCCCCTGTTGAGTTTCGAGGGGTGGTCATGTATGCCCAAAGGACGTTCAGGAGCTCTTTCACCCACTTTCCCTTGGCCTTTTCCAATATCTTCTTGATCGCATTGATGATAGTCTTGTTCGAGGACTCGGCCTGTCCGTTGGCCTGGGGGTATGCCGGGGTGGAATAGTAGTTCCGGATTTCGAGGTGCTCACAGAAAGACTTGAAAGGTCCACTATTGAATTGTGTCCCGTTGTCCGATACGAGTGCACAGGGAACTCCAAACCTTGTCACTATGTTCTTCCATACGAACTTCTTGGTGTCTATGTCCCTGATATGGGTGAGTGGCTCCGCTTCCGCCCACTTGGTAAAATAATCGGTCCCTATAATTAGGAACCTCTTGTCTCCATGAGCCCTTGGGAGGGGTCCGACTAAGTCGAGTCCCTATTGAGCGAACGACCAAGGACTAGTCAGTGGATGCAAGTCTCCAGCTGGCTGTCAGATGATTGGAGCGTATCTCTGGCATTGATCACATTTTCGGACATAGGTCTGCGCATCTTTCTGCATTCGCGGCCACCAATACCCTTGAGACATGATACGGTGGGCCATGGACCGTCCACCTGAGTGCCCCCCACATATGCCTTCGTGTACTTCATACAGGAGTGGCTCAATTTTTTCTTCGCGGACGCACAGTAGATAGGGCCCAGAGAACGACTTTCGGTATAACATTTGATCCGGAGAGACCCAAAATCTCGGGGCCCTCAGCCTTATTTTTCTGGCTTCCTTAAGGCTTTCAGGGAGTTCCCCGGAAAGGAGAAACTTGAGTCGTGGATCAATCTAGCTGGGTGGCTTCTCCCCTTCCTGGATGGCCATTACCCGACAAGTTTCATCTATACTGGAGTTGGGAAGGTATTCCACTGTGATCCTTTGCATTGTGTCGGAGTCCAGTGCCGAGGCCAGGCAAGCTAGGGCATCGGCGTGGGCATTCTTATCTCGAGGAACTTGCTTAACCTCCACTTTCCTGAACTTTCGGAGTAAAGTCATCGCCTCATGGTGATAAGCCTTCATCCGGGAGTCCCTTGCCTCGAATTCTCCATTGATTTGGTTGACCACGGGCATGGAATCGCAGCGGACAGTCAGCTCGGCTGCTTCTGCCGCATCAGCGAGTTTGAGCCCAGAGATTAGGGCCTCGTACTCTGCTTTATTGTTGGATGCCTTGAAACCCAGCCGGACAGCCTGCTCTGCGAGCAACCTTTTTGGGGAGACCAACAGCACATCGATTCCGGAACCCATGCTGTTAGAGGATCCGTCCACACACATGCTCCAAGAGAGTTCTTGGCTGCCCACCGAGGGTACCTCTTCTAGGGGGGGCCCTCCGGCCGAGGAGGTTCCCCGGAGAATTCCGCTATGAAGTCTGCCAACACTTGCCCCTTTATGGCGGTGCGAGGTTTGAAATGGGCCTCGTGTTCTCCCAGCTCCACCGCCCATTTGGCTATTCTCCCCGAGAGGTTTGCTCTCCCAAGGATTGCTTTTAGTGGCTGATCCGTCCAGATAGTGATCGGGTGTGCTTGGAAGTAATGCCTCAATTTCCTTGCTGCCGTGATCAGTGCTAACGCTAGGTTCTCCAAGGGCAAGTACCTCGTTTTCGCATCCAATAGAGTTTTGCTTACATAATATACTGGCTTCTGTTCCTGTTCATGTTCATGGACCAGCACACCACTGACCGCGAACTCCGACACGACTAAGTACAGGAACAACATCTCCCCCTTAGTCGGGACAGATAAGGTTGGAAGGATCCTAAGGTACTCCTTGATCCCTCTGAGAGCCTCCTCACATTCCTGATTCCAGGTGTCCTTCCCGGACCTCTTGATAGCCCCAAAGAAGGGTTTGCATTTGTCGGATGAACGAGAGATAAATCGATTTAAAACGGTCAGCATCCCCGTGAGTTTTTGGGTTTCCTGGACCGTCCGGGGACTCCGTACACTAATGATGGCTTGAATTTGTTCTGGGTTTGCCTCTACTCCACGTTGACTCACCAGATATCCAAGGAATTTTCCCGAACCGACTCCGAAGGCGCACTTGGATGCGTTCAGCTTCAGCCCATACTTGCGGAGGACGGAGAAGTTGTCTCCCAAATTTGCGAGGTGATCACTCTCCCTCTTACTCTTGACTAGCATGTCATCTATATAAACTTCCACGGTGCTCCCTATGTGCTACTTAAACATCCGGTTCATGAGCCTTTGATACGTGGCCCCTGCGTTCTTTAGGCCGAAAGACATGACTTTGTAGCAATAGACCCCCCTCGGAGTAATGAAGGCAATTTTCTCTTGGTCAGATGGATGGAGGGGTATTTGATGATAGATAGCCCTGGCATCCAGGAAAGTCATGCGCTGGTGCCCGACCGTAGCGTCCACCAGTTGGTCTACCTTCGGAAGGGGGAAGTCATCATTGGGGCAGGCTTTGTTTAGATCAGTGAAGTCTACGCAAATGCGCCATTTCCCACATTTTTTTTTTTGCACAAACCGTGTTTGACAACCACTCCGGGAACTGCACTTCCCGGATGGTGTTGGCCTCCAAGATCCTCTCTACCTCTTCGTTCACAGCTTGAGCGTGATGCGGGGCCGTGCGCCGAGGCTTTTGCTTTACTGGTTTATGAGTGGGCTCAACATGAAGTTTATGGGTTATAACGTCGGGGCTGATTCCCTTCATTTTCGTGGCCTCTCAGGAAAACACATCTGCATTTCTTATCAAAAAATTGGCCATTTCTTCTTGCTAGGCTGGGGGCATAGCGGAGCCAATCAGGAAGTACCTGTCCTCGTCTCCGTCTGCCAGAAGGACCTTCCGGAGGTCCTTCACTGAGCGGTCTGTCGGATCCGTCCGCGGCTCATCGACCCCCAGCCACCCGGACTGTAATTGCTATTTGTTTAGGACCTCATCGGGATCTCGCTCTTTTTCCTTGGAGGCGACCCCCGCCCTTACTGCTAAATATAAACAATTTTTGGCGGATGCTTGGTCCCCACAGATTTCCTTCACTCCCACAGGGGTGGGGAACTTCAACTTCTGGTGATAAGTGGAGTGCACCGCCCCCAGGGCATGCAACCAGGCTCATCCCATAATAATGTTGTAGGGTGAATCGGAATCGAACACCACGAACTTCATGTTGATTGTGATGGGCCAGGTGGTAACTGGCAGTGTGATTTTGCCCAAGGGTAAGGCGCACGAACCGTTAAATCCAACGAGAGGTGTACTGACCTGGGTGAGATCTTGACAACCCAGCCCCATGCGTTTCACGACTTTAAGGTACATTACCTCGAAAGAGCTCCCAGAGTCCACCAAGACTCTTTTGACGTCAAAGTTGCCAATCTTCGGGGTTAGGACCAAAGCATCCTCGTGAGGGAGGACCACGCCCGCAAGGTCGGCGTCGAAAAAGGTAATATCCCCTTTGCTGGTCCTGGGCCTCTTTTTCGATCGGCCCCCCTCCCTCTCATCCACCTTTCTTGTAAAAGCCACCCTTTTAAGGTTGGACTTGAGCATTTTGGACGTCGGACGCTCCAGAGGGCAGACGTGGATAACATTGATCAAATTGTACCAGATAATGGCTTGGTCGTTGGTGCCGTGGACCTCCAATGGTGTCGTTTCTTCAATGTATTCCTTCAAGTGCCCCTCCTGCACCAGCTTTTCTAGGAAAGACTTATAGACCCTACAATCTTTGGTGAGGTGTCCAAAGTCTTGGTGGTAAGAGCATTTCACCTTCTGGTTTCAGATGGAAGGATCACCCCGCATCTTGGGCGGCCATTTGAAGAAAGGTTCTCTTTTGATCTTGTGGAGGAGCTTGTAGATGGGCTCCTTGAATAGGGTGTGGACCCCTTTGAAAGATCCTTCTGACGGGGGCACCAGTCCCTTCTGGGGAGGGGCTGCCTCCCTTTCTCTTTCCTTCCTCTTAGGGGCGAGAGTTTTCCCCTTGCCCCCCATCATTTCCTCCTCCACCCGGGAATACTTGTTGATCCGGGCCATCAATTCCCCCATGTCTATTGGCGTTTTCTTGTTTAAGGATCGGTAGAGGTCGGTGTCACGCGACAGGCCCAGCCTGAAGGAGGCAGCTGCCATGACCTCGGAGCATCCTTCCACCTCATTCACTTCCTCCTAGTATCGGGCTGCGTACTGGCGGAGTGTTTCTCCTTCCCTCCGTCTTAGGGTTAGCAAAGACCTAATATCCTTGGGGCGTTTACTCCCTGTGATAAACCTGGCGGAAAACTGCCTGGTTAGCTCCTTCCAAGATCCTATGCTACTGGGAGGAAGGGTTTCAAACCACTTCATGGCGGAGTCTCCCAGGCTCATTGAGAACACTCGGCACAACAATCGCTGATCGGTGTGGTAGAGGGACATCATCTGCTTGTACTGTCTGAGATGAGCTTCTGGGTCTGAACGCCCATCATACATCTTGAACCTTGGCACCGCGAATTTCTTTGGTACTTCCATTTCTGCAATACTTAAGAAGGGCGACTGAATAACTTCGTCGTCCATGTCTTCCTCTTGAGTGACCCTCTTTTTCCTCGTGGATTCCAATTGGACCCTGAGGTCCTCCTTTTGCGTGGGACGCATTCCCCCGCCTTCTCGGCATCGGTCAGCCAGCTCCCCCGTTCCAGGGTGTCAGACGGAGAGGGTCGAATCCTCCTCGGACTTTTGTTCTTGACGAGTATTCACCATGATCATTGTACTTCAGAAAGTTGAATCGATTTCCCACAGACGGCGCCAAATTGTGCGCGACAAATTTCGCACAATAGTTGTAAAAAATAGATCTCTCCCTTGGTGAGCTCGTATAGCCTTGAATGTCGAAGGTCTCGCCGCAAAGAAAAGACTTCAAGGGCCAAAGGGGGCCTATGGAATGGTGATGAATTGTTTCAAGAGGTGGCTGGATCGACTCAGGCGGGTCGGTGGTGGTTCCTGGTACACATAAAACAGGTTAGAAAGGATGCCAGAGTGTTTTCCGGTGTATCCCTTCCAACGATCAAGTCAGTTCTTTGAGAGAGGGGAAGAGGAAAACACCCTTTGTGTTCTTGAGAGGTGATTTTATGTACCTTTGCAATGTATTTTTGGAAGCTATTTATACCCACCCGGACTCATCATTGCTGATAGTTTAGATAGTAGGTAGCATTCAGAGATGGGGCAGTGTGCCCCTTATTTCACGTGGGGAAGACCCCATTATTAATTACTCGGATCGCCGAGCATTCAATGCTCTTTCTTCTATGCAAGGACATTAAATGCTCAGATCCCGGGGCATTTAATGTTCTTTCTTCAATACTGAATCATTAAATGCCCTGATGCTGGAGCACTTAATGCCCCTGCCTTCTGGCTTCTCGTGTCACTGCAGACGTCCCATCGATTGAGGATTCATTAAATGCTTGCCTAAAACAACCGCATGTCAGCAGGGGCATATTCGTCTGTTCACCCCTCATCATGCACTTTATGCCACGCGTCCTGCTCCCCTTGGTGGAGTGTTGCGTTGGTGCTGCTGTTCTGACCTCCTTGTGCAGAGTACCCTAATGATTCCTAGTCTAGTTGAGACTGATCAGCTGTCAGTCAGTAGTCTTTTTGGAGGCCAGAGTTACGTGATAGGGCCACAGTCCCAGCAGGTATCCCTCGACGCCGAGGACATAAGGGCGTCTTGGAGTGGGGGTACCCTCGAAGCCGAGGGTACGTAGTTCAAAGAGAATGGGGATTTCCTTGAGGCCAAGGGGATCTTGTCTGAGAGCAACGTTCCTCGGCTCCGAGGACACCTTGTGGCCGAGGACAAGTGTCTTTATCAAGGAGGCTAATGTCCTCGGTGCCGAGAATACGTGGCTTTGTTAGAGGAAAGGATGTCCTCGATGCCGAGGTCACGTGTCACGGTCTGCCTCTGTCTCAGAAGTGTCCCATCAATACCTTTGAAGTTAAACTCAAGCATGATATACACTTCAAATCGACAATGATGTAGTTGAAAGATTGGTTGTGTGGTTGTGGAAGCAATTCAAACAATAGTCTCTTCCATTGCCGTCCAAGAGTACTATCCTTATATGACATATGATCTTGACAGTTGATGGCGAAGTAAATTAACTATAGTCTTTTTTTTTTTGAATTATTCTATTGTTAAATGAAATTAATATGAATTAAAAGTATTTTTGGTCCTCAAAATATATACGTTTTGTCAGTTTGTTCCACAAAATATCAATTTCGTGAACTTGGTCCCTAAATTATTCAATTCATGTTTAAATGGTTCTTACATAGACGAAATATTAAATTTTTGACGGAATGATCACGTGATACCATCTGAAAAAATAAAATGTGGTCACTTCCGTAAAAAAATTTAACGAATTATCTGATTGTATACCGAAAGTATTCAATTTATGTTTAAATGATCCCTACAGAGATGAAATTTTAAGTTTTTGACGGAATGAGATCACGTGTTAGTCACGTGATACCATCTAAAAGAATGACACGTAATGAGGAACAAACTGACAAAACATACATACTTTAGTGGCCAAAAACACTATTAACCCAATTAATATTCTACTGTAATCAACACGACAATTCATGTTTAAATGGTTCTTACATAGACGAAATATTAAATTTTTGACGGAATGATCACGTGATACCATCTAAAAAAATGAAATGTGGTCACTTCCGTAAAAAAATTTAATGAATTATCTGATTGTATACCGAAAGTATTCAATTTATGTTTAAATGATCCCTACAGAGATGAAATTTTAAGTTTTTGACGGAATGATCACGTGTTAATCACGTGATACCATCTAAAAGAATGACACGTAATGAGGAACAAACTGACAAAACATACATACTTTAGTGGCCAAAAACACTATTAACCCAATTAATATTCTACTATAATTAACACGACGTAGATCAATATCTCCTTGACTATATATATTTTTTAATTTCATTCAATAGTAAAATATTAACCATATATGGGGGTGTTAAACCTACTTATCAATCTATAATGGGTCCTAATTGAATTATCAATTATTTGGCGGTGCTTATGAATTCATTGAATGTTATGCTAAGTTGATAGGTAGTTATAGAATTGCTAAAAATCAGAATCATGGAAAGGGTTTATGTATGATCGTTGTCTTGCATTCTACTCCATACACGTGGTATTTGAGAATTGAGAAGCATTATTGAATCATCAATATTCAAATAAACGTGGAGGAGAATTAGCATAATGGAGTTTTAGTGACCACAAAACCATTTGATGCTCACTCAATGCGGTCCGTAGTGTGAAATCTTCCGGAACTGCGAGAATAAGTCTCGGTCCTTAGTGTGAAATCTCCGGGAACTGCGAGAATAAGTGAGACTTATTCTATATTAGGGGTCACTCTTATCTGAAGCCACGGTATAATATGAACAATTTTGAGAGGATTGTTGACAGCCGTTGAATGAGTCTATTTAAAACTGTCAAATGAATTTATTGAAATTTATTTTATTTTATATTATAGATTAGTAGATCATTCACTGAACGATCTGTCAAGAAAGAAATTAAAAAATATATATATATTTGAGGGTATCTCCAAATAATGGCTGCAACTTTGAGGAGTTTGAACTATGTGGCAATAGGGGTGGGTATACAATAATTTGTTTACATGCATGGATCAATGTTATGTCGTCTGATGCCAATGGACTCCTTTAAGTAGGGGTGATAAACGAGTCGAACGAACAAGTTTGAGCCCAAAAAATAGTTCGAAAAAAAAGAGTTTGAATCGACCCCAAAACGAGTCAAACTCGAGTTGAGCATGAGTAGCTCAATTATTTTATATAAAAGCAAATCGAACTTTGCAAGCTTGATCCCAAAACGAGCCGAACTTATAGAGCTCGTTTTCTAAAATCAGCCTAAAAAATTGTTTGAACTTGATTCGTTTTCTAAATAAATGAGTTCGAGTCGAGCTCAAAATGAAACGAATCCGAGTAGCTTGGATTGTTTGCCACCCCACCTTTGAGAGACCATGAAGTGTCTCATGGGAGCTTGGGTGGCCAAGGCCCCAAGCTACATCCAATTAGTTAAAAAACAATTATAAGGCTATTTATTGATATTGTATGATGTTTGTTTTCATAGGTGGATTGTTTATATAGTGATAGCAATTGGATTATGCGATTATAGGAATATTAGGGTTCACTAAGGTTTTTTGTGTGTGTGTATGTTTTATACTTATATTTGTTAGAATGTGATTTAAACAAATTTTAGCATTTGGGGATCACATGTGAGGTAGATTTGGTTGAAAAAAATGACCTTTGGTTTCTGATTTATGGGATGCGAAAATAAAACGATCTCATTACAAATATAATATCAAATTGATACCTTCCAGACGATCTTCCATCGCCTTTTAAGTTCTGGGCTATAGCTTTGTCTTTTGCATTGGGTGATTGCTGTTGCCCTTAACACAAAGGTAACACAAAATCAAAATAATACGACCCGAACAAAATACAACAAAAATAATATGAAAAACGATTGTCATACTACTTAGGTTCATGTATCTTTTGTAATATCATAATTTTTTTTTTTCATCCGAACTACCAAATGTCTAAATTTGATACTATTTTTTAATTTATTTATTACATAAATCTGATAGTATACTTGAGATCTGATAGTACACTTGTGTGATCAATTTGAATTTAAACCTTAAAAAAAAAAAATTTAGATCATTTCCCAATTTATGTGTGATCCGTGCATAAGGTTCATACTAATCTTCTTTGGATCCCACTTTTCAAAGGCAAGTGTGAAAATGTTTTATGTGACATGTGATTAATTCTTTTATTTTTATTTTTCACCCGAATTTTCAAAATTTTTGGTCTTATTCAACTTTTTTTGAATAATGTTATTTGACCAAAAAATAGAGCAAAAACAAGGACCAAATTAAATGAAGCAAATCAACATTAAAGATGCTTTTTGGTTCTATTTTTATTTTTTTAAAACTAAAATTTTACGTATCGTATTAGCCGGCGTGTCATATATATATATTTTCTTGGGTCTATTTTTTAGTCAATGTAGCATGATCTTTTTTTTTTTTTTTTTTAAAACTTGGTTGGAGGTTGTTAAAAATTCTGGAAAATGACATTGTATAACTGTTTAAAGACTTCAAAAAATAATTGGAATTGGCAAAAGTGATATCAACACTACAATGATCCATTGCAGTCCTTGCAGCCAAAGGTGGATAACTAGAAATAAGCAAAAATGATGGTATTTACATTCTAAATAATAACATAGTTAAAACTTCGAGAATCTGGAAAGCCATAGGCTCTAATGGGTAAGAAAGGCTTTTTTCCCATTCCTCTCTCTCTCTCACTCTCTCTCTCTCTGCCATTTCTTTTTTTTCCCCCTCCTCCTTGAGTAAATATTGAATGCGCTGTTACTATGTCAATAATGTTGATGTAGTATCACCAACCAATAATAAAAGAATATGTTATTTGAACCTAAAAATCTGACATAATTTACTAACATAATGATGTGGCTTCATAGAAATTATTGGATCAACACCAAGTTTCAATGTTTGATGGGATTTATAGTCAATCCAAATGTCACAATGAATTAGGTCAGCAAATTAACTCCTAATAATATTGCTCATAATAAAATACTAAGTGGGTAAGGTGAACCCCACTTGGATAGTTATTTGTTTAGATGGAGAAAGAGCGGGTAGTTATTTGCTTACATGGAAGGTTGATTATTAATTTTAGTGGGACTCATTTAATTATTTGTTTTGATATTATTTGTTAAGGATACTATGTTAACATTACCGCGTAATATCACCGTTATAATGAATATTTTCTCCTCCTCTCTCTCTCGGTTAACACTAGCCATTCCCCCTTAGCCATTCCCACTGGCCAATACTAGCTGAATAATTCTGAAACTTCCATATGTTTTATAGCATTGCATAACAATTATTATAAGAAAAATATTGTTGATCGTATGGGACGGAGCTCCCTTGGGGTTCAACGAGACGATGGCCCCTAAGATTTTCAAATTTATTATACACTCTTTTTAGGTTTTAAAAATTCTTATCCCGCTCTTAGATTTTCAAAATCTTTTGTAATTCATTTATTGTATTAAAAATCTTAATGCCCTAAAAATTATAACCATTAAAAAGCTTAAAGGCTGGGGAAATAAGCATCAATTTGTGGCATTTATGATCTAGAATAGTTTTTATGATGATATCATATTAAAGTTGATTTTGTATAGACTCTACTGGGTAAGAAAGGCTTTTTTTCCCTCCTATATCTCTCTCTATCTGTCATTTTTTTCTCCCCTCCTCCTCTCTCTCTCTATCCATCATTTTTTTTTTTTTTCCCCTTTCTCCTCGAGTAAATATTTCATGCAACGGTGATACCATGTCAACAATGCTGATGTGGAATCACCAACTAATAATAAAATACGAACTGGGTAAGGTGAACCCACTTGGATAGTAATTTTCTTACATGGAGAAAGAATGAGTAGTTATTTGCTCACATGGAGGATTGATCATTAATTTTAGTGGGGCCCATTTACTTATTTATTTTGATATTATTAATTGGGGATACTACGTCAGTATTGCCACGTGATATCACCGTTGTAATAAATATTTTCTCCTCTCTCTCTCTCTCTCTCGGTTAACACTAGCCATTGCTTTATGCGATCAATAGGACGGAGCTCCCTTGGGGGTCAAAGGGACGATGGCCCCCCTAAGATTTTCAAAATTATTATTCACCCTTTTTAGGTTTTAAAAATTCTTATCCCCAAGGCAATGAAGAGTGAGTAGTTTCTCATTCACTCTTTAGCAAGAGGTGATGAACATGTATAAATTATCCGGAAGTTATATTGATGCATTTCGTTTATGCTTAGCTCCAATATTCTTTTCTTCATAATGTCTTTTCATTACATTGTTGTCTTTACCTTGAGCATGAGTAGCTAAATCTTTAAGTTGGCTAATCCAAGGGAGACCTCCTCTTGGGTATGCCATTTCAACTCATCTGCTTTCCTCCCCTCGGCGTACGATGGTTCGGTTTAACTGGGTTGAGAGAGGACATGGTGTGAGTCTTTGATATCCCGTAGACTTGTCACGGGTTATGCTTGGATCCTCATTTCCATCTCGTCCCTCGCTTCCCACGAATCAATCGTTCATCTATGCACCATTGGAGGAAGGGTTCGAGTCGACTTGGCATTCCCATTGGAGTGAAACCTTTTGATTAGCCAACACTTGTTTCTCATTTCAATTTCATCACAACACAAATCACAAACCAACTTCAAACAACAAAAGATTTTAGACTTTTCTTTCACCAAAAATTACCTTCTACACGATTCACCTCCTTCCTTGAAGAGACGACCTTGGAATACGGTTCCAAGTAAAACACGACGCACAAAAGTCTTCTTACGCTTGGGAAGCATTTTTGGTCTCACACACACACACACACACACACATTTCATTCATTCCACAATTCCGTTGCCCTTTCTTTTGACATCATTCCAAGGGAGAGTGACACTCCCCTCCACACATAGACTATACGCATTGAGGGATCATGTCCGGAGGATAGTGACAACAACGGTTTTAACCAAGCATTGACACGGTGGCTTTGCAGTGGCAATTTGGGGGGGGGGGGGGGGAGGGGTTGTGGTTCTCAGTGTGGTGGCAACAACATTGTATCAATGTGATAAAACTATGATTTTTTGTTTTAGACTGTGTGCATGGTAACAATGTGTGGTGGCGATATGTATGTGTGGTTTTGAGGATTATTGCCAAATTAATTACAAATATGATCAATGTCTAACCTAAAAATTCATACAATGACATGATTTATCAGTTTGTGAGAGATAGTTAGTTCAATGAAGGTGGACGTAGCTTTGGGTTTGATAGGTTCGAATGAATGGGTTTTGGGGTGTTAGGCATGGTGGATTGCAGCGTGTAAAGAAAAGAGATGGAGGATTGTTTGAACTCTTGCTTTCTCTATTTTTTTCTTATAAAAGTGAGTACACTGCCTTCAGTTTTTATAGAAGGCTTGTCTAACTGAAATTCGAAAACTAAGGCTATGAAATACAACCAAATTCAAAATCTTTAGTAGAGGAAATATCTTCAGTTTGAACTGGTTGTTCCACACACCCCCCGACAATTGTTAGGGAAGGTCGCGCACATGGAGATTGTTACGCAGAATTTGGAAACGAATTGGTGACAAAGCCTTGGTGAAGAGATGTGTTATCTGATCTTTGGACAAAAAAAAATACTTTTAATTGTTTAGACATCACTTGATCACGAACATAGTGAAAGTCAATTTCAATATGTTTCGTTCTTGCATGGAATACTGGATTAGACGACAAGTATGTAGCCCCAATGTTATCTCACAAAAGTTTTGGGACCTGTGTAGTTGGTACTCCAATGTCTTTCAAAACAAATTGCAGCCATTGCAATTCTACAACAGTATTAGATAAGGACTTATACTACACTTCAGTACTGCTTCTGGCCATCGTTTGCTGCTATTTGCAACTCCAAGAGATTAGATTTTGAACCATGAACACGTAGTAGGCTGCAACTGAACGACGGTCATCTTTGTCGCCCGACCCGATCAGCATCTGAAAATGCTTGTTGTGTGTTATTGGATTGAGAAGAGAGGAAAAGACCATAAGATATTGTGTGCTTATCGTAGAATCCGCTTCATTTCTTGCCAGTGAATGTTCAAGGGCTAATGCATATATTTGCTAACACGTTGCACAACAAAGGATATGCTTAGCCTTCTGAATGCTAAGGAATGCAGAACTCCAACTACATTGCAATAGAGTTGAACATTAGTAAATGGTTCACCCTCAAATACTGATAGTTGATATGTCACCGACATTGGTGTGACAGAAGGTTTGGCCTTGTCCATTTTTGTTTTGTGGGGGAGATCAACAATATATTTTCTTTGTGTGAGAAGCAAACCACCAAATTGCGGGATTGTCTCAACACCAAGAAAAAAATGCAGAGGTCCAAGGTCTTTGATAGGGAAGTCTTGACTGAGAAAATGAATCACCCTTTCAACTACTTCAGAGTTGGAACCTGTGATGATATTATTGTCTACATATATTATTATTGTCTACATATATAAGGAAATAGATCTGCAATTTACCTCGTCAAAGGACATGCAAAGAACTATCAGCCTTTGAACCATGAAATCCCAGTAGTTAAAACTTATCTGTGAGTCTAGAAAATTAAGTCGTGGAGCCTGTCGAAGATTATAGAGACTTTTTTGAAGTCGACAGATGTGATCTGGATATTATGGATGTTTGAAGCCTTGTGGTTGGCACATGTAAACTTCTTCACATAAGAAACCATGTAAGAAGGCATTTTGAATGTCTAATTGGCATAAACTCCATCATTGGGACGCGATAATAGATATAACCAGCCTTAATGTTGATGGTTTTAAAATTGGACTAAAGGTCTCGTTGAAGTCCACCCCTTATTATTGATGATACCCTTTTGCAACTAATCGTGCTTTAAATCAATTCACGGTGTCATCCACTTTTGTTTTAATATGATAGACTCACTTGCACCCTACTAAATTTATGTTAGGTTTAGCAGGAACAAGAGACCAAGTGTCGTTTCGTAACAAAGTATCAAATTCTGAATTCATCATTTCTCTTCACTTTGCTGACTTGGCAACATCTGTGTAACATGTTGGTTCAGTTTCAATGGAAACAGTTTCAACCAACAAGGAACAGGGAAAATGATATATGATGGTTCCATCTTTGAATTTTTTTTTTGACCTTGTAATCATTGTGTGCACAACTTGCATTGTATGGTTGGAGTCTGTTGTAAGTTGGTGTCTTGTAATTGTTCCTGGTCAGTAGGAGGCTCAAAGTCAGACACAACATTCCTAGATGGAGGGGACACGTCACTTACCAGTGCATCATTGTGATGAGTATTTGATCCAATCTCAACTACCCGAGGGATAAGGCTGAGGTTTCCGGCATGAGATGGACTTCCTTGAGGAAGAGTATGGTTAGTGCGGATACTATGAGGCAAAGCAACGATTTTGTTACTTCACAATGCTTTTGAGGTGGCTCTTTGTGGTATGGGAAGAGGATTACATGTCTCGAGATATAAACTTTGTCAGTTGTAAGATCCAATCATTTGTTTCCATGATGGGAGACACTATATCTTATAAAAATACATGTTTTGGATCGAAAATCCAGCTTGTGGGAATTATATGGTCTTAAGTGTGGTCAGCAACCACATCCAAACATGCCTAAATTTTTTTAATCAGATTTCTTATTATAGACTACCTCATATGGATATTTATGTTTTAAAACTTTTGTTAGGAGTTTATTAATAAGATATGTTGCTGTTGAGAAGACATCTTCCCAATATTGTTGAGGAAGATAGGAGTGAGCAAGCAAAACTAGTCGCATTTCCACAATTGTTTGATGTCTTCGCTCAACAATGATCATTTGTTGGTGCATGTGAGGGCATGGAATTTTGTGTTGAATACCACATCCTTTAAGATAATTTGATAAACGACGATACTCTCCTCCCTAGTCGGTTTGGAGAGCCTTGATTTTGCATTCAAAGAGTTCAACAACTTTTTGAAATTGTACAAAAAAATCCCTCAACCTCTGATTTTTATTTGAGAAGAAATAACCGAAAAAAATTAGTATGATCATCCACAAAGCTAACATAATAAAGTGATCCATTAATTGAAGAAACTGAACTAGGTCCCCATACAATGGAGTAACTTAACTCCAAAGGTTTTGAAGAAATAAAATTTGAAATTTTAAAAGGCATACAATGGCTCTTGGCTATTTGACATTCTGGACAAACAAATGACCTTTTATTTCTTACAATTGGTAGTTTATTTGATGAAAGAACATGCTGAACTACTGAAAAATATGCATGACCAAGCCACATATGTCAATCAGTGACTAGAACACAAGTGCTAACGAAGGTCGATGCATCGAAATGCTGGAAGGATCGCGAGAAGCAATATAAGTCATCATGCAGACAACATTTGTGAAGAGTTGTCCCCTCGTAATCCTTGATAACAAAAAAGAAGCATGGAATTCAAAATAAACATTATTGTCACGTGCAAATTTCTGGACAAAAATGAGATTTTTTTGGATGTCTGGAACAACAAGAATTTGATTTAAAACAAATGATTTATAAGGTGTTTGGAGAATGGAAGAACCAGTATGAGTTATTTTCAAACCTGGTCCATTACCAACATGTACTTGATCAAAACCAGAATAATCATCACCACGAATGCTGAGGTTGTTGAAGTCTGAAGTCAGATGGTGTGTTGCTCCAGTGTTGGGATGCTAGTCATCATCAGAGGACTACTGGTTCGAGGCAATCATGGCTTGGGGGTCGAGTGCAGGATCCTGGTAAGTGATATCAAAGCAATGGACACACTTGCGAGCAGTGTGGCCCCGTTTGTCGCACACTTGACAAACCACATCAGATATGTTGTTGGTACGGATAGATCCTCTTCTATTGTTACTAGAACCAACATTTTAAGTATGATAATTAGTGGAAGTATTGTAGTTGTTATCTTTGGGATTTTTGTTGTTGTAATTACCGCGTCCCCTTCCACGGTTAGAATTTTGTTGCATGTAGGCAACATTGGCACTTGCTCCATTTAAGGAGAGAGGTTGATTGGTGTGATGGATCTTGGATTCAGTGGTTAAAAGTAAAGAAAACACTTCTTCGAGTGAGATTGGATCCTTACGAGTAGAGATTGTGTGAACCAAGGAGTCATATTCAGACCCAAGTCCAGCCAATACATAAGTGATGATATCATCACAGAGAAAGGATTGGTCAGCAATAGCAAGCTCATCACTGAGATTTTTTATATGGGTAAAGTATTCAGAGCCTGTAAGGTTGCCTTTGTGTGTAATGGCAAGTTGACACCGAATTTGGATAATGCGAGCCCTAGACATGGAAGAGTAGGATCTTTCCAAGGAAATCCAGATCTCTCGAGATGACGAGCAGTGGACGACCAGAGCCATGACTGGCTCGGTGAGAGAGGAGATATGGTGCTGAGAATCATATTGTCTTGCATGTGTCACTGACTGTAGGTTAGATTTGGAGTAGAGGTGACATTTGTTGAGGTTGCTATTACAGCAATGTCAATGTGTGTTGGTGGTGCAGCTTGTAAGAAAAAGAGATGGAGGATAATTTGAACTCTTACTCTCTCTGTTTTTTCTTAAAAAAAATGAGTACACTGCCTTCAGTTTTTATAGAAGGCTTGCCTAAGTAAAATGAAAAAACTAAGGCTATGAAATACAACCAAATTCAAAATTCTAACTATACATATCTAATGATAGCTAACCCCAGTTTATTCAGGACCGAGATTTCTCCAAATCTTCAGCAGAGGAAATATCTTCAATTTGAACTGGTTGTTCCACATAGCGAATGATTATAGGTGGTAGTGGCAGTGGGTTTTGGGGTTTTTTGGTGGTGGTGGTGGTGGTGGTGCCAAGGTGATCTATCTTCTCTCTCTCTCTCTCTCTCCATTCCTTCAAGTGACTGAGCTATTGTTTGTGGTTGTTTGCGTGTGACAGATCAATGTTATTGATGGTTGGTTTGTGCTTCAAAAGGGTATGCTTTGTGGCTTGGTGGTGGCACTATCCTTCAAGATGAAAAGGATCGTTTGGGGATTATGGTTGTATATTATAAATGACTTCATTAATTCTAATGGTTAGATAAGAGTAATATTTCAAATGTGAGGGAGTCTATCTGATTAAGTGACAAATCTCAAGGGATTCGAATATAATTTATCCAAAATTTTTTTTACAATTTTTGAGGTCATATTACAACTTTTATTGTTCAAGTTATAAGTTTTTGTGAGTTATTTATGATCGATTACAAGTGACCTCAAAAGTATAAACAACTTCCTAAAATTATAAATGATCTGTAGTTGCAAATAATCCTCAAAACTTGTAAATGACCTTAAAAAATTACAAATGACCCATTAAAATTATAAAAATAAACCACAACGTTTTATAACGGCGGTATGATACCCCAAAAAAAATCGTAGAATTCTCCGTTATGATAGATATATTTGTGTCTGTTTAACCACCTTGCTAGCAGCTGGCTGCACATGGCTTACCATACTAATGTATATTATAATAATTTGTGTATTGTCGATCGTTTAACTTTATTTAAATTGGTTTTGTGTAGTACATAATATATTCAGAGTAATGTAATATGAACCTTATTTAGTGATCTTATCATTCTTTCTCATTAGATTACTGAATTAGGTACAAATAATATTTTCTATATATTTAGAATAAATTACACTTACATTCCTTATTATTTCTGACACTTTTACTGCACCCCTTGTTATTTATGAAATTGCATTAACATCTCTTGTAACATGACATATTTTAACAGATGCCCCCCTCAAGCAACCAATTGTCACTTTGTTAATGATGTAAGCAAACTTTTTGACCTAAACTTCTTATTTTACTCTCAAGTTAAAAAATTGCATATTTTTATTATAAGGTTTTTGGCCTCTCAAGTTAGACAACTTTGAGACATTAACTCTAATCTAAATCCAAACCAGTCCAATCTACCATTGCATTGCCAAACACCCCTTTAAAGCCCTCATCTTTAACATAATGTTTGTTGATGTTAACAAATTCAGAAATAAAAAATGGTTGAATATTTTTTGAAATCTAGTGTTTTATATTGATTGATTGCTTTGACTTGAGTTCATTGTGATGGTTTACTTTATTTTTTAAAATTCAATGAAATTATTTGTACATGCGATTTTCTTTCGGTGTGATTTAATGTTAAAAGAAATTAGTTCTTATGGTGGTTCCATGTTACTGAAATTCAATTTCATGTTTTGGTATAGAATAATCTTTTACTATTGTGGTGTGTTTAAACCTGAAAGACTTTAAGAGAATTATAGTTAATGCATCAAAGTTGTCTAACTTGAGAAGGCAAAAACCTTATAGTAAAAATAGACATTTTTTTAATTTAAGGATAAAGTAAGAAATTGAGGTCAAAAAGATTGCTTACATCATCCCAGAAGTCGCTATGTGTTGCTTGAGGGGGTATATGTTACAATATGTCACATCACAAGGGATGTCAGTGTAATTTCATAAACAACAGGGGTGCAGTGAAAGTGTTAGAAACAATAAAGAGTATCAGTGTAATTTACCCTATATTTATTAATGGAGCCTGATAAGTTAAATTCGCTTATATTTCAATTCATTAAAATTACATTAATATTTGATTTTTAATTGTCAATTTCTGATCAGGGTAACTAGTCATGTTCGAAATTGTCGCAACAAATCGGATTAGTTTGAGTCGTATGTCGTATTAATATTAATTTGATTTGATACAACCTTTTTTTAAAAACAAATTTAAGGATATTTTGTGCCGATTTAACTCATATTTGTTTAAGAAATCTACTTGTTAGTCTAAATGTTTTTTTCTTCGGCGCTACCAACTTTGTTTGTTTGTATGTCTTTGTTTGTGATTTAAAATTGTGAAGCATGTTTCCAATTGAATGAGACATAAAGGGAAGTGTATTATTGTTGTATTTGAACAACTCAATAAAGTGTCGTTTCAATATTTTTGGGATCGATTACATTAATTATATTTTGTCATTACACTATATCAAGGAGCATATTTTTTATTAAAAATCATGAGTTATCATGTATTTTTTTACTATTTCACCTAAAGTTAATTTTGGTCTATATTACTTTTACGCTTACTTTTAATATTCAGGGAGAATTATACTACGATTCGTTGAAGTTTGTCACTTAATCACTCAGACTCCTTGATATTTGAAATATTACATACAGACCATCTGAGATTTGTACGCGCGTAACACTTAGACCCCTGCCGTCAATGTCCGTTAGTAAATTACACCCAGATCCCCTGAAGTTTACAGGCGTGTAATACTTAGACCCTTCAAGTTTAAAATGTTATATTTAGATAAAAAAATACTCTAATCAAAGATACAGTATCAAATATTTTAAATTTTACAACCAAAATTCATATTCTATTGTGTCATTTATTGAAATAAAATTAAAAATAAAAATCTAAATTTTAAAAAAAAAACCATAATTAATATACAATTATATTATCTATTGAAATAAAACTAAAAAATGAAACAAGAGATTAAACTTTAATTGACACAATATCTTTTAACTTTAATTTGGGTAATTTAGTGACCAAATTAAATTGTAATAGACAAGGTTAATTGTATATTAATTATGATTTTTTAAGAAAAAATTAGATTTTTATTTTGATTTTATTTCAATAAATGACATAATAGAATAAGAATTTTGGTTGTAAAATTCATGTTCTATTATGAATGACTTAGACCCCTTGTTTGATTTTTAGTTTTATTCCAATTGATAGTATAATTGTATACTAATTACGATTTTGTAAGAAAAAATTAAATTTTTATATTTGATTTATTTCAATAAATGATATAATAGAACATAAATTTTAGTTGTAAAATTTAAAATATTTGATATTCTATCTTTGATTAGAATATTTTTGGTATAAATATAACATTTTAAACTTGAGGGGTCTAAGTATTATACGTCTATAAACTTCAAGGGATCTGAGTGTAATTTACTAACGAATATACTAACAGACATTGACGACAAGGGTCTAAGTATTACGCACGTACAAATATCAAAGGGTCTGGATATAATATTTCAAATATCAAGAGATCTGAGTGATTAAGTAACAAATTTTAAAAAGTTTAGGTGTAATTCTTCCTAATATTTATTATATCACTCGTTTTCATCGGGATTATAATAGATCGCTTATAAATATGTCCCAACCAAATAATCGATTCTTATTGTACCACGAAGGCAAATCTTCCCATATGTCTTTTAGCTGTGACCGTTGAAACCGTGTCTATCTTTATCAAGAAGAAATTAATTTACTCCCTTAATACGTATCCCCTTCAGACCATAGTGTGCTATATTTTTTATTCAATAAGTTTTAGTTCATCATTGCAAGGGTTTATATGGGTAATTCTGTATACGTCCACCATTTAATACGTATTGTTCATTTTCAGTCTAAACAGGACGGGTTTGAATGAATCCCTATTTTTTTCCGGTTCACTATCAACCCTACCCAAATAGATATATTACAAAATTATCTTCTTGAGCAATCTCATTAACAATAATAAAATATGCTGTACAAACTCACAAAATTGACTCGCAAATTTTAATAATATAATGAATGTGTAGTGAACAAGCCACGTTCATCTGAATTTCGGTCCTTTTCAAATGTTCAAACAATGTTCGTGTCATTTTCAATTTCCATATCGTATTTAATTAAGAAAGACATCATGGAGAAATGTCCTTTTCTTTTCTTTGTTAATGTATCTCCTTTCTCAAAAACATTTTCTTCCAATTGTTCTGCATAATTTTCCATTGAACTCCTAGGAAATTCACATTACCCCTTAAATGACCCATACATTTGAAATATATACTCGTCTTTGTGATCTCGTATTACCAGTTAAATGAGGGTATAATTGTAAAATAAAGTTATTCGGATTAAACACTAATCTTACTCATTTTTAATTCATGATTGTGAGTCGTGCTAATTTTGAATTCTTGTCGATAACCCGTTAAGTTATCCTACCCTCTCTCTCAATTTCATAAGAACGCACCATTTTTAAGTGTGTACCATGTACATTAAAATATCTACAATTAAGTACAATTTGTAAGAAAAATGTACTTTAAGAGATCTTCATCCGTTTCGTATTCGTTATTTGTCGACGCTTAGGAATTCTTCCTCATTGAATTTTAATGCTACCTTGATACAAGTTGCTAGAAATTACCAGATTCATGTAAAGGGTCTACATATGAACGTTGTCTTGCAGGCACCGACCATTTTATACTCCTTACACGTAGTACTACTTAATTGACATTGAACGATCTTAATACAGTGTCGTGGTTGAGAGAGAAGCTTGATTGTAAGCAATAATGATTTTTAGTGACCACAATGAATTGTTGATTGATGCTTACTCAATGTGGTCCTAAAAGAGTAAGTCTTGGGGCAAGTTGGGCATAGAATCACATAGCGGGGAACTACATTTCAGATTAGAAGTTTCATAGTAATTGGGGGTGGTGGTGATGGTGACCACGCTGATGGCGGTCATATGTTGTCCCAACGATAGTAATTAACGACAATCATACATGTCTAATAATTAAACTTTAAGAGCTTTCATTCAATACTTCAGGGACCAAAAATGAGACAAACTCAATATTTTAGTGAACATAAGACATGAAAACACGCTTTTCCTTTCAGAGTGGATGTTTTCTCTGCCCATGCAGTGTTTCTTCTTTCTTAGGTTTTCCTAATGGAAGTTTCGTTTAGCCTATGGAATGTTATCAGTTATTAGGAATCTTAGAATCGCTCCCTCCTTCCTTTGAATTTATATCTTTGTTATTATTGATTATTATCTACTTTCTATATTACCTTATTAAGTTGTTGTTTTATGAGATGTGTTTGTCGCAGGTTTTGAATTTAGTTTGTCAGATACGTATGCACTGGAAATGGAGAGATTATGGTCCAATTTCAAGCTTTCTGAGGAAGAGCAGTTAGATCTAAGTATTGGTAACCAAGCAGATGATGTTCTGGAGGAGAAGGGAAGGTTTTGCTTGGTGGGTAGGCTTCATACAAGTAGACCTTTTAATAGAACAACCTTTAAAAGCACAGTGAAGCAAGTATGGAATGTTTTGCATGTGGACTTTAGAGACCTTGGAGATAATTTGTTCTTTATCCAATGCCCCGCGTTGATGGACAGGAAAAGGGTGCTTGAAGGGATGCCATGGTCCTTTGATAACCACCTTCTCCTACTGAAGGAGTATGTGGGGAATATACCAGTGTCCAATGTGATTTTCAAACATTGCCCATTCTGGGTTCAAGTTTACAATCTACCATTCAATTGTATGAATCAAGGCATTGGAAAAATTATTGGGAATTGAGTTGGTGAATATATTGAGACTGATCTCACTCAAGATGGGGTTGGTTGGGGTAGGTTTCTACGGGTTAGGATTTTGCTTGACGTAAATAAAGCACTTCTCCGGGGATTGACTGTTCTAGGGACTGATGGAAAAAATTTCATACTCTATTTTAGATATGAACGGTTACCGAATATTTGTTTTTTTTGTGGATGCTTTGGTCATGGGGAAAGGGATTGTTTAGTTCGATTGGGGTCTCAAAGTTCTAACCAAGGTCCTTTGCAATATGGACCATGGTTAAGAGCTTTGGGGGAGAAGGTGAAGAAGGTTGTTCCACAGCAGAAAGCTTTTACTGAAGTCCATCACACTGATGCACAGGGAACTAAGGTGGTCGGAGAGGTAGGGCGACGGGTGGTTCCATGGTTGTTTCGGTTGATGACGACCCAAGAAATGTGGAGATGGTGGGACACGTTCCCATGATGTTAGGAGATAATGATAAACTGAAGGAGGGTGAGAAAGAAACGGTGGATGGTGGGAGACGTGGGTCTAAAGTGGTTGAGTCTGAAGCTATAATGGAGAATTTATCAAATAAGTTTTTCAAAGTGAGGATGGGCCCAATATGTCAGATGGGCCAGAATTAATGGTGACCCAAATGCCACAAATGGGGCAGCTGGACATGACCACTTCTTTGGGGGATAAGGAATCTCTCAGCCCATAATTCAAGGAAACCCATATTCATTCTGTAGGGGATATCGCTAAGCCTGGGATCTGTGGGACTCAGCTCCTGATCGAAATAGAGGAAGACGATAAATTCAAAGGGAAAGGAGTTTTGGTGGAAGAAAATAAGGGCAGACAAAATCTGAAAACTTGGAAACGGAAAGCTAGGGATCCGATTGTTCCAATCAAAACAAGAAGAGATCAATTGACGGAGGAAAGCGAAAGGTAGCAAATACAATGGAACCCCTGGAGGCGGTTGGGCAGTCGACTTCAAAGAAGAGGGTTATTTCTGACGAGGTATGTTCTGGGGATGGGGTCTCAAAATTCAAGCTTATAACGGCAGGGTCTGGTCTCCAGACCTGCCGATCGCCATGAAAATACTAAGCTGGAACTGCCGAGGAATTGGGCAATCCCGGACAGTTCGGTTTCTTGACGAATTTGTGAAGAAAGAAATGCCCCATTTTGTTTTCTTGATGGAAACAAAATGTAAAGATGATGGTATTGAAAGACTGAAAAGACGGTTGAGGATGAATGTTTAGTTGATTCGTTGGGTCTATCGGGGGGATTTGCTTTGTTGTGGCAGAGTGACGTAGTTGTTTCGTTACAGAGTTTTTCCAGGGCACATATTGATGTAGTTGTTGATGGAGATAATGAACAACACCGTTGGCGCTTAACTGGATTTTATGGAAACCCGGAGGTGTCTAGACGCTCATAGTCCTGGTCTCTATTGCGGTTGCTTCGGTCACAATGTGAGTTACCCTGGTTTTGTGCTGGTGATTTCAACGAAATTCTTACAAATAGTGAGAAGAAGGGTAGGAGGGAAAGAAGATATGGACAGATGAGAGCTTTCAGAAATGCTCTGGATAGCTGTGCCTTGATGGATCTTGGATATGAGGGGTACCAATATACATGGTGTAATAATTGGTTATATCCTCATACAGTCTGGGAGAGATTGGATAGGGCGTGTGCCACCACTAATTGGACTGATCTATTTCTGAATGTTGGGGTACGTCACATTTTTAGCAGGGCATCAGATCATTATAAGGTCCTTATAGACACGGAGGCAAGAAATCCGATGAATACAAATGCTAGACGTAGGAGGAAGTTTAGATTTGAGGCGGCTTGGGTCAAGAGAAGTGATTGTGAAGCTGTTATCAAGAATGCATGGGAGCCTGGGACATCACAAGTGGGTGCAAAGGGGATCATTATGAATATCCAGAATTGTCGGATGTGATTGCTTAAGTGGAAAAAAGAACATGTTGGGTTTGTCCCTACTAAAATTGAGTTGTTGAAATAGAATCTTGCGCTTTTTCAAGAAGGAACAATTTTTGCAACTGTCAGGCAACAACAACTGTCTCTAAAGGCTGAATTGGATGAGCTAATGGATCACCCTACTAGTCACTGCCAGCGCAGCACCCCGGAGCTCTACAGTCATGGTCAACTTCCTAGTCATAGACTGCCCGTCGGCTTACAACATCATCCTAGGGCGACCTGCTCTCAACACCCTAAGAGCGGTGCCCTTCACCTACCATCTCATCCTTCATTTTCTAACCCCGAATGGAATCGGAGAGGTCTGAGGAGACCAGATAGCTACAAGAGAATGCTACGTCTCCTCTATGAAGACCAGAAAGCTACAAGAGGCACTGCAAGTGGAATTCCTCGACCCGAAAGATGATGCCACGTTGGAAATAGGAGAACCAGTAGAGAAGCTCAAACCAGTGGTCCTAGATGAAGAGTATTCAGACATAAGAGTATACATTGGCTCTTCCCTTTCAGAAGATTTAGTCCACCAACTAATAGATTTTCTAAGGAGCAACATGGACGTTTTTACATGGTCACATGCAGACCTTGAGGGCATCGACCCTGAGGTCGCCACCCACAGCCTCAATGTTGACCCTCATTACAAACCTGTTCGCCAAAAGTTAAGGGGCTCCTCCATTGAAAGGGCTCAAGCGATAGACAAAGAAGTGGGGAAGCTGATAGAAAATGGGGTATATCCTGAGTGGCTTCTAAATGTGGTAATGGTGACTAAAACCAATGGGAACTGGCACCTCGGCGTCGACTTTACCGAGCTCAACAAGGCATGCCCAAAAGACAGCTACCCACTGTCGTGAATTGACCTCGTCATCGACGCCACCATAGGACACGAATTGCTCACCTTCCTGGATGCATATTCTGGATATAACCAGATCAGCATGCACCCTCTAGACCAAGAGAAGACATCATTTATCACTCCGAAGGGGACCTATTGCTACGGTGTTAAGGCATTCGGGCTAAAAAACGCAAGAGCAACCTATCAACGGCTAGTGAACAAGATGTTTCAGTCTCAGTTCGGGAAAACAATGGAGGTATACGTGGACGACATGCTGGTGAAAAGTCTCGTCGCAGCAGACCACATTGACCACCTCCAAGAAACTTTCAATGTTCTCAGGTCATATCGTATGAAGCTGAACCCAGAGAAGTGCGATTTTGGCATAGAGTCAGGAAAGTTCTTAGGTTTCATGGTCAACCAGAGGAGAATCGAGGCGAACCCCGACAAGATCAAGGCCATCCTCGACATGAAATCACCCTCCTCGACCAAGGAGCTCCAGCGCCTCAACGGGAGAATTGCAGCACTTAACAGATTTATTTCCAAGTCTACAGATAAATGCTTACCTTTCTTCAAGATTCTCTGAAAAGCCTTCGAATGGGGATCTCAAGCAGAGGAAGCTTTTCAAAAGGTCAAAGCCTACTTGACCACGCCTCCCCTCCTCTCACATGCTACACTAGGTAAAATTTTATATTTGTACATTTTTGCTTCCCCATCAGTTGTACGCTCCGTCCTCGTCATAAACCACGATGGAGTGCAAAAGTCCATTTATTATGTGAGCAGAGCATACTGAGGAGCAGAAATCAGATATTCGGGGCTAGAGAAGCTAGCGCTCGAAGAGAGTTCTAGGAAAACCGGACGTGTTTGTAAGACTCCTTAAGTGGGCAGTGGAGCTGGGCGAGTTTGATGTCCAGTACCAACCAAGGGCGACCATCAAAGCACAAGTCGTAGCAGATTTTATTGTAGAACTCACACCGGCAGAAGAGGAGAGCAACGAGCCTTCCATACCTCAGCAAGCTTCAACATATCCGAACAGTCGGATGTCGAGCCTGGGCAGGCAAAACCCCAACCTAGCGCCCAGGCACCCCAGCCTAGCGCCCAGACTCCCACAATGACCTCCGAGCCCTCATCTCTACCACTCTGAGAGCTCTATGTGGATAGATCCTCGACCAATGAATGAGGTGGAGCAGGCATAATCCTAGTCAGCCCAATGGAACTTCCATCAAGTATGCTGTGAAGCTCCATTTCATCGCCTCTAACAAATGAGGCAGAATATGAAGCCCTCTTATCTGGCCTAATATTGGTGATCGAAATGGAAGCCCAACACCTCATCTCTTATAGTGACTCTCAGCTGATAGTCAATCAAGTGAAGGGTGAGTTCGAAGCAAAAGGAACGAGAATGCAGGAGTACCTTGCCATGGTGAAAGCTTTGATCACGAAGTTCCAATACTTCCAAATTTACCACATCCAGAGGGAGGACAACATGGCTGCGGATGCACTAGCCAAGCTCGCCTTATCCTCGGAAGCCCCGCAAGGACCAACATTAATTGGTCATCAATTTGAACCAAGCAAGTTAGACGTGGAAGTCACAAACGTCAAATGTGCGTCCACCGAATCAAACTAGATGACCTCGATAAGGGCATACCTCCAAGAGGGCATATTGCCAGACAACCCATTGGAAGCCAAGAAACTCAGGATGAGAGCCTCTAAGTTTACCATCTTGCAAAACATCTTGTACAAGAAAGGCTACTCCTTGCCAATACTACAGTGCCTTTCGCCAGAAGAAGCTAACTATGCCCTACAAGCGATACATAAAGGGGTTTGTCGGAATCACTCTAGAGGACCCTCCCTTGCCCACAAGGCACTCTGGCCTAGCATGGTGAGGGACGCCCAAGAGTTCACCAGGAAGTGTGACAAGTACTAGCAGTTCGCCACTATGCCTAGACAACTGACAGTCATCACAAGTCTGTGGCCCTTCTCCAAATGGGGCATCGACATCTTGGGCCCCCTACCTCTAAGCAGAGGGCAGTGCAAGTTTGTGGTGGTAGCGGTTGACTACTTTACTAAATGGGCGGAGGCCGAACCCTTGACAAAGATAACAGATGTGAAGGTAAAAGATTTTATCTGGAAGAACCTGGTCTGCCGCTTCGGGATACCTCACGCTATAGTCAGCGACAACGCCAAGAAATTCGACAACAAGCTCATGAACTCCTTCTGCTCCGACCTCTAGATAAAGCAGTCTCATTCCAAGCCAGTGTACCCGCAGGCAAACGGACTGACAGAAGTCATCGTCAGAGCAGTTTTACGCAACCTAAAGACAAGGCTCGAAAGAGCGAAGGGTCTTTGGGTTGACGAACTCCCAGGCGTATTATGGGCCTACCGAATGACACCGAGGAGCCCAACTGGAGAAACCCCCTTTTCCCTCACCTTTGGAACTGAAGTTGTCATCCCTGTGGAGATAGGGGTACATTCTCTAATGGTCCAACACCACGACCCCATCACCAACGAGGAAGGACTTTGCATCAACCTTGACTTGGTAGAGGAGGCAAGGGAGATGGTTGTGGTCCGCAATGCGGAGTACAAGCGCCGCATGAAAAAAATACTACAACTCGAGGGTGAAGCTTCGTTCCTTCCGACCAGGAGATTTGGTCCTCAAAAAAGTGACCCTCACCACAAAGGATTTGCGAGAAGGAAAGTTGGGACCAAACTGAGAGAGAACCTACCTCATAACATAAGTGATGAGGCCATTCACCTACAAGATCTAGAATTCTGAGGGGAAGGTCTTACCCCAACCATGGAACACTGAGCACCTGCAGATGTACTACCAATGACACCTTAAGAGATTAGAAGTAGTAAAGTTGGAGAACCTGATTTTATTTTTTGTACCTTTTTTGGGGTTATTACCCGATATTGCTTGACATAAGCATTGAATGAATAAAACTTTCTAGATTTACTCCAAAAGATCTTTGCATTTTTGTATTCAATTTTAAAGGAGCATCACTGGCAAAAAATCACTTTTACAAAAGTGAGGCTACAGACTGACTTTCTAATAAAAAAATTCCCCAGCACTCTAACTAGTCTCATGGTCGTCCTCCTCTTCTTCCTCGGTATCACTATCACCATCAGAGCTTTCATCAACATCATCAGGTGCCTCGTATGACACGAAGCCTAAAACATCAATATTAGGGAAAGCAGCAGAAATCTTTCCTCGGAGCTCCTCATAACCATCAATAAAGGCATCTGCAAGGTTATTCTCCAAATCACTCTCAACCATGACAGTCCTCTCACGAGCCAACAGCAGATCCGCCTCAACCCGAGAAGTTCTCTCGTGAGCTGCCTTCACCTTTGCCTCTGCTCTCAAGCAGACAGCCTCTCTGAGCACGGCCCTCTCGCGGGTCTCCATAAGCTCAGCCTCTCTGAGCGCGTCCCTCTCACGGGTTGCCAAAAGCTCAACCTGGGAAGTCCTATCAGCATCTTCAAGATCATCAATCCTCCCCTGAGCAGCAAGAAGCTCATTTTGCACAACCTCATGACTACGTTTCAGCTAGCTATAAAAGACAGACCTTGAAAATAAACACAGATGCAATTGAAGCCTAAAGAAAGGCAAAAGGAAAAAGAATGTCAGACGCTTAAGGAAGGACTGGAGAAAGGGAGATAAAAGACCCTTACCTGAGCCAGATCTTCCAGAAAAGTCCTGATGATTCCCTCGGTGCCCATAGCACTAATCTCATTAACATCGTTGGGAAACACAAACCTCCCAAGTCGATCCCTGATGACTCGTACGTTACCCAACATGGAGCTAATTTGAGCAGGTGCCCCAGTAGAAGTTCCCACAAGAGGAGTCAACGAACGGATGACAGAAGGTGTGGTCAATAGAGGAGTCTCTGGAGTAACAGTCACAACTAAAGGAGTCACCGCCCGAGCAGGCACCACTAGAGGGATCACTTGAGAGGAGCTCGCCTCGATTGGTACCACTGGAGGGGTCACTTGAAAGGAGCTTGCCAAAGCATCGTTCATCCTCGCCACCTTAGGAGGAGGAGTGCTCCTACCAGAATAACGGGACCCAACCACCATTCTATCCACTGCAAAGGAGATAAAGTGTTATCTAGATGAGAAGCTAAGTAAAGGAGGAAAGTACAAGAGAATCAACGTACTCTTCCTCTTCAAAGAGAACCATCCAACTTCGGAGAGGGAGCACCAGCCCTAGCACGGATTGCAGGGGAACCTTTGGCCCCACCATCTTTGGGCAAAATCGTGCCCAAGTATTTGTCAGGATGAGCCCTTACGGCCTACAACTTCCACTCTTGGTCCTTTGAGAGCACAGGAGAATCTGCAAGGGGATAATGGACACATAGTAAAAAAAAAAAAAAAAAAGGAGAAAGAGTAAGTGTAGGGCGTACTAAGTCCCTTAGGAGCACCCCATCCTGTTGGTACCAAAGTCCTATCAGCCTTTGAGGCCCACTCGCCGCTGACGAACAAGAAGCGAGATTTCCAGCTATGAAAGTTGGAGCGTAATCCGGTAATCAACTTACCGCCCGTCGTAGTAAAATAATACCAGCCTCAATTAGGAGAAAGAGTCCCACTTAAATTATAAGCTGCATAAAACTCGTCAAGAGAGGCATCCTCATGGTGCACCTTCCTCCACAATACCAAAAAACCCAGCAAAACTCTCCAACCATTAGGCTCCAATTGCCTTGGTGCCAGTGAAAAATAATGCAGAATACGACAAATGGAAGAAGGCATTGGGAACCTGAGTCCAGCTCAAGCATCTCTTCATAAACAACAATATCTCCAGATGAGTCATCACAAGCAGGCTCAACCATCTCAGCTCGACGACACAGTACCATTGGAGGAATGTTATAAGCATAAACAATCCGCAGAATATCACCATCAATATTGAGCGTACTAGAAATAGTACTTACTTTGGATCCATCGTCGTTAAGAGCTACCTTTCCTCAGTGCTTTTTGTTGCGAGGGCATGAAGTTTTGCCTGAGCCATTACCTGGGAGGCCTTGAGGAATCTGATTTTGAGATGTTGCACTCGAAGGAACCGGATCATCACCACCAAAAGCGCCCGGCGTACTCTGTCTCCTAACTCCAGAACCAGGCTTGCCAAAAACTTCCTGAACCGTCTCGCCTGCATGGGCGCCCAGCCCTTGGGCGCGAACTGGCTCGCCTGAATACTGTTCGCCCAAGGCGCTGCAGCCTGCTCGCCTAAGGCCTCGCCTGCTTGCCCAAGGCCTCGCCTGCTTGCCCAAGGCAGCCCCAGCCTGCACCTGAACCGCCACACCTGCACACCCAGCTGCGCACCCAGCAGTGCCTCTGCGCGACCAACAGCCCCCCAGCTCGCTTCCTTTGCGCGACCAGCCCTGCTCGCCTCCTCTTTGCACAAGGGCAGCTCGCCCAACCCCATTGCATGGGCGCCCAGCCCTTGGGCACGAGCAAAATGCTCACCCAAATCACCTCCACCATGCTCGGCTTCAGACTGGCTTCTAACCTGCGGTGCACGGATAGCTGCATCAGGCAGCCCTATTAGCGCGCGAACAGCAGCAGCGGGTGCCCATGACGCCTCCACTCCGGCGCCCAGCGCCTTCTTCTCCTCTCCAGGGACAACATCGATTTCTTCGAGTTCCACACCAAGACTCGCAGACCTCTGAACATCTTCTCCACCAGTCACCATTGTTCAAAATGCTCAACTCAAGAGTCTCACCTATGTGTTCTTGAAGGATTTCAAGAAGAGCTCTACTTGCCTTTCTCAAAATTATATGGAATGAAGAAGGAGTTTTCTATTTATAGTCTAGGATTTTTAAAATCCTATTAAGGAAAGGAAAAGCAAAAAGTCCCAATTTATTATACAGGGCTCGTCAAGAATCCAAAAAAGGAAGTAAAAGAATGAGTTTATATAGCTAATAGTGTCCCACAGGCAAAAGGAATCTACAGGAAGGGAGGGATCGCCAATCAAAAGGAGTCTCCAAGAAGTCCAAGTTCAAAACGGGGTTGATCGTTATTTTGACCGTAACTTTTGATCCGTAGCTCCAAACGAGGCCCATAATATATCAAATCGAAACTCTCGGTGAGTCCTACAAGACATATCGCCTTTGTTGTGATAGACGATGTTAAAAGCCCAAAAAAGGCCTAGAAACATATGTTTTGGCCTCCCGAAGTTTTTCCAGTGATGCGTTCTGCCAAAAATTCAAACTCAACTGAATGTCCTCCTCTCCAAGTTCCATTGGACGCAGGGCATTGGGGGGCAAATGATGGGCTAATCTGAATTAATAGCCCAACTCTAAGAGATCCAGCAAGTCCAACCCAAAGTGGTCCACGCCTGGTCAAGCTCATCAGATTTGAGGAGCTACATCAGCAGGGAAGCAAGTAAGGTCATCCAAGAGCCTCATCCACGCCGCCTTTGAAGGATTCAACCCCCACGTCATCCTTTGATCGAATCCTATGAAAGGCACCTTAACTGCCTCATCGGTTGAGAAGAGGGCGCTAGCTCCACTAGATTAGCCACTTAGTTACTAATAACTCACCCAAATCTGTTATGAGGCGACTATAAATTGTAAGCCCCGCAAACACTTTGGGGGCAGATCACACTCAGTCGAGCACATCTCATTAATTCTCATAACTTGTATCTCCCTACTTTCCCAACACACTTGAAGTAATAAAACACCCCGGCGACCCTAGCCATTCAAAGTGGGCGTAGGTCACGTTGACCGAACCACTATAAATCCTTGTCTTGCATTTGTTTCTATCTCTCTCTACTTTACTACTGCATTTATTACTGCTTATCTGATAGGTAGTGTACAAACCTAATTTGTGTATCATCAACTATATTTGTAGTTTTGTCTCATTATCTCCCCATCTATTCACTTACACTACTGTTGATTAAGTTGGTAACTGATGCTCTTCCCCACTTTTTTGGGATTTTCAACCATATCCATTTGCTATTTCCATTTGTCGATATTGTCCAATTTTTGAAAGTATTGTCACTCTTTATTTTTTGGGGTTTGGGGGACCCACAACATTCCATGCTTGAAACCAATTTGGACAATTTTAACATAGACTTTGACTTGGTTCGTTCCCCCTCCCCATGGTTTCTTCTTCTTCTTGCTCTTTCGTTTTTTGCCTTCGTTTTTTTTCCTGTTACCACCTGGTCATAGCAGGCGGGGGGTGGTTAATGAAAGTCTTGAAGCATCAATCAGATTTGGGTAGTTGTACAGAAAAGGGGAAAACAAGATGAAACCCTGTTTTAAGCAATAAAAGTTCGAAACAGATGTCAGAGAGTGTAAGAAGGAAAAGGAGCCCCCCCCCCCCTCCCCCGCCCCCGGCCCTCAGTGTTAGGGGGGGAGATTGTGGTCATGGTCAACCATTAAGAATAGCTAAGGCTATTTTTTATTATGATATTGGGTCAATGCTCATCAATGTTATTAATAACTGTTTTAAGTAGTCGTATTGTAGTGGATTATTAAAACACGCAAAGAAGCTTGACTTATTTAGGAGAAAATAAAAGAGATGCTTGAATCCCAGTCTAAATTACATTCTAAATCTTTTTCCATGGACATGCAATTCTATTATGCAAATCCTTAGAATTGACGAGGAGTCCTCGGTTCCATAATGTAATTGCATTGTTGGTCATCATGTATTGTAGGCAGCTGATAGGGAAGAGGCATGTACTGGCTGTAGGGGTGGCAATTCTTGCCCACAACCCACTAATCCACCCAATCCGCCCATAAATTAATGGGTTGGGTACCTGTTTTATTAATATGGGTTAAAAATAGGTTGGGTACTATTATTTAGTATAAATTTATGGGTTAAATCGGGTTTAAAATAGGTACCCATTGGGTTCTCCTTCTTAAAAAACCAATGAATACTAAATACACACCACCCCCACCTCTCCAGCCGTTAGACTCCCATGGAGCCTAAATACGCACACCATCCTCACCTCTCCGGCTGTTAGACTCCCATGGAGCCTCTTGACGTTAAAAGTCAAATCCTCCACTACACACTGTCAGTCTAACTTCTATTGTTACTCCGACTGGAATTCGGCTACTCTAAACTGGAATTCGGCTATTAAATCTTGTATCTCCTCATCATTCAAGCTTGCAAAGTGAGTTCCCTCCGATTTTATTTGTTGAAATTTCCCAAAACATTGTCCTTTTCTACCTCTGTTAGCATTAGCTTTGTTTTTCTTGAATTAGATATTAAATTACTTGAGTTATATTTTTGGCTAAAAGACCAGTTGTGACATGCCTACAACGTGTTTGATGAAATGCCCAAAAGCTGTTTAGGCATACCAAAATGAGCGTTAGCTAAATTATTATAAGTTCATGTTTTTATTTATGTAACTCTTCAAGCAGTGCCTTAAAAATTCAACAATGAAGAGAGTAGTAGAGGTCTTCCATGAATGGACTAGTGTTGGATGTTCAATTTCATGGAAACTGGGTGTCCATTTATTTGCGTGCGTGTATAATTTTTTTGGACTTTGAGTGCACAAATAATTACATGCTTGAATGAATACTCCTCTACTGTCCGATGTAATCAAGTCATTGAGAAAGAATGGTAGGCCCATGAAGCATTATTTTGGTGTAATTGTGTGTGTAATTTATGGGTTAATGAGTTTAACCCAACCGGTTATAAACACAATCCATTATAATCCATTTACTACGTGAGTAAAAAATGGTTTGGATTTATTTTAGCCCAACCCAATTTAACCCAACTCATAACCAAACCAACCCAACCTACCCATTTGCCACCTCTAACTGGCTGCATTAAATCCGAAGGGGACTCGTTCATTTCTGGAACGCAACCGGGTTTATTGACCACCGCTACTGGAAGTAGTACATTTCATCCCAGTGAATACTACCCTACCTGGACAGTGGAAGCTCCAATTGATGCTCTTAAACATGTTCTCCAACATTGTACAGGATGGCAGTGTGTGTCCCACGATCAGCTGATCAAACACTGGTTGTTTAACAGCTTGAAGGAGTTCCATATATTCATGCACATCTCTACCGTTCCTACTGTGTTTTGTTTTGTTTTGTTTTGACAGTACCCAAAGCCCCTGGCATTACAATGTTTTGTTTCTACTTGAGATCCACCATTCAGTCTTATTATGCATTTGTTTCATTGATCAGCACATTCAGTTTAGTTTCCTAATTTATGTTCCATTCGAAGCTAAAATCTCTTTGCATGCCGAGTAAGGCTAGTGATCCTCCTAGGCCCACAATGGCACGAGTTTCGTGTACTAAGTTATTCTTTATTAGTAATGTTCCATTGGATGATTTTATGTGTGCACTGGGATGATTGGATGCTGGAGGTCTAGGCAGTGACATTCCCAGGCAAGGCAAGCCATTGCGGTGTTGTGACTGGTGGTGGATCTGTGTTGGGCCTGTGCAGGGTCTTCAGAATTCAAAATTTTTACCACTGTATTCCCTTTAATTTTTATTTGTTCCCCACTTAGAATGGTGATTAAGGGTGTCAAAATATGACACAATTTATTAACACGACACAGAATTTGAGGGTTTGAATATTTTTTAAATCACCCATTCCGTAAATGAGTGAATTGGACACGATATGATTAATGACTTAATTAGGTATGAGTTAAGACCATCAAAAGAAATATATAGTACGATTTATTTATATATTCGTTACACACGAACACGATATGGTATAATTTGTTAAATATAAATTAATGAACGAATCGAGTATGAGTAGAATAATTATGGACACAAAAATGGCTCATTCTACATAATTGACTGACCGATTATGATTGAACTAGTTATTACCTGTGCCTGAAGGCACAGAGTAATAAAAAATGATAAACAACAAACATATTTGTATTCATATTCAAAATCAAATTACAAACATAGAAGAGAGATAAATGAATTTAAGCATCGGTTATAGTGGGGGTGAAATGTGGTGGTGGTAGGAGACGGTGATGGTTGTGGTGGGTGGCAATGACCGTGGTGGGGGTGGTGGTGGCAGCGGTGGTGGCGGCGGCGATGGCGACGGTGGGGGCGGTAGTGGTGGCGGCGGCAGTGGGGACGACAGCGGTGGCGGCGGCGACAGCGGTGGCGGCGGCGGCGGCGGTGGTGGCGGTGGTGGTGGTGGGGATAGAGGTAATGGTGGGGCGGTTTCAAACACTTGACTGTCAACTTTTTGGTCATGGTCCACAGGAAAATTAAATATATTTGAGGGGTATGTTAGTTATGTACAAATTTTTTAAGTATGGTTCAATGGTCGAGTCTAATTTCTGGTAATTTAGAAGTCTCAAGTTTTAAATTTTTCATACCCCAAAAAGGTCAACTATCCTTATTCTTCAAGGAATATGTTCTAAATCCGTTCGGATTTTAATGGCTAGTATTTAAGTTTAAAGTAGTAATCAATATAAATTTGGACACTCGGTAATAAAAAAATGAAATATGTACAAGGTTAGTCATTATGTTTGAAAAGAAATGCATGGGAAAGTTGGAAAGAACATATTTATGCGCTGCATAGAAGTTAAGATACCCATGCACTTAAAAAGGTGTGGACAAAATCTAAAGGCGTGTCAAAATAAGAGTCGTTCAATGAATGTTAGTTTAGTAACTACATAATCCGCAAATGAAGATAATTTCCGTGACTTTGTGTTATTTAAATAACACCAAAATAATATTTACCTCTGTGCCAAAGTCCGTCCTTGTTTTCTTCAAATGTATTTAATAATTTGTTTAGTTTAGGTCTTCGATCACGCTACCTAATAATTTATGGCTCCTTGGTTACTTGGTACCTTTCAATACCCATGCACACATGTCATGGTTTAAACTAACATTCATTGAAGGCTTAGTAAGAGATAACAAATAATTTTTTTTGTGGGTTTGTTAAAACAGAGAGAGGGGGGTAATTGGGATTCGGCCGGTGAGTAACATGCTTATTGGACTAGCTCATCTGCTACATGTAATCTTTCTTCTTTGTTGAATCTTCATACATGTGCTTGATAGATGAAAAGTAAATAAAGGGCAAAAAAATAAAAGCACCATCAATAGTTTAACCTCTCTCTTTTTTCTTCTATTTTTCGTCCAAAATTTGGAAGAAAAAATTTTGGTGGACCGAGAGGAAAGAGAATCCTTCCAATTTTTCTTTTCATCTTATTTTCCTTCTTCTATTTACCTTTCACCATATTTTCTACTCTACCAAATGAGGCATAATGCCATGGGTTAGAGTTTTTGGGAGGGGGACGAAAAGTATAAAACTTGAGTGGCCCAATTTTGGAGACAATATGACACGGGTGAAAATTGAGTAAAAACGTAATGAAGAGGATCTAAATTCTCTATCAGTTATATAATTGTAGATTAACACTAAATTTCAATATTTGATGGAGTCTATTGTCAATTCAATGACTATAATAAATTTGGTCATCAAATTAAATTAACAAATTAGGTCCTAAGAGCATTGCTCTTGTGTATATATAGGAATTCAATGTTGCATTATTAGAGTGTTATTTTTTCAAAAAAAAAAGAAACTCATAAATAATTTGTGGTTAAATAACGCATGAAGGTAGATAATAACACAAAATATACGTATGCAACAGAGAGCTTTCATTTATATTTATAATATAAAACATGACAGACTGTAATAAGTTCATCTGACGATCTTAAATAAACGCATTCAACGATCACTAACATTCTTCTTAAAACTATTCACATTATATCGTGCCTTCGGTGAATTACTGTATCAACCCAATAGATTTTACAACTTATATATCTCCAGAAAAATATAAGAGTTTTTATTTACGGGAATAATTAATAAATAAATAAAACATCAACGATGCTGCAATTGCGATGAAGCAGAAGATGACGAAGAACTCCCTGATCCAACAGTCCCAAAGAACAAATCCGACAAGTAATTCCCCAAATCCTCAGGGGCATATCGGACAACAGGTTTCAAATTTCTCTCTCTTCCTACCGTAGCCCGATGCGCAATGTAGAACTCCCGGTACACTCCAATGAGCTTTCTAGCAATGGAAACTTTGATATCGTCCCGAAGCTTACTATCAGGTACGACGCACATAGACTGCTTTTTGTACGCCTGCTCGAACAACGAATTAAATCTCTTGAAACAATCCTTCACTTCCTCCGGCGACGTTACCGCCGTCGGATCTTCCGGGATTGAATCAATGACTTGGCTCCATGCTATCCGTTCGTAGTTCAATGCGAACTGCCTGACTTTGGTTTCGTGCTTGTTCACCCAATCGTCGCCGAGTAAGTACTTCTTGTTCGATGTACGGACTTTCGCAACGACGTAATTTAAGTTGTTGGCTAAGAAGAGGTATGAGAACGAAACGTCTTTGTAGTGCTTTGCTTTGCCGTCGAGTTTGCAGAGTAAGACGAGTATTAGCCACGTGAATCGGAGAGAAATCGCCGGCGAAAGAAAGTCTTCGGAATCGGAAGTGTCGAAGTACGACTCCGGCAGAGACGACTTCGCCGGCGGTGGAGAATCGGCAAGTATATCCGGGAGTATGTTGCTGTAGTCGGCGAGGAGAGAGAGGTAGTTCATAACATCAGTCGTCAAAACATGAATTCCGGCTCCGGCGGCAAGTGATTTTGAAGAATCCTTCTGAACCACCGATTCGAAATCGCTCAACGCTGTCTGTACAGATTCTTTGAGCTTGATGAGTGACGTCAGAGCTTGAGATCTGACGTTGGACGTTGATTCGAAGGAAAAGATGGATTCGATCTCCGGCCAGCGATCGGCAATGGCAGTGTACATATCTAGCGTCCGGAATATCTTTTCCGGCGATTTCTTGCTGTTTCTCGTCACATTTTCCGGGAATCCAAACAGGATTGATGCTCCTTCTTTTGTTATCTCAGCATAAACCGACTCTCTGATGGATTCCGAAGCTGCAAAGACGTGATCGCAGAGAATTCTCTCTCCATAGAATAGAGTTTTCACGGCAATCCTCACAGCATTCAACCAATTCTTGATTCTCAAGTCCAGAACCTCCCAATCCATCTTATGTACATGTGAAGTGCTCAGTCTCTCAACCCCAAGTTTGTATATACCTTCATCTACTATAGATTTACGTATGACTTTGTATATCTTCACGCACTCTTTACCATATCCAGACGATATCATACACTCGGCTATCGTTCTCAAATCCCCCATGGCAACATCAGAAACATTTTCCACTTCAGAGATGGAATCGCCTGCCGTCCGACTCTCATCTTCGGGTCCATCATCGTCTTCGCAGTCGGACGTGCTCGTTCGAGTTGAAGCAAGTGAGGATCGAGCCGAGACAGACTCAGGATCGAGATGAGCTCGGTTAATTGAGAGAATCTGGTAGAACTCTTTTTGCAATCGTTTCATGGCGATTTGCATTAGGTTCTGGGCACGACCGAGCTTGTCTGAATTGGAGTTTTCAGACGCTGAAAAGTGCATGGCCTTTTGCAAATCATTGACGCTCTTGATAAATTCCTTGGCTTCTCCGCGGTTCTCGTAAAAGAGAGAAGTGACTTTTGCAAACGTTGAAGTGTCTGGGTTCCATTTCATGATAATGGAGTCTGCGATTTCCAGAGTTCGATCCATAATCCCGTCGGAGAACAAACGCCGTGGGGTCGAATTTGGATTCTGAAGACCGGTTCTGGAAGGCGAAGGGAAGTTGGAAATTGAAGACGATGATGCCTTCGGGGAAAAACAATGGCTCCTCATTCCTTTATACGGCATAGCTGTGCCTGTGAACTGTGGTGAAGAGATCAAACAAAGCTAGCCTGGTTGCGTCAAGAATCAAGGATTCAAGATATATGGCAATGAGAAGAACCAACCAGGTAACTTTGTTTTTGTATGTATATGCATTTGTGTTGGTTTTATGAACAATTGTGTTGGTGGGGTGTATGGGATGGTCTCATGTGGTTATATAGAGAGAGAGAGAGAGAGAGAGGGAGAGAGAGAGAGAGATGGAAGGAGGCCGCAGCTTGGGGGTTGAAGGTGGTGGTGGGGTTAGACTTTTGCGCGTTACACGTGGTGTTAGCTTCGTCACCAACAAATAACAATAAACTATGGGTTTGACTTTGCTAAACAATCCTGACCCAAAAATAAAAAAGACTATGCTAAACATAAAAAAGATATTTGAGATAGTACTAGTTATTATTTTTTTGGGTATTTATATCGTCTTTTGGGTAGAGTTTACTAATTTTTGAATTTCACTAACTTTTTCATTCCACTTTCTATTTATTGGGTTCACTTGCCATTTTTTGAGTAAAATTTATCACTTTTTATGTAGAATTTACTTATTTTTGTAAATTTTTTATTTTTTGGTTCATATCAAAATACCCTAATTTTTTCGTAAACTATGGAAAGAAAATATTTCTTGCTGCTACTTTTCTAGGAAAATTATTTTATCCGAATTCCCAGTTTCACAATCCTTAATTAAACGTATATTAGCCACCCATTAGAAATAGACTATGAGGGATTTATCTCGACATGGATTGTCTGTCTTTGATCGAATTAGAAAGAGAATTAGTCGAAGTGCACATAAACTAACCCGAAAATTCCTGATCATTGAAAAAAAAAAAACACAAAACGTAAATGACTCTAATTACCTGTATAAAGAAAAGATGAGTGTATATAACCCATAAGTCAAGACAGTTCGTATGGACACAATAAACATCCTATTAAAAGTCAATCTATTTGAATGTCTAACAATATCTAAGTTGCTTGATGTTTTGGGTTAAACTCGAGCTTCTTTTCTTTGTGCTGTTAGTGGTGATATGTTTGCTTGCTTATTATACTATCCAAATATTTAGAAGTTTGAATAATGTTATTGAGACTTAAAAATTTGACTAATTTTATTATTTAATAATATGGTATTCGATCTAGTACAACTATCAAACTTTTCAGAAGATAATACACTACAAGAATTATGGTTTTTTGAGACAAATTTTTTGTGGCGACTATGTTCAGTGTCGCAAAAAAACGTGTTTTTGTGGTGGTAGTGTTATCTCAAATACTATTTAAAAAGGGCCGTTACTGCCATAAAAATCTTTTTGAGACTCCACTTATTATGGCAGCCCTTTTTGTGACAGCTCTACCGCCACAAATGTTTTTTTTTCTCTTCAAAACACGTTTTTTTTTTGTGACAGTGAGCACAGCTGCCGCAAAAAACTTATCTCAAAAAATTATAATTCTTGTAGTGATATCACTTTATACATCATTAGGTAGTCTTAAAAGTATTATAGTTGTAATATTGTACAAACTAACAAAATTGAGTTACATGTCTTCATCATGTAACTAAAGTCTGCTGAACAGGCCAGATTCATCTGCATTTCTGTTCCCTTGGATTGATATTAATTGGTTACAAGTCCCAATAGATACTAAGACCTACTATTAATCCAATAATTATGAGTGATTGTATTAACAAATTAAGTTAACCAATTAGGTGGTCTTTGATAAAACTGAAAACCGAAATCTGAAAACCGAAAGTTGAAGTCTGAAATCTGAAGTCTGAATTCGTGGATTGTTTGGTATTCACTGAAATTTAAGTACTGAATTGAACTAAAATGTTTGATAACTATACAGAGCTGACGTTTGAAAGTAAATTAATTTTTAATTTTACCATTTCACTCTTTAATTTAAAAATATTTATAAAATATGCTTTTATTTAATACAAAACTACGATATATCAACAAATACATATAAAATAATTGAACAAATAAATTGTTAATCGATAACAAAGACGAATAGAATATTATCAAATTTAATAACACAATAAGTGAATAATTATATCTCATAAAAAAACATCTGAACAACACAATAAGTAAACAATAACATCTGATAAAAAAAAATAACATCTAAATAGCACAATAACTGAATAACAATAAATTGAATAACACAATAAATGAACAATAATATCTAATAAAAAAAAAAGAATAATAAAAGGCGTGCGTGTGTGTATGCACAGTGTGTGTGTGTATGTGTGTGACTGTTAAATTGTGTGTGCATGTGTAAATGTGTGTGCAGTGCGTGTGTGTATGTGTGTGACTGTTAAATTGTGTGTGCGTGTGTGTAAATGTGTGTGCAGTGCGTGTGTGTATGTGTGTAAAGTGCATGTGTCTCTGTATGTGTAAAATTGTGCGTGTGTGTAATTATGTATGTATATTTTTGTTGGACAAGACAAAGAAAGAAAAAAAAAAAGAAGAAGACAAGGATGAAGCTTACCTGTTACCCACTGAAGAAGACAATCGGCTAGGAGAATAGATAAGTTAGGGGTTTTGGAGATAAGACTAATTAGAGTTTTAATATGATTATAAAATATTTCGGGGCATAATTGTCATATTGTAAATATTATTAAAGAGGTTTTGCTGAGCGCTTTCAACTTTCAGAATTAAGTAAGAGATCTTATACTTAATGTGTCGAATACATTCATTTTAAGTGCTGAATTTGGGTTAACAAACACACCCTTACGATTGCTCTTGAAAAATATATCCCCCCCCCCCCCCCCCCCCGCCCCGCTGAACTAGGGACGATTTAAACACAACTTGACATAAAATGATCAAATATGATTTTAACTTTGATGGATTCAAATCATAATCAAGTTGACTGATCAATCTTATTTAATAAAAGAGATCGACATATCCAATCCCATATGAAACAAATTTGACATCACATGAACTCCACATAATACGATGGTTACCAACCCTTCTTTGATTATTGGCGACTGTCATTTTCTTGCAAGTAAACCCCCCCTTCTCTTCAACTCCGTACAGATATATTATTTTGATACCTTTGAAGTTAAACTCCAGCATGGTATACACTTCAAATTGAGAAGGATGTAGTTGAAAGATTGGTTGTGTGGCTGTGGAAGCAATTCAAACAAGAATAGTGTCTTCCATTGCCGTCCAAGAGTGCTATCCTTATATGAGTTATGATCGTGACAGTTGAACTATAAGTTTTTTTTTTAATTCTACTGTTAAATTAACTATAAGTTTTTTTTTTAATTCTACTGTTTAAATATTTTTTTATTCGAACCTACCAACTTTGTTTGTTTGTATGTCTTTGTTTGTAATTTAAAATTGTGAAGCATGTTTCCAATTGAATGAGACATAAAGGGAAGTATATTATTGTTGTATTTGAACAACTCAATAAGTTCTCGTCTCAATATTTTTAAGATCGATTATATTAATTATATTTTGTCATTACACTATATCAAGGAACATATTTTTTATTAAAAATCATGAGTTATCATGTATTTTTTTACTATTTCACCTAAAGTTAATTTTGGTCTATATTACTTTTACACTTACTTTTAATATTTAGGGAGAATTACACTCAGATCCCTTGAAGTTTGTCACTTAATCACTCAGACTCCTTGATATTTGAAATATTACATACAGACCCTCTGAGATTTATATGCGCGTAACACTTAGACCCCTGTCGTCAATGTCTGTTAATAAATTACACTCAGATCCCCTAAAGTTTACAGACGTGTAATACTTAGATCCTTCAAGTTTAAAATGTTATATTTAGACAAAAAATACTTCAATCAAAGATAGAATATCAAATATTTTAAATTTTACAATCAAAATTCATTATATTGTGTTATTTATTGAAATAAAGTTAAAAATAAAAATCTAAATCTAAATTTTTAAAAAAAAAATCATAATTAATATACAATGATACTATCTATTGAAATAAAACTAAAAAATGAAACAAGGGATTAAACTTTAATGGACACAATATCTTTTAACTTTAATTTGGGTAATTTAGCGACCAAATTAAATTGTAATAGACAGGGTTAATTGTATACTAATTATGATTTTTCAAGAAAAAATTAAATTTTTATTTTGATTTTATTTCAATAAATGACATAATAGAATAAGAATTTTGGTTGTAAAATTCATATTCTATTATGAATGACTTAGACCATTTGTTTGATTTTTTAGTTTTATTCCAATAGATAGTATAATTGTATACTAATTACGATTTTGTAAGAAAAATTAAATTTTTATTTATGATTTTATTTCAATAAATGATATAATAGAACATAAATTTTGGTTGTAAAATTTAAAATATTTGATATTCTATCTTTGATTAGAATATTTTTTGTCTAAATATAATATTTTAAACTTGAGGGATCTGAGTATTACACGTCTACAAACTTCAAAGGGTCTGAGTGTAATTTACTAACGAATATACTAACAGAATTGACGGCAGTAGTTTAAGTATTACGCGCGTATAAACATCAAAGGTTCTGGGTCTAATATTTCAAATATCAAGAAATCTGAGTGATTAAGTGATAAATTTTAGGAAGTCTAAGTGTAATTTTTCCTAATATTTATTATATCACTCGTTTTCATCGGGATTATAATAGATCGCTTATAAATATGTTCAAACCAAATAATCGATTCTTATCGTACTACGACGGCAAATCTTTCCATATGTCTTTCAGCTGTGACCGTTGAAACCGTATCTATCTTTATCAAGAAGAAATTAATTTACTCCCTTAATACGTATCCCCTTCATCTTCACCATCATTTTCATGGAGGAAGAACTATCCGTACACGCAAAATCTAATCTAATACTATTTTCCTTTTTTTTTTTTTTCTTTTTTTATGTCGGATTAATTTATTAAAGAGCTACTACCTATTCGTTTTTTAA